>JACGCL010000010.1:1200000-1616323 GCA_014925845.1 Crassisporium funariophilum
TTAGAGTAGTAAAATAGGAAGTCAAGTTGCAATTTCGTTATTAATGATATGCACTGTTGAATCTCGTCTGGCATGTTGTTCGCCGTGGATTGTGCGTACAGGTGAGTCAGTCAAACGTTACAAATCAAATAATATGTGTAATCAATTATGTTGGAATAGCTATATGCAGGTCTTCATGAATTAGAAACAGCTCTGCATCCTACAACTGTTCAGCCTGACCGGATAGGTGCAGAGCATACCTAGAGCTCGCCCATGGGCGGGGTTACTGAACGTTCCTCACATGTCTCCTAGCCATTCAATCTCACGTCTATAATTCTTGCGCTTTCCCTCCAAGTTCCATATGCCGAGGGCACCAGAAGTCAATTACAAGTCAGTGGAAAGTTGGTGGAAAGATGATGAAAAGATGTTCAATGTCCATTGTTGGTCCATTGTCAGAAATATTGAGTTCCTCTCCCTATGATGCAATTTTTGGAACGTTCTCCGGGCTGGGAAAGCTCCAAGTTACGAACTTCGCAAGAAAAGCCTCGCCGAAAACCATGGGTGGCGGCACCAAGGGTGTGCAGAACGGAGATGGGGGAGAAACAATGAGGCACGGCGGGGAGTAGCGGTCCGATGGGGTTGACGTCTTCGTCGACATCTTGCCCGTTTGAGGCTATCGTCCTTCGAAATCAACAAGCAAGATGGGGCAATCATTTGCTGGCTCGGTTTCAACCACTGCTTCCTGTATGTCTCTAGAGATAAGCGCGCAATTTATGCATAAAAATGAGGTTGAACAAGGCACTCGGTCCTTCGTTGTCTATTCGGAACTGAACCACAACACCAAGTTTACGGAAGAATGGCCATGCGTTTCCATTTTTCAATTCTGCTTCTTTTTCTGATTAATGACTGCATCTCCAGTGCCAGTGGCATCCGGGCCTTGTAGGATAAACTGTAAACCCCCACTATTCCTGTGTTGAAGTCGATGACAGCTAGACCCAAACCCTCACATGGCGATGTTCATCCATGGATGCAAAACGCACAGTCCGCTCTGTGACCGCGAATTCTTCCTGCCGAAGATATCCCACCCCACGTCACAGGATACTTGTCTTCTCTCTTGTCGTAAGCTTTCTATGTTCTCCAAAATACATAAGATGTCGGTACTGGTGTTTGAAGTCATATCTGCCTCCACCCACCTCACATCTGCTTTCAATGGGGAAGGCTCTGCTCTGGGCGTTCGCATCTCTCGCTTTGCTACATGGCGCCTTGGCCATTGGACAGACATCTTGTGTTTCGTTTCAATCGTCAGCCGGCGCTTTTGCTGTCGTGAATAACAAAAAGGCTGCGCCTATCCTTATATCTGCGGATGAATGGCCTGGGGTGCAACTGGCAGCCGCAGACTTCGTCGCAGACATCCAACGCGTGACAGACGCAAAACCATCTCTCACAAATGCCACTTCCACGAACTTTGCCTCGGCCAAATCTTCCTTGCCTATCATAGTTGGCACACTCGGGAAATCGTCATTGATTGAACAAGTTGTGAACGCAACGAAACTGGATGTATCCTCTATTCAAGGAAACTGGGAGTCATTCATGGCACTTGTCGTCAATAACCCACTTCCTGGGGTGGAGAGCGCATATGTGATCATTGGAGCAGACAAGCGGGGCACCATTTTTGCTCTATATGATCATTCAGAGCAATTCGGTGCGCAAGTCCTATTTTAATCCCTTTGCCTATTTCTAAAGCCCGCTTGAATAGGAGTATCCCCTTGGTATTGGTAAGTTTATTCTTCCTAAGCTTCTTTAGCTTCGTTGTTGACAACGGTCCGGACACTAAAAAAAGGTGGGCTGATGTACCAACAACGAAACATGCGGCACTCTTTGTGTCGAAGAGTGGTTGCTCACATGGTTCCCCGAGTGTCAAATATCGTGGTATCTTCCTCAACGACGAGCAGCCTGCGCTCCAGAACTGGGCCGCGGACAAGTTCACCAACGGCACGGGTGCCGCTTTGACAGGCTCACCCTTCAATCACTTATTCTACACCAAACTGTAAGTCAGCCATGAAGAATGTTCAAGCGCCTAACATTTATCTCCGCCGGTAGCTTCGAGTTGATCTTACGGATGAAAGCAAACTATCTTTGGCCCGGTACTTACATTCACCTCTTGCTTGAACATTCGAATACTAAAACATGACTGAACTTGTAGCGATATGGGGCAGGTACGTTGATATCTGTTCGGTTTCGACACTGGTTTTTAAACCATAGCATCAGTGCTTTCGCTATCGATGATACGCAGAACCAGCCTCTTGCAGACTACTATGGTGTGGTGATGGGTACAAGGTGTGAATTGACATCTAGCAGAGGTTCCGTATATGCTTAACTGCCATTCAAGTCATCAAGAACCAATGATGCGTTCCACTCCCAACGAATTTACCTTTTTCGGAAAAGGACCATGGGACTATACCAGCAACTCCGCCAACATCAATCAATACTGGCTTGAGGGTGCACAAAGGGCGAAGCCGTTCGAATCGGTTTACACCTTGGGCATGCGTGGCTTCGGTGATCGTAAGCTCGCGCGTACCCCAATAATGGTGTTAAACGTGCTCATGTTCAAAACCAAGTGCCTCTGTCGGAAGACACCAACATTGCGCTCCTCCAAAGCGTAATTGCGAACCAAACAGAAATCCTGACTTCTGTATATGGCAACACCACGGATGTTTCTGAGATTCCTCAAATCTGGGCTTTATGTCAGTATGAGTTCTGATCTCTCAGTTGTCCGAAGACTGATTGAGACCTTGCGTAGACAAAGAAGTCGAAGGGTACTATGACGATGGAATGCGCGTTCCTGAATATGTCACGCTCTTATGGTCCGATGATAAGTTAGTTCAACCCGTTTCTAAGAGGCAGGTCATATTTTAATGAATTTATGCAGCTGGGGAAATGTTCGCCGCTTCCCAACGGTCGCTGAACGCAACAGAACTGGAGGCGCAGGCGTCTACTACCATGTAAGCATTGCTTCTCAATCCAAAAGAGGAGCTGAAACTCACCCGGTACTCTAGCTCGACTATGTATTGAACTTCAGAGACTTATGCTTTTCATCATATACTCACTGTGCTTGTAGGTTGGCGACCCGCGAGATTACAAGTGGATCACGGTAAGGCGCTTGACCGCATTCCTGTTGGCTACCAATTTACGCCCACTTTCAGACAACCCAAATCGAAAAGGTTCTTGTTTAACTCGAAGCGTACTGAGTCTCTTTCTGACAACCACGCAGATTTACGAGCAAATGTCGATTGCCATCGATCGTCAGGCCGACCGTCTGTGGATCCTCAACGTTGGAGATCTCAAACCTTACGAACGCGAGATCGAATTCTTCATCAGTTATGGATGGAACGCAACCAGATGGGCGCCCGATAACTTGTCAAGTTTCGTAACTCAATGGGCTACACGCGAGTTTGATTTGACTGCCTCGACTGCTGCGACGGTTACTCAGATTGTCGGAAACTTGACACGGTTCAACGCTAGACGAAAGCCTGAGTTGCTCAACTCTACGACGTATAGTTTGACAAATTATCGGGAGTAAGCCGGCTCGCATTTGTCTGAACTTTTCTCTAAGTTGTCTTGTAGAGCGGACAATGTACTTGCGGCATGGGAAACGCTTGAGGCTGCTTCGACCTCCATCTATAACAGTATGTCATCTGCTATGAAGCCGGCTTTCTTCCAGCTGGTGCACCATCCGGTAATCGCCAGTAACAACGTTGCAAAACTGGTGCGCATGTCTCCTTGCTTTTGCAGCCTGAAATGACCGGAATATCTGGATCCTGACGTAGTTGGTCAATGCCGGGTTGAATAATATGCGAGCTTCTCAAGCGAGAGTGAGTCTTGCAGAAGTGATTCTAGTAAATTAACTCATTGTATTTCCAGCTGAGCACCAACCAGCTCGCTGATACGGTCGAGCAATTGTTTGAAAAGGATTACGATATAGAGCAACAGTACGATACACTGCTCGATGGTAAGCACCTTTCTCCACCATTCTTCGTATATATAGTGATCGTGTTCCTCCTGACAGGGAAATGGAATCAGTACGTCTGGCACAAGGTTCTTGGTAGCCGCAGGCCGCTAACGTCGTTTATCATAGCATGATGGATCAGACCCGTAATTCTCATTTTGCTTACAAAATCATTTCTAAGTACTAACGTTGACCCTTCTAGATCTGGGTTACTATTACTGGCAACAACCTATGGCAAATACGTTAGTGTTGTGATACCCTGCCAAACTTCTATTACTGACCGCCTGAATCGCACTGTGGACTGTCATATTCACAGGATGCCCGCAATTTCTCGCGTTCAGAGCAGGAAGCAGGCCCTGGCTGGGGCCATGAGAATCATCCCAGAAGGAACTCTGGGCGCCTGGTGAGACTATTTGTTATTATTCAATACATGCCATTGACAGAACTAGGCCCGGTGACAATCCCAACCAGTGTGCACAGGGATACAGCTGCCCGCCTCCCACCATCACCTTGGACAATTTCTCACCAATCAAAGATCGATACATCGACGTCAGCGCGGGTGGACCATCTTCATTTACCTTCACAGCCTCGAGCAATGTACCTTGGCTAAAACTATCAACCACGAAAGGGTCAATCACTGCAACAGCACCAGAACAGCGCGTGTTCGCCAGTATTCCGGACTGGACACAGCTCAAAGCAGGTGCCAACAACGCCATCATCACATTTACTGCCACAGCTTCTGGCCAGCCTCCACTCTCAGTTCCTGTGACTCTAGTTGCAACGAAGAACGCATTGGCGAGCGGCTTCAAAGGTATGCAAACGCAATTTATTATTATGCGGATTTCACCCAACAAATGGCAGGTTTTGTCGAGGGAACCGGAGTAATCTCGATTGAAGCAGCCCATGCCACGCGTAATACAGCCGCTCAAGGGATCTCTTGGACAGAGCTACCGGGATATGGACGGACCCTTTCCGGTGTAACCCCGTTACCTCACACTGATGCGACATTCGCTGCTGGTGCGGGGCCGACTCTGTGAGCCACGTTATTTCCTTTCATTGTAGACTTTCTCATCACGGTGAACGGTCGTCTGCAGAGAATATGACTTCTTCAACTTCAACACACTTCAAGGAGGAAAATTGAATGTCATCATTCATATGTCGCCTTCGCTCAACTCGAATACGGATGACCAACCTCTCGCGTATTCCCTTCAAATTGATTCCCAAGCACCAGTCAAAGTGGTTCCGATAGGACCGGAAGTACCTGGCGGACTACCCGCTGGATGGACGGGTCTCGACGGATGGGTGGCCAACGCCATTATTGCGACACCGACAACTTTCAGTAACATTTCCCCTGGAGCGCATACCTTGAAGGTAAGAATCATAACACTCAGCGTTTATTCAATGTTAACGCATAATTATTTCGAAGATCTCTATGATTGAACCAGCTGTCGTAATTCAGAAAATCATCATCAGTGAGTTGATGTACTTCATGCCTTGAGGTCGCTTTTTTATCGCGAATTATCAAACAGATGCTTCAGGCCTTCAACCGAGTTATCTTGGTCCGCCGGAGAGTGTAAAAGTTTGACACAAAATTGAATGTGATGTTCCCCCGTTCTCTTCTTTTTGTACAGGATATTCCACGTGAATAATCGACCCTCAATTTCCATTATTTGAAACTCTGTATGTTATTCAGGTTCGAGAAAGAATTATCAATATCGCACATACAATATCGTCGTCAGTCATGAGATGGCTTGTACATTAAAGAAGTTTCCCGACGAAAGCTGCGTATTCCTGCCGTGTGAAACCCCACTTCTCCAACAATTGGCTTTCGCCAATTTTCTTCTTCTCGCTTTGTATCCAATTCTTCAGTATTTCCTTTTGCGCCTTGCTTAATTCAGCAAGGCACACCACAGCGTAGGTATATAGTAGTCTGAAGAGCTGCAGTTAGCCCCTTCGTTCAGCGAAATTGGCCGTAGAAGTCTTACCTTAATGCTTTCTCCTCGAAATCAACATCAGCTTCCGTGTTCTCGCCGTCCTCTCCGTGCGGGAGGGGACTGGTAATGGCTGATATAATCGCATCGAGCACATTGTGCTCACGGAATGCATGTAGAGTGAGTTCCGATGTGGAAGTACGCGATGGATTGTGCAAATGCGCTGCGTGCGAGTTAGCGTGGATGGGATCAGCGTTGGGCGCAGGTGCGGGTCTTGTGTCGGGAGTGAGGATATTTGTAGTTGTAGAGTCTGACGATGGGGCATTTTGGACATCTTCAATTAAAAGCGTATTTGGAGGTGCAGGTGCGGTTGTAGGGATTGAGGTTGGGATAAGGAGCGCGCTAAGCAAGAAGATTGTTTTCCGGCGTACAGAGATTGCGGGATCTATTCATCGAAGAGAGATTCTTGAGTTCCGAAACCTTAAATACAGACAAGCGTTCTTACCTTGCAATGTGTCCCTGAATTTGGTCCACCCGTCCACCTCTGGATTTTGCAGAGCTTCCACAGCTGGAGCATTATGTTTCAACAATCCCGAAAGCGCATATACGGCCTTGGCGCGAGCCGATACAGAGGACAAAGCCCCTGGATTGAGGAAAGAAAGAAGAGTGGGAAGCGGGTTGTAGGAAAGATACTATAGATGGAGTGTCAAACGTCTTATGTCCAACGAAAAAAAGTTAAGTCACTGACCACATCCTGAGCTGAAGGGTTGTTCTGGAGGGCAGTTCCGATCACCCAGACTGCTTGGGTCTTAATTTCTGAAGTCGAGCCTTCCGCTGTAAGAAGCGATTGCAATGGTTCCCAAAGTTTCACTCTCTCCAGATCTGTCGGGTGTGCGGGTTAGAAATCAGGGTCAACTCAGACGGTCCGGGAAGCCTACCGTTTGCGTTATCAATGGATTCTATTAGCTACCAAGGGATAATGTAAGCGTTTCCATTATCTCCAAAAACCTGAAGACGAGTACCATTTCGAGGTGATCAAGCGCGTGCAGTCTATCATCTTCGCTTCGGGTGACATCCACCGCGACGGCCATGTCTTCTTTCATGAGAACCGCGTCAGGTTTCCCGAGTATCATATCAATGATTCCTGGGTCTATATCCTTGCGTTCTACGGGTGGACGATCCGACGGAGCACTGTCCTGCGGCGTTGAATTTTCTATGGACCATCTGAGGAGCGATTGCATGGCGATATGTTTGATGGCGGGAATGTAATGTAATTCTGGAGTTCTCGTTGTTTGATTCGCAGGTACAATTGTCAAAGTAAAAAGGAAAGGAACTGAAGCTCTTTTTCAGATTGATATATTTTGGTCAAAGTATTCGAGAGCCTTCATGAATTCGGAAGAACTTGCTCGAATCTGTCCCACCTGTCACGGGACGGCAGTTGGATATGTTTGGAATGGGGAGTGTCGGGGATCGAAATGCCAAACCTTGATTTAAGGCAAGATTGCGGAAGATTTTTCGTCTTCATACCACCATGGTTCAGTGTGTTCGACGGGCCAGTTACGAACGTTTCCTTCCTTGTAAGTTTTTTTCATGTCTATTCCATCCACTCTCCATCTCGTGTCGGTGATGATTCAAATATATACCATACTTTACCACATTCCGAATTCAATGTGGAAGACCATATCGATTTCAGCCTTGTCTGAGCACACATTTCCATTTTCCGATCCTCCTACCTGTTTATCGCGTACTAACTTTCATTTCTTAGCAGGGTTTGGGAAGCTTGGGTTGTCGTTTTTTTCCTGAATAGGTCAGTGCAATTCTGCTGTCTCTCTTGTACACCCTTTCTTTTCTTCCTTCTGTGTTTTTTGTGATCAACTTGATGATATTCACTCGATGGGCGGACACGAATCGCTCGCCTATACCAAAGCCTCCCGGTGTACAATGTGGAGGTGGGCGAGGGAGCTGTTGATTTACATCGAACACCTGACTTGCTCCTTTTTGCACTGTTTATCACCTATCGCCTACTTTTTTGAAACTGGTCGCTCACATTTTTTCTTCAGATGAACCTTTCTTTCTCTTCAGGTTTTTCTCGATTGTTGCCTCGTCTATAACATGTACTGCTATCGTGTCTCCAATATCACATCTGGCTGTGACGCCCTCTGCTGTGCTGAACCGTTGTCAGGGTACACCCTTTCTGTGTGAGATGCAGCGGGAAGTGACTTTCTGTCCAAGTACGTAGGTTTGCAAGATGAAAAGATGATTTTCCCAACCACTATTTGTTCTCCAACCCTAAGCCAAACTCAATCAGCGATGCATGGATAACGTTTAAGTAGTGCTGCACATAACCTTTCAATTTCAATTCGTGTTCAACAAGGGCAACCCTGATTGTCTGCAATTCAGCGATGGAGTCTGCAGAATTCCCACAAGAACTCATTGATCTCTTCATCGACGAGTTGAATGCCCAAGATGACGATGCCAGTTGGCAGGCGCTCAAATCCTGCTCACTCGTATCGAACCCATTCCGTCGTCGTGCAGCACAACATCTGTTCCAAAGAATACGGACTAGGCGGAGAGGGTTCACATTGTCGGAACAAATAGCACAAACTCATGAGTTGCGCAACATCATCCAGAACAATCACCATTTCCGCTCCTGTATACGTGTTTTGGAGGTAGATGCGGCGCTGGGGACGCCACCATCTGCGATACACGAAATCATGGACATCATGATGTTGGAAGGCCAGATTCACGGAAGCGGAGGTGGAATCCATACATTCGAACTCTGCGGAAGTCTTTGGGAGAGCATGAGCATAGAATTTCAATCGTCTATCCTCAAGTTTGTGATGGGTGGTACTTCCACTGTTCAACAGGGACCCCTCCGGAGCATCCGATTCACAGACCAGAGACTACTTTCACCTCTGCTTCTTACCAGTTGCACAGGAACCGTGACCGACTTGACCCTACATGACTCCCAATTCCTTGTCAATTACCCAAGAGATTCTACTGCACCCTCTATCCGTCTAAAGAGTCTATGTGTTGCTCTTTGTTTGGCCAACTTCATTGCAACTCTGAACAATCAATCTGCGACTGTTATTCTTTCGGAACTGGAGTCATTCGTTCTTCATACAGGCGCCCCGAATAGCCAGGTGGGTGACGCACTGGCAAAAGTGTTGCTACTCACAGCGGAAACCCTTCGCACCCTTGAAATGTGAGTGATGTCTCTACATACAAGTTGCCTGAGCTCAATTTTCTTCTTTGACCGACAGTCGACAAAAGTTCAGTTATGCATCGATACGCTCTGCTCTGCCATGGTGTACAGATCTCGGTCTACTCCCTCGTTTAACTTTCTTGCGATTATACTTCGAAGCTGAGGATGCCACCCGTCTGTACACGTTGAAGCCTGCCCTCCAGCTTTTGGACCCTTCACTCCATTCTTCAACCTCTATACAAACCATTGAAATCGTCGTTGACATCCTTGTCAAGAGCAAGGCAAACGCATACACGATATGTTACGCCCAGCACGGGTGGAAAAAGCTTGATGAAGATTTGGCTAGTCAAAGGTGTTGCTTCCTTCGCACCGTTAGTATCTTGACACGAGTAGGTTTGGCATATGCTGTTGTTGACGAGCAGAAAGAGCTGGCATCAATCCGCAGAAATCACAATGAACACCTCCTCAGCACATTCACCAATCTCTCTGCCTCAACTTCTGTGAACCTAAACATCGTGGTGGAGATATTCTTCCGACGATCACCTTCCACTTGAGCTTGCTTCCAATTCACGTTTTCACTTGTGTGCCCTTCTATCAATATCCTACCCCGTCCACCTCAGTGGCTTACAACCGATCAATTCAGTCATCTTCTCCTCGCCAATCTCCCCAGTCGCGCGACCTAACCGTAAATCTCCCTGTCTTCGGTGTTGAGACATCCCAGCTTTTCAGCTTTTCCGGTTTCCGTCGTACCAAATCACATATATCTTGATGACATGCGCGCCATCTGTGTCATGTCTCGACTCCGCCAAGGAAACGAAGATCGTTGTGTGTTGCCTGGGCGGAAGAGCAGAGGACGTTGCTATCAATCCTTGCAGCATTTCCTTTGTCCTTTCCAAACAACATTGACAATCCATCATCTCATATTCACATTTTACTCTAAAAGGGTCAAAGGGTCCTATTCAGTCGCTCGACACACAACTGGTCAAGACAGGACTCTCGACGCCTCATCTAAATCGGTATGTTTTCTATTATTCACGTTTATGCCCCCAACGATGGAAGCGAACCCTTCATTACCATACAGACTCTCTCTAGATTCGGATCCCAAAGTTAGCTGTTAATATTTCCATCACAATAAATCGTGCGAAACGTCTTAGGTGTTTCAATATACGCCAGTGGTCATCATTGTTTGCTCTGGTGTGTTCTTCGATCATCGGCGGAGACTCTCAATGATGTCGGTCTATGCATTGACACTAGAGCTCGTCTGATAGGACAGGTGTTGCATTACTGTGATGTATGTATGTAGAGTAGGCTAAGCAGTAATTGATATTACGATGTGTGATGCGAAGTAGTCGATGGGCAAAAGCCGGAGGGCTTTTCGGCCCGGCAGGAGATCCTTATCTGTGAAAGCAAACGAGATGAGCTGCGATGGGTGGGTGGGACCCTTAACCGTCGCGCTCTCGTGCCTTTGTCAGAATGGAGGCCAGCTTGCCTGCCTGGGCAATGATGTCTTCTTTCGGTGATCGTGTTTCGAGTGAGAATCCAGTCCCTTGGGTTTGATGTACGAGCCTCTGATTACTTTGTAGTGATGAGCGCGCGGTTGTTGCTTTTCGGGAGAGGAGGGTGGGTAGAGAAAAGAAGGGCAAGCCGCTCTGACGAGCTCTAGTGACTTGCGGTGGGCGACAGTTACGGTGAGAGTGTGAACTCCCCCCAGACTGCCACCGTTGATTCATAGACCGCGTCCTAACCCTGCACTCGTGCCTCATTACGTAATAGGTCATAATCTATGCATTGACACTAGAGCTCGTCTGATAGGACAGGTGTTGCATTACTGTGATGTATGTATGTAGAGTAGGCTAAGCAGTAATTGATATTACGATGTGTGATGCGAAGTAGTCGATGGGCAAAAGCCGGAGGGCTTTTCGGCCCGGCAGGAGATCCTTATCTGTGAAAGCAAACGAGATGAGCTGCGATTCCCGGTTACTAGGAGTCCTGCGACGCGTCGAGCGAGTCTCGGATACCACTTTACTAGGAGCATGATGACGTGGACTCACTTTGTTAGCCGTGACGAATGGGCGGCATGGTCAGCCTGATGAATTCGTCGTGGCGCAGTGGGATGGCTTGCATGTACGGGGCCAAGATTTGCGCG
The DNA here is from genome assembly GCA_014925845.1 of Crassisporium funariophilum. Taxonomy (NCBI): domain Eukaryota; kingdom Fungi; phylum Basidiomycota; class Agaricomycetes; order Agaricales; family Crassisporiaceae; genus Crassisporium; species Crassisporium funariophilum. Next base: position 1,211,268 of record JACGCL010000010.1, read on the forward strand.
TGCTTCCTCAGATATACAAGGAAGGCGTCGCTGGCCCATCTGCCCTTGACCTTCATTACCTCGAAAGGTGTGCCTCGCAGGAGGTACTCGAGGGTGGAGCCGATGCGAATGCCGTGCCCTTGCAACGGGTCTAGCTCGGCGGCTCGAGCTGCTTTGGCTAGCGTTTGCAGAAACTTGGGCTTTGTGAGCGCGTTGTAGCCTTTGGCGGTGCGGTACGCGAACAACGGCCCGTCCTTGGGTGGGTTGTTGATCGCGAGGTGTTTATTGAGGGCGGCTTCCGGGTCTGTGTCGCCGTTCTGTCTGGACCATGAGACGTCTTCGCCCTCGATAGGCTCCGTCTTTGTGGCTGGGATGTGAAACGCCGTGGTTGTTAGACCGTTTGCGTCGGTGGTGGTGGTCACGTCCGATGGTTTGACATGTTGAGCTGCCTTGAAGCCTGCGAGGTTTTTGACGGTGAACTCGCCTAGTCTTGCCGCCGACCAGAAGGTCGTCGTGAGGCATGCATAGACGGCGGCGTCCAGCGGCGACTCGAGGTCGAGCTCGTCGCGTACTGCGAGCATGAACTCCTTCGTGTAGGGCTGCCTTTTCTTCCGTTTTGTCGATGCTGGGGCGGCCTTCGCGGCTGCCCTCAGGAGCGTCTCGAGCTCGCTCGGGTTCATCCGCCATGAGACTCCGTGAAGGAGGTGCCAGGCTCTTACTCCGAAGACGTAGTTGGCGATGGTGGCTCCCGCGTATGCGCCCGTGATGGTGGCGATGAAGGAGGCAATGAGGATTGGGGATGCCGGCGCTTGTTGCTCTTCGCTGATCCCCTTCTGATCACAGAAGACGTGGTACACCAGCAGGCCCAACCCGTAGCCTTCCCGTGTGCCCTCCGCCCATGCGCCCTCCATCACCTCCAGAATCCTAAGCAGGTTGGCCTCCGTCAGGTTGGTGGGCTGCCCATTGCTGTCCTGGATGTTTCGCGAAGTCGTGGGCTTCCATCGCGTCAACCGTTCACGGGCGAACACGTGGGGACGCTGCGGTGAAGCGAGCGGCGTCAGTGCATCTTGGTATGGTGCTGGTGAGCGGGTGGGGCGCGCTGTGTTCTCCCCCTGGGCATTGCGATGAGCTGGCGCGAAGCGGCTGCGGCTATTGGTTTGCTTCGGCTTGGGCGGTGACTTCCTCCTTACGCTGGGCTTGACCTTGGTCAGCGGCTCTGCGCTGCTGCCGCCTCGTGCTTGCATCAAGTCTTGGGGCTGCGGCGGGCGCTCTCCCTTCCCGTATAAGGCGGAGCTCATCTGGGTGAAGAGGCGCGTCGAAATCTGCGAGGAATGGTCTGAGGCTGACGGGGATTTCGAAGTGCTCGAGGAGGAGGGAGGGAGGGCCGTATTCACCTCGGGAGGGCTTGTCGGCCGGGTTCTCTTTGCTGGGTATATACCGGGTGTGGATGACCAGCTCATTCTCTTCCGCGATTGAGTGTATGTCGCGGAAGATGAGGTTGGTCGGTCCGTTTCTGCTGCGGCCCCTCCACCATCCTTCGACGACTCCTTGGTTGTCGCCGTAGACCAAGCAATGGATGCCAGGGTGGCGGCGAGCGTTGCAGAGCGCGATGACGAGGAAAAGGAAACCGACGGCTTCCGCCCATCCGATGTCTCTGCCTTCGCCGCTCCAGTTTGGGCGTAGACGCCAGGCTCGCCACCTGGTCCCGATGACGATCCCGACGCCGATTTTTGAGCTGGCGTCTGAGTAAGCTGCGAGGTCGACGATCATGGTTGGGCCTGGGATGGGCCTAATGATGCGGGGCTGTTGGAGCTTCTCCTTCCACCACTGCAGATCGCTTCGAGTATGTTTTGGCGCGGTACGTGGCATGAACGGACGATCATGGAAGGTCCCCATGAGGGCCTCCAGGCGGGTAAGGTACGCTCGTCCTGCTGGAAGGACAAGGCATGTGTGTAGTAGCTTACCGTAGAGCTTTTGTGTCTCGTCGAGGTCGTGTTCCTCCCTCGCCTCCCACTCGTGAATGGCCTTGAGGTATTTCGCCTGTTTCGCGCTTGTGAGAGCCACCTGTCGCTGGTCCAGGTCCCAGAGGAAGCCGATGAATGGGACCACGGCCTGGAACGGTACGTCCTTTCCAATCTCCCAAGGGATCCCAAGTTTGCTGCAAATGGCGTCAATATCCGATATACCGTAAGTGAATTTTTGCTCCTCCTCGGATCTCGCGGATGCTTGAGAGAGGTCCCTGATTGGGAAGGAGACGTCCTCGTCGAACTCCTCTGGCTTTCCGTTGGGCATGAGCCGGCCCCGGAACCACAGTCTCCCTCCGTCCTGCAGCTCCCCTCCGTTCTCCTGGATGTCGGCTGCCCATTTGTTGCGCTGGTGATTGTATTGGGGGAGATGCTCCCGCCGTATTCGAAAGAATAAGTGGTCGTCAACCCACTTTGTGAGTGGGCCGATACCTTTGGCGCGCATGAGTTGGGCTCCAGCATCACCGATTGCACCGTAGCAGCCTGCGCCAGATGCGAGTCCGAAGCAGTTTCGGGTGTCGATGGCGAAGTTGTCTTCTCCTGGGAGGCGGACGACGATGCCTGGCCATTGTGATGGCTTGAGGGGGATGGTTCTGTATGCCTCCTTGACGTCCCGGACTGCAGCTTGAGAGCCGGGTGGTAGGCGCGCGATGAGAAGGCATACGACAGAGAAGGTGCCCCACGTGCAAGGGAAGCGGTCCGAATCGATGGCGCTGTTGATGGAAGAGGTGTTCTTGGCGGCCTTATGCGGGTGTGAGAGATTTTGGATGATTCGGTACCTTCCCGGCTGTGCCGGTTTAGGAATGAGCGCGAGAGGGGACGTCTGAAATGGACCCAAGAGGGCTTCTGCCTCTGCTTTTGTGACTGGTCCGATGTACCGGCCTCGCTTGAACTCTGTGTTCGCGTTTTCGTCAAATTTGTCTTTGAAATCCAACACGGATTGTTTGTTTGGAGGGGTGAAAGTGACGCGTATGACGGGAATCCCTGCATCAAACCCTTGTCGAAGGTGGTTGGGGATATTTGGGTACTTTCCCGCGAGCCCTGCCTGCTCCAGATGGCGCCTCCACGCCTCGGGCTTATACGGTGATCCCGAATTAAGCTTTTTGTCCTCGAGGGCACGTCTGAGCTCCGTGAGTCGGCTTTCCGCAACCGGAGCACTCGTGTTTGGAGTCGTGAGAGGAGCTGCTGCACCCGGCTTTGCGTTGCCAGTCGGAGCACAGTGTTGTGCCTGCTGGGTTGAGGAGGCGGCCTTTGTCGTTCTTGGAGCAATGGGCTGGGGTGACTCCGTCCCACAGCGTTTCTGCCGAGCAGCTGAAGACGTTGTGGGGATTTCGGCCAAGGCAGATGGTGCAAGCCGACAAGGCCGATGTTGTGGCTGCACCCGGCTGAAAAAACGATGGTGCGGCTTCTATGAGGCGCCGTTTTTTGGTTTCCCGTGGGGGGATAGGGCTGGGGTGTATGAAGGCTTAGCCCGGACTCTTTTGTCACTTCGACGAGTCCTCTCTGGGGAGGGAGAAGGTGAACGGTACCGTTTTGTTCTGGGCGTGTTCACTGATGCTCTGGCGAGTTGTTCCTCCAGCCTAATGAATGAGCGAGGCGCTTAGCGCAGAGGTGATGCGGAAGCATTAGTATTTCGGGTGTAGAGATTATAAGTAGATTATAAGCAATATATGTGACCATAGGTACATGAGAGGGGATCGTTATGGATAATGTTCCGTGGGTGTGTGCGATACGTAGGTATTTGGGAGTATGGGTAGGGGATGTACGTATCGATGTCGTATTGGTAAGGGAGCGAACGAGGATGCGGAAGCAGAGGGGTGTGTAGCCATGATGCGCGATGATACGGTGCGATGCCGGGTGATGCAACGATGTGAAGTGATGCGGGGTGATGCGGTATGATGCGGTATGATGCGGCGCGAAGCAGGGTGATGCGGGATGCGGATGGACGGGGACGTACGATGTGAGTGGTTTTGTTGGGGCAGTGAGGAGAGATTTCTCGTCAGTGAGGTATTCTATGCGGAAGGGCTTTGGGTTACTCACCGTACCACGCCCTGGCTGTGTCGAGCGTTGAGGTGCTCGGTATACATCTGGTTGAGTCTCGTGTCGTTAATGACGCTGATGTCGAAGACGTCTTCGTCGCTGGTGCTTTTTAGGGCCTCGGTCCACTCGCGCCTTACTTGTGCTTGGTATCGGAGCACGACGGCGTCCCCCCCGTCTTGCTTTCGTAGGCGATGGCACTCCAGTTTGATGAAGAAAATCCCTAGCGCTATGATGTGTTGCTCTGGCCATTCCTCCTGGCCCATGTGCCGGAGCATGTCGGTCTTGGCGAGCGTTAGCTGTTTGAAGGTTAGGTCTTCGTCCCTAATTACCTTCTTTGCCGCCTTGTACGCGGCTGCGGGCTTCATGAAGAGCTGGTCACCGACCGCCGTGAACGTGATGTTGTCCTTGGCCGCGGTTTGTTCGGATCGTTCTGCTTCGGAGCACGCTTCTTGCGTGAAATAGTAGAGCTCGACGTACTCACCTTGCCGGAGCTTGTGGACGGCGTACGGAGAAGGGCGCGTGTCAGAGACGCTGTCGACGACTTTGTTGGCTGTGAAGTTCCGTAGCTTGGGCTTCCTCTTCTCCTTCTCGCGGTGGCTCGCCTCTTGCGTCTCCTGTAGCTCTTTCTCCTTTGCCGCCTCTTCGGCCTCAGCTGCTGCGTTGCGCTCTTGGACGTTGGCGTCTTCGATTGCCCTGTCTTGCTCGACTTGGACCTCCCAGGCGGGCCTTCTTGGCGTCGTTGTCGCGGGTCCAGGCGGCTTTGAGGGTGTTTATGATGTTCTCGACCGTGTTCTGTTCTGTGGCCAGGGGTGCGTAGGCCTCCTGGAACTCAGCGCTGTCGAAGTCCGGGGATTCGGCCATGTTCGGGTTTTGGGTGATACGCGGCATGTTGGGAGGTTGCAGTGTTGTTCCGGAGGGGTGTGAGTAGTGAATGTGGATGGTAGAAGTGTTGTGATGTGTAATGAATGAGTTTCTTTAAAGAAAAGAAGGGCAAGCCGCTCTGACGAGCTCTAGTGACTTGCGGTGGGCGACAGTTACGGTGAGAGTGTGAACTCCCCCCAGACTGCCACCGTTGATTCATAGACCGCGTCCTAACCCTGCACTCGTGCCTCATTACGTAATAGGTCATAAAATCTGCGCTACTGAATTCAGCACTGACTATCGTGGACTTGACTGCTTTCAAAGAAATCTACGTCATAAGGTGGTCATAGTGTAACGTTAATAACACAACTTGAGGGACTTGCCATAACATATACTGGGGCCAAAGGCATTGAATCTACGTACATTCGTGCGATGATACGAAAAGCCTTGACAGACACCTTTGCGGCATACATCATTCTCGCAACACGAGTTGAATTGCATGTAAAGATGGTTCGCACTTGTCTTCTGAAGGGGTCACAACATCACGAATTGCACCGTACGGCGTCCTAAAGAGTGGTAGGAACACATTGAAAGGAAGATCCACCTGCTTTGCAGAAATTATTCTACATGTGAAATCAGAGCCGCGACTTGTTTGCTCATTGGTTTGTTAAAGGGAATATCTGTTAGCTAATGCGTTGTCATTACAGAAATATGAATGTACGTCAAGGGGTTGGTCAAGGGGGTCCTAAGGCATTGGCCATCTTCCGATCGATCATGGTTACAAAGCCAGTATATTGATTGAGTAGGCACATGCGAAAGCGTGGAGAAGAGACTCTCAAAATTCCGCCCATCTGAATGATCTGAATGATATTGACTTCAGGGTCATGTAAACCAGTCGAGTATGTACTTAGGTCAATCAAGTCCCGGCTGGGACGTTGATACAGTATCGCGTCATACATCATTTTCGGGAAGACATCGTGTACAGCGGTATAAATCCCTTGAATGCAACGGACTTTTCAGCTCGAGCAGCAAATTCTTTCTACCCACCTCTCACACTTAAAAACATGATGCTTTCTCGCGTCTACTCGCTCTTCTTCTTCACCCTTGTACTGCCAATGATTGCTAGTGCTACAGCGCTTCCACGCGGCGACAGGGACAAGGGTGATAAACGAAAAGGTGACCAGCCTGCCGACAACAGTTCTGGCGGCGGACAATGCAACACGGGTCCTATCCAGTGCTGCAACCAAGTTGGAACCGTAAGAGCTTGTTAATTGATGAGAATTGACAAAGCGCACTTATCAGCGAAACCCTAGGTTGACAGTCTTGGTCTGGCTGATGACTTCGAAGCGAAGGGCATCGTCATCGACCCCTTCGATGCAGTCATCGCAGGTGAGTTTCCGTCTGATCCAATCACAGTTTTGTCAATCCTCAACCAATTGAATTCACATTATCAGTGAACTGTAGTCCCATCACTATCGGGGGTGTTGGGGGCAACTCTTGGTATGTTTTGCTTCTGGCATGAACAACCTTGGGTGCTGATATCACAGCCGAAGCAACGCCCAACCTGTTTGCTGTAACAATAACACCTATGTAAGTGGCTATGATTGGTTACAAGCAATCGGTTGGCTAAACCTTGTGTTGGAATGAATAGAACGGCCTCGTGAACGTCGGTTGTGTTGTAGTCAATATCAACCTCTAGAACCGCGCAGCACTTGCGAAGGAAGTGACTTGTTTATGTCGTTTCGTAGTCTTCACCACGGCTTCATAATTGGTGATGACATAGCTGCCAGCAAGGGAACTCAGTCTGTACAATTGTTCACTTTTCTTTGGCAGTAGCAAATGGCGAATAGCGGTTGTAAAGACTTGCCTTGAGGTAAAATCGTCAAATGTCCAGAAGCATCGGTTGTTCGAAACTCAAATGTCAAAGTCGCCATAGAAAGCTACGGCAGAGGACCCTGACTAACTAACTTCTTATTATGATCAGTAATCGCATTAGCGCCCGTACCTACAGCGGCCCGTCTCCACGATGATGTGGCTAGGGACTCCTATTGTCCCTTTTGTTTACTTGTTCATAGGTAGTTCACAATTAGTGTAGTACCCATAAATAGTACAGCTAGAACTCGAGTCAAATCCACCCCACTTCGTCCTCTATATTCTCACTACCTAAATAAGTACTTCAACTCAGCGATGTCATCTGCAGTCGTCCCACAAGAACTCCAAGATCACATCATCGACACCTTAGCTGCCCAAGGTACTGTCCGCAGCCGGCGGGCGCTCAAATCTTGCTCACTCGTATCCCACTCGTTCCGTCATCGTGCAACCAGACACATATTCCGCAGAATCCGGACTGATAATTACTCCGACGATGGTTCTCTCCATCACTCTCGCATGCTGCAGGCACGAATACTTCAATACCGGGAGTTGCGGGATACAATCCAGAACAACCCCCATCTCCGCTCCTGCATGCGTGTTTTGCAGGTAGAAACGGCGATTGGGAAGGTCGGCGATGAAAGGGACAAGTTGTGGCTACCATCTGCGATGTACGAGGTCCTGGATATTATGAGGCTGCAAGGCCAGATAAATGGAAGTAAAGATGGAATCCAAAAACTCGAAGTCCTCGGAAAACACTGGAGGAAGAAGTCGAACGAGAAATTACAATCCTCTATACTCAAGTTTGTGATGGAAGGAGGTCCTTGCCGCGGTGCTCAACGGGGACCCCTCCAGAGAATCCGATTCGGACACATGAATCACCTTTCACCTCTGCTTCTTACCCGTTGTGCGGGATCGGTCACCGAAATGACATTGCATTCCTCCCGTTTCCTTGGTCACCCGAGGGATTTTACTACCCCGTCTATCCGTCTCAAGAAACTATCAATCGACTATAGCCTGTGCAACTTCATCGAAACTCTTGTCGAGCAATGTGCCACTGTTGTTCTGTCGGAGTTAGAGTCATTGACTTTCCATCCGCGGAGAATGGGATTCAAGGAGACCTGGGCGCTGGGGAAACTATTATCACTCACAGCAAAAACACTGCGCACCCTTGAGATGTGAGTGAAGTCTGCATAACCTTTATCTGAGCTCACTTTCTTCTTTGATCAATAGTCGACAGACGTTCATAGCTGTGTCGCCTCTGTCTTGCTGTAGAGATCTCGGCTCACTCCCTCGTTTGACTCTTTTACGGTTATGCTTCGACAATGAGATTCCTACATTGGCGACGGACCATACTCTCCAGCTTCTGGATCCTTCGCTCCATTCTCCGATCTCCATCCAAGCTGTTGAAATTGCTGTTAGCCACGTCGTCTCGTGGCACAAGATGTCATACATAATATGCCACCACCGTCACCAGTGGCATAAGCTTGTCGAAGATCTGACTAGCCCGAGGTGCCACCTCCTTCGCACCGTTAATATCGTGATACGAGTGGGTCTGGCGTATGTTGTTGAAGACCAGGAAGAAGAGCTGGCACGTGTCCGCAGGGATCACTACCTCTTCTTCCGCACCACGTTTGCCCAACTCTCTGCTTTGGTGACATTGAACATTGTCGTGGAGGTATATTCCAAACCAAAACTATGGACATAGCATCCTGTAGGAGAGGTATTCCAGGGTATTCCCTTATATAGCAACCATGCAAATGTTATATTCATAGCTGGCCATCGTGACCTAGTGCAGTGCGGACACAAAAACCTCGGTCCCTCCAAAATACCTTTCAGTGGCTGAAACTCTTTCTCAAAGCTTTAAGCATGTAACTAGTCAAGCTCCTCACATGTGCCCCGATACGACATAGTGGTCATGTGTACATTTTTTCTTCAGGCTTTGCACAGAACTCTTGTTTCTTCTTCCTTCTGTTGGGAGACAGCTGTCGGGGGTTTTGACACAAATTTGTTTATGTTACAATGGAACACCGATTATGTTTACCTGTCTTAGTGGCGGCGCTTCAACGGGTCTGTCTTACAATGTCAGAGATGAAAATCAGGACGGAGGAAAAATTCTGACAGATTTGTCAATGACCAAATCAAGGTCCGGGAGTAGCTCGAACAAGTGAGATATATACTCAGCGAGCTTCGGAAACCAAGGAGTCCAGTGACATGCCCACACAAAACGAGATATGATATAGGCGCCAGAGTTTGATATGTAAGAAGAACTCGATCAATCGCGCATGATTTTCAGTAGGTCAAGAGTCACACACTGTTCTCAATTTAACATTGATTCTCGGAGATTTGACTGGATCGGGGGACCCACGTCATATTTGAATCATGATTTTGACATGGGCAGTCAGGCTCAGGTTGATAGCGTCCTAGGCAAGAAAAATATTGAATACAGTTGCAGCACCAGAATACCGGCATGACAAGAAAGATTGGCAGCTCTGTGGTATCGTATCTACCAATCAACGAGAACGCAAAGTGGTGACGAATGATTGGAACACGTAGTCCGAGTTATACCTTGCAAGGTATGAGTTGCGGTTTGTGGTAATGTTGCTGCTAGGGATTGACGCCGTTGTGCGAGGCATGCACCAGGTCAATTGCATAACTCAAGGCTCAGACACCCTTGCTAAAGGGCAGGAATACCAAGTCAGATCTCGCGAATGATAATATGTGCTTTCACTTGCAGAGAACGACTGCGACCATTCCTTGCTATAGAGTTCACCATCTATAGTCGCGACATTGAGGGATACCGACGAGCTAACAGCGTGCTGTTACCTACTGGCTCCGGACACACATGTCAAAGGAGTCCAGGACATGCCCAAAGTCCGATCAGAGGATGACGCGCATAACGCGAGAGGTCACCTTGCCACAGACAGCTCAATCAATTCTTTTCGACCATCGCATGTCTCAGGGTAAGATACGGGTCCGTGAATTGCCAAAGCAGTTCATGGTTGGACCTTGGCATGTAAAGCATCGCGTCATGACACCGGTCCTAAAGACGTGGGCATAATATCATAAAGGCATCCTGGGGGGTATAAAGGCACGAGAAGCTCGAATACATCCTCCAGTTTGAACAGCACATTCTATTCAACCTTCTCTCAGCACAGCACAATGCTCTCCCGTGTCTCCGCCTTCCTCGTCCTTGCACTCCCTCTCTTCGCCAGCGCCACGGCCATACTGCCCCGCACTGACCAATGTAGCACCGGTCCTATCCAGTGCTGTAATCAAGTCGGCACGGTAAGCGCACGATGTCTGATTGGATCTGATATAACACAGCTTACGCACAGCCTAACATTGCAGACGCAAGGTCTCGGTCTCGCCGATGACTTTGAACTTTTAGGTATCGTCATCGACCCCATTGACGCGGTCATCGGAGGTAACAGTCGAGCTATGCGCCAGGAACCCCGGAATACTCAACTTGTTTAATCTCATTGGATAGTGAACTGCAGCCCCATCACCGTCGGCGGCATTGGAGGCAACTCTTGGTAGGTTTTCTGCCGGTCAAAGCCCAGGCTTTCAGACTCATTGTGCAACGATAATGTGTAGCAACGCACAGCCTGTCTGCTGCAGCAACAACACCTATGTGAGTTATCGCGGTTGGAAGGTCATGACATAGTGCCTTACTTCGGTTGATTGAAACCGATAGAACGGCCTCGTCAATGTTGGCTGCATTGTGGTCAACATCAACGCCTAGAAGAGCGCGCAGATTGCAGGATGAAGGCGAAACAAGGGGTGGTGGGTATTTGTCGTCTAGTTTTTTCCGCAAGGAGTAGTTGTCAGTGCGCCTTCCGAGTCAAAATTTGGTGTGGCGTCAGTTTTCTCCAAAACAAGAAATGTTTCATCAAATCCATGGGCGCTCCGTGATAGACTAAATTAACCACTTTGTGCGGCGCCAACAAGCACACTCGCCTCCCAGACTGCTGCCAACTGGGGTACTACTCAAGGATGAACATGAGCTCACGACGACGCCGAATCTACACTAGCACTAGACAAGACATGAAAGCTCGGCGGCAACCTTGCAACTCTGGACCACGGTGGCAACAACAAGCTCAGTAACTCACGAGAGTTGTAAAAGGGAAAGCACAGACAAGAGTTCCTCAGTAATTGTGTACGTGCTCGGAGATACCGGGAGTCGCTCACAACCGCGCGCAGTAGGTTTTCCTAATGCAGGCCACCGATCTAGGGGACTGGGCAGAGGACAGGGGCACCGACACAGTTGACAGTCGGCAGAGAGACGCGCAATGAAAGCCCACTGGCAGCTGGGTATCCGAGCCCGGGTCCAAGGGTCGCAAATCGCAGAAAAAGGGAGAATCATCACGCACAGGAGCTACCCATACCATATACAGTCTATGTACAGTTACGCCCTATTTTCCTTTTTCAAGGCGGTTGGAAAAATACAATTTGCATGCCTTTTCTATTCTCGACTCGACTCTAAAAACAGAAAAGCATTGCGTTCAAACTCTACATCCATTCTACTTTGTTTTTCACCTCACGTCTTCCACTATCGCTTCCCCAATTCTCGTCCCTCAACATTCCGACCCTTCCTTCCCCACCCAACCCCCCAGCCCGACCAACCAGCCAACCCTCCCCCTTCCCCACCCCCTACCCTCCCCTCAAACCTCTCAAACCCCTCAAACACCCTTACTCCGATAAATCAACACATAAGCCACCGAATCCTCCCCCCCTCCCTCAAGGGTCACAATCTTCTCCTTCGGGAAGAGCGACACCTTCTCGTCGTCGAACTGGTACCAGTCGACGTCGTCCTCTAGGTCGTCTAGGTCGGGGGTTGGGTGCTGGTACTGCTGTGGGGGGGCGCCGGCGTCTAGGGAGGAGGTAGTGGAGGGGATGGTAAACAACAACGTCTCAGACCCTGACTAACTAACTTCTTATTATGATCAGTAAGCGCATTAGCGCCCGTACCTACAGCAGCCCGTCTCCACGGCGATCTGGCTAGGGACTCCTATTGTCCCTTTTGTTTACTTGTTCATATGCAGTTCACAATTAGTGTAGTGCCCATAAATAGTACAGCTAGAACTCGAGTCAAATCCACACACTTCGTCCTCTATATTCTCACTACTTAAATAAGTACTCCAACTCAGCGATGGCAGATGCCATCGTCCCACAGGAACTCCAAGATCTCATCATCGACACCTTAGCTGCCCAAGCCGACAACGATATCGGCAGCTGGCCGGCGCTCAAATCTTGCTCACTCGTATCGCACTCGTTCCGTCATCGTGCAGCCAAACACCTATTCTATAAAATCCGGATTGATAATTACCTCAGCGCTCACAGTGGCTCTCGCGAGATACAAGCGCGAGAAATCCGATACCAGCTGTTGCGGGATATAGTCAAGAAAAACGCCCATCTCCGCTCCTGCATGCGTGTTTTGCAGATAGAAACGGCGATTGGGAAAGGGGAAAGGTTCTTTCTACCGTATGCGATGTACGAGGTCCTGGATGTTATGAGACGGCCAGGCCAGATAAATGGAAGTGAAGGTGGAATCCACACACTCGAAGTCTACGAACCATACTGGAAGAAGAAGCCGAGGGAGAAATTTCAATCCTCTCTTCTCAACTTTGTGAAGGAAGGAGGTCCTTGCCGCGGTGCTCAACGGGGACCCCTCCAGACAATCCGATTCGGACACATGAATAACCTTTCACCTTTGATTCTTACCCGTTGTGCGGGATCGGTCACCGAAATGACATTGCATTCCTCCCGTTTCCTTGGTCACCCGAGGGATTTTACTACCCCGTCTATCCGTCTCAAGAAACTATCAATCGACCATAGCCTGTGCAACTTCATCGAAACTCTTGTCGAGCAATGTGCCACTGTTGTACTGTCGAAGTTGGAGTCATTAACTTTCCATCCGCGGAGAATGGGATTCGAGGAGACCCAGGCGCTGGGGAAACTATTATCACTCACAGCAAAAACACTGCGCACCCTTGAGATGTGAGTGAAGTCTGCATAACCTTTATCTGAGCTCACTTTCTTGTTTGATCTATAGTCGACAGAGGTTCATAGCTGTGTCGCCTCTGTCTTGCTGTAAAGATCTCGGCTCACTCCCTCGTTTCACTCTTTTACGATTATGCTTCGACAATGAGGTTCCTACCTTGGCGACAGACCATACCCTCCAGCTTCTGGATCTTTCGCTACACTCTCCAATCTCCATCCAAGCTGTCGAAGTTGTTGTTAACTACGTCGTCTCGCAGGACAAGATGTCATACATCATATGCAACGACCGTCACCAGTGGCATAAGCTTGACGAGGATCTGACTAGCCAGAGGTGCCACCTCCTTCGCACCGTCGATCTCGTGATACGAGTGGGTTTGGAGTATGTTGTTCACGACCAGGAGGAAGAGCTGGCACGCGTCCGGAGGGATCACTACAACTTCTTCCGCGACACGTTTGCTCAACTCTCTGCCTCTGCTATGGTGACATTGAACATTGTCGTGGAGGTATATACAAAATGATGGACATAGCATCCTGTCGGACAGGTATTCCAGATTATTCCCTTATATATAGCAACCATTCAGATGTTATAGCTGGCCATAGTGCCCTAGTACTGTAGTGCGGACTGGTGATGTGTATTTTTTTCTTCAGGCTCTGCACATGAACTCTTGTTTCTTCTTCCTTCTGTTAGGAGACAGCTGTCGTAGGTATTGACACAAATTTGTTTATGTTACAATGGAACACCATTTCTGTTAACCTGTCTCAGTGGCGGTGCTTCAGCCGGTTCATGACCAAAGACACAAGATCAAGGGCCTGCAGTAGCTCGAACAAGTGAGATATATACTCAGTGAGCTTCGGAAACCAAGGGGTCCAGTGACTTGCCAACACAAAACGAGATATGATATAGGCGCCAGAGTTTGATATGTACGAAGAACTCGATCAATCGCGCATGATTTTCAGGAGGTCAATAGTCACACACTATTCTCAATTTAACATTGATTCTCGGAGATTTGACTGGGTCGGGGGACCCACGACATATTTGGGTCATAATTTGACATGGGCAGTCAGGCGCAGGTTGACAGCGTCCTAGGCAAGAATACAGTTGAAGCAACAGAATACCGGCATGACAAGAAAGATTGGCAGCGCTGTGGTATCCTACCAATCAACGAGAAAGAACACCAAGTGAGGAACGATTGGAACACGTATCCTGAATTTATACCTTGCGATAAACGAGATGCAGTTTCTGGTAATATTGCCACAAGGGTTTGACGCCGTTGTGCGAATTGACGGCGTCGCAATCAAGAAATGTTTCATCACATCGATGGGCGCTCGTTGAATGATCAAATTAGCCAATTTACGTGGCGTCAATAGGCCCACTTGTATTTGTCACCCATCCTCTCCAACTTACTCCCAACTGGGTAAGAACTGGTTAGAATGAAACGCACTCTCGTTTGTACATATGGAGGTACGCACGGAGGACGCGACACCACGCCGCAGAGGCGAGAACGTCGTTTTGATCAATAGAATACGACAGTTGTGGTAAGTACCTTGTTGATAATTCGCGACAACTCTCGAGCTATCTATTTTATAGATTACTGTCGTACAGCGGACGTTAGCTCGCTGGTCCCTTTTATAATTACACCTTCATTATAGATAGCTCCCTCTGTCTCTCATGTATAATTGCTGTAAAATTATATGTGCATCTGCCATCTATAATGCCCCTTACATTATGGATAGCGCTCGTCCGCGTGCCCACATCCATAATTGCCTTTGGATTATGGATGCACCCTTCCCTCCCGCATCCATAATTTTCCTTCCTGCCGATCCATAATTGCCCATGGATTATGGATGCGCCCTTCCGATCCATAATTCAGGATCCATCTATAATTTTCTCTCAATCCATAATCCGAGAGGAATTATAGATGTGGGACCCCACATCTATAATTCCCCTCAATCCATAATTCAGGTGCAATTATGGATGGATCGCACATCTATAATTCCCGGATTAGATTGTGGATGTGCCCTTCCAATCCATAATTCAGGGGGAATTATAGATGGATCTCACATCTATAATTCCCGGATTGGATTGTGGATGCGCCCTTTCAATCCATAATTCAGGGGGAATTATAGATGGATCCCACATCTATAATTCCCGGATTAGATTATGAATGCGCCCTTCCAATCCATGTTTCAGGGGGAATTATAGATGGATCCCACATCTATAATTCCTGGATTGGATTATGGATGCGCCCTTCCAATCAATGTTTCAGGGGGAATTATAGATGGATCCTACATCTATAATTCCCCTTGGATTATGGATGCGCCGTCCCGATCCATAATTCAGAGTGGATTATGGATGGATCCCACATCTATAATTCCCCTTGGATTATGGATGCGCCATTCCAATCCATAATTCAGGAGGAATTATAGATGCGCTCCTCTTTGCCCG
Organism: Crassisporium funariophilum; assembly: GCA_014925845.1. NCBI lineage: Eukaryota > Fungi > Basidiomycota > Agaricomycetes > Agaricales > Crassisporiaceae > Crassisporium > Crassisporium funariophilum. The sequence goes on from JACGCL010000010.1 coordinate 1,226,490, forward strand.
CATCCATAATTCCACTTGGATTATGGATGCGCCCTCCCGATCCATGTTTGGGGCCCATCCATAATTCCCCTTGGATTATGGATGTGCCGTCCCAATTCATCCTGCCGAACTATAATATAACATGCGATCTATAATATGCTTACACAACATAAAATGTTTTGAATCCCATCAAAACAGTCCCCCCCATCCACAGCCTCTGAAGCAGGCGCAAACTATGTGCGCCCTCCTTCATCCCATTTCCAAATCGCTGAGCAGAGAAGTCAGGTGGCACACGTGCGTTTTTTTTTTCAACAGGGATCACGTGTTGCAAGCGAGTAAATATCATCCCATCCTGTCGCAGCCTGTCGCTCCCATCTATAATACGGGACATTATTGATCACGCCATCGCCCAATGTTCCCTTATGTTTTCTACCGCGATAACTTCATTCCTTTATCACCACAAGAAAAGACAACATCGAGATCAAGAGATAGATAGCTATTTTTTTTTCTTCCTAGCGCCCCCCTCTGAATCACCTCCCTTGCGCTTTTTCCCTCCTCCCATAAGCTCCTCCATGCACAATCTAACATCTTTCACAGCAGCCAACCAGTTCATATCATCGCGTATTGAGGCCCACCACTTCAATCCTATCATGACGGTCACCAGGCCAGACGGCCCACCTTTCTTCAGGCAAACGAGATCATCTTTGTCTTTTGCGACGGAAAGCGGCAAAGGGAGCGAAGCGGTTTCTGACGACTGTCTCCACTTTGGTTGAACATTGTTCCACCACGACAACCATTCTTCGGCGTATTTTCCTGCATCATCGACGTTCGGCAAGCTATGGAATCTCCGCGTCGTTAACCATTTGCTCAAAATTTCTGGGCGCATTTTTGTGTTCATACATTGCTTAAAGGTGAGTCGTCAATGACGGTAAAACCATGAATGGATAATTGAACGTACTGAGCCGACTTCAGATAATCCCAACGTATTCTCCATGTTGACCCAGGTTTCCACGCAGTCCTTCCATTCCTTAACATTCAAGCCGTCTTCAAGATGCGTCCGGGCGAGGGAAAACCACTCTGGTAGGTTGACTGGAGCATCCTTCGTTGTCAGAGGCATAATCTCACCCCTCGCAGCAGGCTTGCGTGTGCGCTTTTCTTGGACATCGGGAGTGATCGGTACATCCGCATCTGCCCCATTCAAAACCTCGGAAGCAGCCTGAACCTCGTCACCAACCTCTCCGCTGACCCCAGGCGTGATTGAAACCTCCGGAGCTTTATTCACCGCTCCCACATTATTGGCCTTCAAAGGATTCTCGTCATTCGGTTTTGGTGCAATCGCCAATGCGGAGTTACTTATAGTTGTTGTGGCGTCCATTTGGCTCCTCATGTCCATCGCCCATGCGCCATTGAATGGGTTGCCTGAACCCCAGTTTCCAATCGCAGACTGGCCCATCTGCGGTATGTCCCATCCCGTGAAGCTCCCCCCTGTATCCCCACCTCCCTCGAGTGGCATTTGCAGAAGGTGCGTATACGATAGATCTTGATTACCGGTGAACATATTTCCATAGCGGTTTGTCGCGATTTGATTTTCCCCCGCCAGTTGGAAAGGAGTTGAGAAATCGAAGTTAAACGTGGTCGGTAACACGTCCATTGTTCCAGACAAGGCAGAACCCGTAATATCAGGTGGGACCATTAATGTTGGGAATGGGTATAACTCCGTCGCTGATGAAACACCCAGTCCCGGAGCGCCTGCCGAAAGTGTGGCTATGGATGGGGTTGAGACATCTTCTGACGTCACATCCATGTTTGAAGGTGCATCTGATTTTGGCACCTCCAAGGCGGTTGTCGATGGTGCTGATACGATTTGGGTAGGAGCGCTTGTCGATGGTGTGGGTGGTAAGATCACGTCGGCCTTTGGGGTCTCGGGGCTTAACGCCGGAGTATTTGAGATACCCATTGACGCATTCGGAGTCGGAATCTTGCCAGGGCTCGAGGCATCCATCGACACTGAGGCTGTGTCCGAAGTTTCGTCAGCTCTCGGTATAAACGAGATCCGAACAGATTGTGCTGTATATGTTTTTTTTAGTTACAAAATCACCCAAGAATGTCAGTTACTCACGATAAACAGATTCAAGAAATTTTGAATAAGGCACAAGAATGGTTTCGACATAGTCTGGGATGGCTTTCGGAAATGTTTGTCCATATCCGTCCTGCCCAGTGTGTAACGAGATGGTACGGATTTTACCGTCTTTGGCCCCATCAGGACCACCTCCGATCACCGTGAACGACCATCCAGTACGTCTTGCAATCACTTCCAAAAAATCACCGATGATATCAGGAAGGCTGGATTGAGCTCTATCGTAATGCATTAAGCCTAAGACATTGTAATAAATGGTAAAACCCGTACTTGAGATATTCCTTGGGCCCCAGTGCCTCATCCGCTGCGATAACAGATGCACTCAACTCTCTTTCAGCCTCTTTGGCCTTCCGATCCACCTCAATCACCTTTCGAATTTCTACCTTCACTGATTCCGGTTCTTGGTCATATATCTCGTCGAGTAGTCTGTTGGTGATTGCAAATCGGTCCTTACGAGTGATCTTTCGATCGCCAATCTCGGCTTCAACTTGGGCTTTGACACGATCGTTGTAATACAATTTCGAATACATGTTCCGCTCGGACAAAACTCGGGGGGCAGATGGCTGTAGCGCAAGGGTTATGCCATGATTCTTCCCTGCCCGTCGCTTTCCTTTGTTGAGACCGTGATTGTTGTACCAATTCTTTATGCTCTAGACCCGAAAAGGTTATTCAGCAAATAAAGTTCTGGATGACATAGATAAACATACTTCTCGGCGAAGGCTCAACCACTTTGGCACATCCGTTTCGACGGGTGGAATGACACTAGCCACCACTCCCTCAGGAGTCTTCTTCTTTTTCTTAACTCTCTTTGGCGAGCCATGCCAAGTTGGGTCAAGACCGTTTGAGACCAATTCTGATTCCGGATCTGGCCACTGAAGAAAGAAATCCCGCCATATATTTGTCCAGAATGTCATAAGAGTCTTGGCATTCTGGGCCGCAACGAAGTCGCTCAATCGCTTCGTGAGAAATGTGACCTGATCAGGGTTAGTCCATGTGGGACCGGCCATCTATAATCTCAATCAATAAATATCATGCGACATGAAAATGTAACCCAGAAAACACATACTATCAATGAATATGGAGGATTTTGAACCGAAATCTGCTCGAGAAAACACAATCCCTGACACCTCAAAAAAAATTCTTGCATGCGTTCTGCTATGCGCCACAGAACAACGCCAATACCCGATAACTGTATAGTTAATCAAACGATACACGGATCAAACCCTGGGCTACAATCACATCTGATCGAAAATGGCAAACCAATCGGGCGCTCCATTCAGTGTTGCGGACACAATTACGGCAATTATTTTGTCCATGCGCGAACTTGGTCTTGGTATATTTTTGAGCCCAGAATTTTGCCAAGAAGATCGTAAGTGAATTAAATCATGGTTGGTAAATTTCTAAATCAAGTTTGAACAGTTGATGCTGTTATGGCTCGCATGGATGCGATCGTTTCGCGACGTGCCGGACAAATCAACCTGGACTGTGGACTGGTTGCGAGCACGTTTCGGGACCAATGCGATGTTGTTGTCGATCTCCAAAGGCGTCAAGCGAACGAAGCATTGGAAGAAGCTGATGCGCTGTGCACAAACCCTGGGGTAGATTGCAGCCGTGATGACAACGAAGAGGTGAAACTCGCTCAAATATACGTCAATGAAATCGATGAACAGATCGCTGCTGCAGAGGCCTACCTTGCCCACAAAGAGGAAATATTTGCACACGATGTTGCTGCGGGAGAAGAATTTGCAGAGCGGCAGGATCTGGACGACAACTTTGAACCGCCAAGCCGCCGCCAGTGGGAATACATTTACGAGTGCGGATGTGAGACAAGATTTGGGTACACAAATTCGGGAAGTATAGTACACGACACTGTATATTGCGCCTAATTTAACCAGTCCGTTTTTTTTTTTTCTGCTTTGTTTTTACCATTGAACGCGTCTTACTACAGATATAATTCCACCGTGTATCTTGAAATTTATCTGCGCTCGCCTGTTTGATACGCAAACTTCCCTGTTTTCCACATACTTTCGACCTCATCCACTCCCAGTAAAACTGCACAAAAAACATCTTCAAGGTTTCCCAATACCTTCCGCACCATTTTGGTCACACTGTTAACGCTGTCATAGGTAGATCCTATCCCCAATAATGTTATAATCTCATTTTCATACTTTTGAATCGATGCTTGAAGCTTGTCAATTTCTGAGATGTCCGCCTTGATGTCCTCCATATTGTTTTCTTTCACAAATGTTATGCAGAGGTTGTCGAGGTAGGTATTTTCATCTGACCCACAAATCTTGCCCAAGCGGGACTGAATGTACTTTGAGCGCTCTAGGCAAAACACTACTCGAGATTGCCCGATTGACTCTGTCGTCACTCGAATGGACTCGTTAGTTTTAGCGTCAAGTTTCCTAAGATCCATAATAAACACATTTTCGGGGAGCAAATTCTTGCCCTTACGTTTTCTGAGTTAGACGGGAATACTGTTTCCGTCGCCGCTCATTGATTTGATCTCGGTGTCTGGGACGTGTTTTGAGAATTATTGGGCTGAAAATATATGAATGGGGTACCTCGCATAGCTCCGTTTACTATTGGTGGCCTTGGAAGCCTTTTTTTCCTCGGGCGTGTTGTATAAACGAGGACGACCCATGGTGGTGCAAGGAAGGTTAGGTTTCCTATATGAAACTCAGTTGGATCTTGGTCGATTCTAGATTTCGTCTGACCTTTATTTCGTCCCTTTCAGTAAGGGGTCAAATTTATATGGCAAGAAAGATGAAAATTCAACGAGTCCAACAATGCAATAATTACAATTCCAATGACGTTTTCTGCATCACCATTCCACAATCTATGTCCCTATTTTTATTATTTGAACGTGCGACTTTGATTCATAAGCAACGTTCAGCCACCCGGCCTTCTTTTTTTTCAACCACCATTGCTCTCTTGCCCATCACTCTTGCATCCAACAACTTGTTGACTCACACTAAGTCGTTTCCGAAAACCCTGGTAAAGTATCTCCATGAAACCGATCGATCGATCGAGCTAACGGACCTTTTCTAGATGGATCTATCAGGAGACTATGATAACGCCGCCCTGGAGGAACAGAAAGTGTTTCTGAAGGACCTCGGGCCCTATCGAAAGCTTGCGACGAACGATTCTAAAATGGCGTTCTTTAGGCGCCTCGGTAAACTATGGTTTCTTCGTTGGCCGCTCAAACGCGCACGATACCTGGATTTCAAACGCATGGAGTTCCGTCAGGGTGAAATCTTCAAAGTATGCATTCCCCACTGCAGGGTTCTTCCATCCTTGACGTAATTTCAAGGACGTCAAAAATCGCCTCATGTGGGAATCTTTCGCTTCCCAGGTGACTCCAGCTCATGAAGCACGAGGGTGGAGAGGTTACATGAAAATTTGCGAAGCACGACAGGGAATTTACCGCGAGGTATTGTATTTAACTGCTTCATCACTTATGCAACACTTACGTTGAATTATTATTAGAACGAGTTCGATCTTTTCGATGATAAGCAAGTTGCGGAGGTATCGTAATAGCATTAACCTTACACATCTCATCAACTAACATCAATCAACCAGTTTGATCAGGAGCGAAAGCGAAAGCGGATTGAAGATGAAGCTGAGGGGTCTGCCACCGCCACTGCAGAGGATGTCAATACTTATACAGCGACCAAGCCACGTCCTCGCCCACGTCCTCGCCTGCATACTCATAACCTGGCACGTCTCGAACTGAAGAAGGCCCGTCTTGAGTGGAAGGAACTGAAGGAAGCGAAGACTAGCGAAGATATCTAGCCTCCCCCCAATGTCGAGCAGGTTCTATGCTTCTCATACGTCGACTGTGCACTATTACATGTTTGCAAAATGTACCATCCGCTTTCTTGACTCATGCGTGCACTGGTTCTTTTAGGGTCCCTCGTTGGTCTATGAAGGTTAGGTATCTCGTTCTTAATTTCCAATCCCCACTCCTATGCCATCCAAACGCAATCAATACGAGGTCGACGAATATGTTACCTCTGGTGATCCAACTCCGGCTGTCGCCAATCCAACTGGCAGCTCGCGATCCAACACTCAGCGCCATACTCAGTATGAAATGAGCGATGCCCTACGCACCTCGCGCGTCAAAACAGTTCTCAGCATCGAACACGAATCAGACCCGACAACGCTTGCAATTCTTGCTGACGATATTGACCCTCCTGACTTAATCCAGGTGGACGATGATTTGGACGATGAAGCGGACGATGAAGAGACTGATGAACTTCATGTGGATGAACTTCACGGTAACGATCTCGATATCACTCATGAGTTGGAGGCCGCAGGTCTTGGGGAAATTCGCGCTCCGGAGGTGACACACTCGAGACGTGTCCGCAAAACTCACACCGCAAGCCATCTATTGTCTCATTCGTTGATTTAATTCTCATTCCACGTCCAGGACAATCCTCTCTTGGGATGGACCCCCTATATTGACCTGTACGTTGATGAACTTTTGCGTCTCGAGGGCCCTATTGCGCAAATGGGATGCGCTCAGATCAACTGCGATAACCCTGTCTCTTCCTCGTTTGAGGGGTTACGCTGCATCGACTGTCAGGACCTGCGGCTATTCTGTCATGAGTGCATGGTTAGCTCACACTCATGTGCTGGTCTCCCATTCCATCGCGTCCAGGTAAGATACAATTATCTATCTTCCTCTAACAGATTAAAGAAATTATGCCGATGATTTAGGTCTGGAATGGCACACATTACAACAGGATTTCACTGAAGTCGTTGGGACTGCGCATTCAGCTTGGACACCCTGATTGTAGCATCTGTCCAAATCCAGAAAATGCGTTCAACAATGATTTTGTTGTGATCGACGCCGATGGAATTCATCCGGTTTCTCTTGATTATTGTGGTTGCCAGCTCGCAACATCTAAAACCACGCAGCTCCTGCGTGCCCGACTCTTTCCCTCAACGGTCGTGGACCCCAAAACCGCTGCTACCTTTCGTGTCCTTGAGACATTTCAAATGCTGAGCTTCACATCCAAAGTCTCCGCCTTTGAATACTATCGTTCGTTGTCACGGAGAACTGATAACACCGGCACTTGTCCTCCACCTGTGAGTAATATGTCTTGGTCTTGATTTCCCGAGGTGCTGATGCCTACCCTGAACAGGACCGGTATCATGCGTTTCTCCGAATGATGCGTGAATGGCAACATGTCCGACTTCTCAAACGGATGGGCCGTGGTCACTCAGAGTCTGGTGTTCGTGGTACGCAAGAGGGCGAGCTTGCCGTTCTGTGCCCAGCTTGCCCTATTCCAGGTATCAACCTTTCACCGGACTGGGAAACTATGCCAGCGTCTGACCAGTATGTGATTCCGTTATCTTCTCAAAACGTTCTTTTTTTGACATGAGAAATCAGGTGGCTCCATTCGTTGTTCATCGGAGTTGATGCCAATTTCCGGTTGAAGAGAATGAATGTATCGTCAGAAGAACGCGACCCTGGGCTAAATAACGGCTACGCGTACATCGTCGGAACCACAAAATTCAGAAGCTTCCTCGAGGAATACGATAAGAAGATCCCCGAGGATAAAAGCACATGTCACAACCATGACGCAATCAAATTGGCTAGTATGCGGGGGGGCAAGGGCACTGCGGCCACCGGTATCGCAACGGCCGAGTGTAGCCGACACGACATGAAACGGCCAACAGCTGTTGGGGACCTCCAGAAAGGAGAAAGGTAGGGGTAAATTGACTTCTGTGATATGGCATCGAGCTGAAGTGCCAATTATAGATATGTCAACATCGATTACATTGTTCTCTCTAGCCTCAAGCGCAACCCACCTCCATCTCTTGTCATATCGTATGATATCGCATGTCAGTGGTCAATCAAGCTTGATAAACGACTCTCAATCTATCCGCCAGACCTTGTTTCTTCATCGCCAAATCTTGATATGCGGTTCCTCGTTCCAAAATTTCATCTTCCCGCTCATATCCCAAAGTGTCAAGCTGACTACTCATTCAACTTCACTCCGTTTGTTGGGAGGACTGATGGCGAAGCCCCTGAACGCGGCTGGTCGGAAACCAACGCGATGGCTGCGAGCACAAAGGAGATGGGCCCAGGTTCACGCCGCGACACGCTTGATGACCATTTTGGGGATCACAATTGGGGAAAAATTGCCAAAATGGGTATTCATTATTAGATATTGTTTATTCATCATGAAATTCAAGATACTTTGCAGCTGAAACATTCGCGCGGAAGTGTGAAGAAGCTATCGAAGGTCGTGCGGAGTATGTCAATGCCTTCATTGAATTTGATGCGGCTTTACCGGCTGCGTCGACCAAGGCCTGGACTGCCCGTTGCCAAGCTTGGGAAAAAGATCGAAGAAAACCAAATCCGTTCAAGAAGGAAAACTCAGGTACATCTTATCTTGTTGAATGGGAATTGATGATCATTGATCGGGTTCCCAAGTTTTATCGGATGCGAATATTCGTCTTCGATTGGCACAAGAAGATGCTGCAGCCATCGAGAAAGGCGACAGGGAACTTGTCCATGAGAGCGTCTCACCAAGTATGCTTATTTACCAAGGGTTGGAGTTTGAGAGCTTGCAGTAGGCCATCGACATTATATCTACTATGCATGGTAACTAACTCATGAGGCAGGCGTAATCTCGCAGAGGATATTTCTCAGCTTGGTCCGCATTCAAGCAATCTTCAACACGCCAAGATACTCGAATGCTCGAATACTTTGCGCCGCAAGATTGATGCCTGGACAGATATTCAGCATCTTTATTTTCCCTTCATTGCCGCTTTGCGTTTACGTGCCGACCAGCAGGGTGGTGGAAAACCAGTTAGTGTGCAGACTTTCGACTTATATCTTCCATCAAGTCTTGTCGGGAAACATATCTTCCGAAAGAACTTCCTGGAAACCGAATGGCGCCTTCGATTTGCCCACACTGAGGAAGCTCTCAATGACTTGCGTAGCTTGCTTCTCATGCGGTCAATGATGTGGAATTCGAAGGAGCGACACATGCGAGGACAACAGCAACAAACCCGAAGCCAAACCCTTCTAGAAGGTGTCGGAAGACGGATCCGGACCGCGGCTGAGAACTACAGAAGGATTCGGGAAGCGATGATTTCGTTAGTGATTCCTCTTCACAAAAGTTCATGGGAAAAAGTATTTCTTCCCCTGGACAAGTCGGACATCGTTGGCCTAACTTCCATGGATGAAACTAATCAAAGTGAGGGTAGAAGAAAATTGACATGGATATGGAATGTACAAGGGATGGATATCACTGACAATAAGAAGGTTCATAATGGTCAGTGTGTTTCATTCGGGATAGGTCGATGTATTGAAATTATTTTTAGCACTTGAACGTGAGTGGTGCAGGGCCCGAGCTCGTGCGCATAGATGGCAAGAAGAATGCCTTCTTCTAAACGAAGAAATGCGCCGAGTGTGGGCCTTCTTCAAATGGCAAGCTTCTGACTGGAGAGAAAAGGCCCAAGAATTGGAAAACAGACCGGTAATCAGCTCATCGAATAATCCAATCTTTGCGCAAGCTGATGTGGAGTCGCAACGAGCGGTGAGGGATGGAAAAATTGCATATGCTTTCCGACAGGCAAGCATACGCGATCGAATGATTGCTCATATTGTCGTTAAGTGGAAAGACTTCCCATCCAAATTGCTTCACATGGAAAATGGAGATGCCCGCGTCCGAATTGAACGCCATTGACAGTGTTTTACAATAGAACAATATGTTTTGTGACAATGATACATGTAGACAAAGTGCAAGTGCAATCTATCAAGTGGGATATTATGGATGTGTCACTGGATGTGTCACTGGGCGCGATCCATGATACGGAAGGATATCATAGATGAGGCGCCCATCTATAATGTCCCAGGGATTATGGATTGCGAGCAAGAGCCACTTCCATAATATCCTGTGGAATTATGGATAGGGCACCCATCCATAATTGCCACGAGGATTATAGATCATGGGCCACGGCCTTGTCTATAATCCCAAGGGAGATTATAGATAAGGCCCCCAAATAGCCGCTCGTATAATTCCACGGCATATTATGAATGCCATCTATAATTTGGAGAGATATTATAGATTGTGTGAAGGCACTATCCATAATTCTGAGTATAGATTGCAGTGCAGGTGGAATTATGATACATCACATGCAGACATGATCAAGGATATTATTATTACAGATTACTTGCGCATGCCCACCTGATTGATGGCCGAGTTACTGGAGGTGCAGACAAATGATGATGCACGACCATCAAAAAGATCCAGGACTTTTTTGATGGTCGTGCGTCATCGTTGATCTCAATTTTCGATCTTGATCTATGTATAGATCGCGAGCAAAGGCCTGTCTATAATTCCACAGGATATTATAGATTGGGCACAGGCGCCATCCATAATTCCAAGGGATATTATAGATGGGGCCCTATCTATAATCCCAAGGATTATAGATTCGGACAAGTCGCATCCATAATCCAAGGGAAATTATAGATAAGGGCGATCTATATTCTCCCAAGGATTATAGATCGGGACAAGTCGCATCCATAATCCAAGAGAAATTATATATACAGGTGATCTATATTCTCCCAAGGATTATAGATCGAGACGGATGCCATCCATAATCCAAGGGAAATTATAGATAAGGGCGATCTATAATGTCCCAAGGATTATAGATCACTAGTGATGGGGACGGGCGCTATCCATAATCCAAGGGACGTCATAGATAAGGGATCTATCTACAATGTTGCAAGGATTATGGATTGGGACAGGTGGCATCAATAATCTAAGAGAAATAATAGATGAGAGGGACAATCTATAATGTCCCAAGGATTATACATCGGAGATGGGTGATCGCTCTTCTCATCTATAATATCCCAAGGATTATAGACCGGAAAAACTAGCATCCATAATCCTAGTGAATTTGTAGATGAGAGAAGCAATCTACAATGCCACCAGGATTATAGATCGCCAGTGATGAAGTTGATCTATAAGATCCCAAGGATTATGGATAGGAACAGGGCGTCGATGGGGGGCATCTATAATGTCCCAAGGATTATAGGAAGCGACAGGAACGAGTGCCATCCATCATACGAGGGCAATTATAGATGGACAAGTTCATGTATAATTTTACAGGTATCATACATGAGACAGAGGGAACTATCTATAATGGTAGTACAATTATAAGAAGGGAGGGCGGGCTAATGTACGCTGGACGACAGTGATCTATAAAATAGATAGCTCGAGAGTTGTCGCCAATTATCAACAAGGCACTTACCACAACTGTCGGTACTTTATACATTAGCCTGCCAAACTCTGGTGCGCCGCACGGCTCGTAAGTAAAGGGAGGACAAGTAAGTACAACCTTCGAATGCTAAAAAGCCTCATAATTAATTCAATCCTTGTGATCATCTCATTCGAAGCACACACCCCGACCTCCCAACAACCGCGAATCGCCCCTTTTCTGGAGAGTCATCACGCACAGGAATCATCATACACTATTTACAGCAACGCCCTCTTTTTCTTTTCCCAAGGCGGTTGGAAAAATACAATCCACATTGCATGCCTTTTTCATTCCCGACTCAATCGACTCAATCTAAGCACAGAAAAGCATTGCGTTCACGTTCTACATCCTCTACTTTGTTTTTCACCTCACGTCTTCCACTTTCGCTTCCCAATTCTCGCCCTCCTGTCCTCCAATTCCTCATCTTCAAAGCACCCCTCTCCCCCACACTCCAACCCATCAAACCCCCTTACTCCGATAAATCAACACATAAGCCACCGAATCCTCCCCCCCTCCCTCCAGCGTCCCAATCTTCTCCGCCGGAAAGAGCGACACCTTCTCGTCGTCGAACTTGTACCAGTCGTCGTCGTCCTCCAGGTCGTCCGGGTCGGGGGTGGGGTGCTGGTACTGCTGTGGCGGGACGCCGGCGGCTATAGAGGAGGTGGAGGTGGGAATGGAGGTGGGGAGGGGGGCGCCGGCGATGCCGGCTGCGAGGAGGGAGGGGAGGGGGATGGAGGGGTCGAGGGTGCCGGCGGAGGCGGAGGCGGAGGCGGAGAGGGAAGGAGAGGTGGGAGAGGAGGGGGAGAGGGAGAGGAGCGGGGGTGGGCCGCGGTTTTGGGCGTGGAAGACGGATTTTTTGACGAAGCCGATGTAGTGGCCTGCATCTGCTGCGGCGCCTTTGTGCGTTACGATCGCTGCGAACAAACTCTCATCAGCATCTTGTCTTGTCTTCTCTCCCTTAAAAAAACCTCTCTCAAAAGATCTCTCTCTCTCTCTCATCAATAAAAGAGAGGGGGAGAGAGAAAGAAAGAAACAAGAAAAAGAAAAAGCGTGGAGGAAACCAAGACTCACCGACCAAATCATACAACCCAGTCACACTACACCCCACATCACTCCCTACATCCTCATGCACCAACGCCCTCAACTCCCTCGCCTCTCTCTCCCTATACACCCTCTCATCCTCCAATTCGCCGCCTTCCACCTTCTTTCCCTCTCCCTCTGCTCCTGCACCTTCCCCACCGGCTTGGGACACGTCGGTCATCTCGACGTCCCCACCCAATGCAGCGGTGGCGGCGGTGGTGGTGGTGGCAGAGGCAGAGGTGGAAGAACCAGCGGGGGCAGAAGCAGCGGCCTTGGTGCGCTTCCGGACTTTCCGACGCTCCCCGCGCCCTTTCTCGATCTCCTTCAACTTCCGGCTCGCAGGCAACAACTTCTCCCTCAACTCGTCCGTCGCTAGCTCGAGCGCGTCGAATTCGAGCGGGAACTTGACTCTCCTCTAAACAAACCAAATCGGCGTTTCATCAGTATCAGTACTCTCCATTCCACCCCCTCCCCCCTTGGCGTTGCGTTGCGTCGCTTTGTACAAGGAAGAAGGAGAAGGAGAAAAAAAAGACAAAGAAACGCACCATGATCTTCGCCTTCCGCCCAATATCCTCCCTCCACGCAAACCTGACCATATGCACGGTCAAGTACCCCGGCAACCGCGTGAGCCGCGATTTCTGGGTGTAGAGGGCTTGGCGCCCGAGGGTGGGGGACGTTTTTTCGAGTTGGGTGTCTAGGGACTGTTTATGGGGGGTTGTTAGCGAGGGGGTTTAGATGGGAAGGAGGGGAAGAGGAGGAGAAGGAAAGGAAAAGTAAGGGGAAGGGTACGGAAGGGGTAACGAAGGGCAAGGGAAAGCGGAGGGCAAGGGAAAGCGGAGGGCAAGGGAAGGAAGGGCAAGGGCAAGGGAAGGAAGGGGAAGGGGAAGGGGAAGGCGATCGAAGGCAAAGGGTAAGGGCAGTAGGGAAGGGAAGGGGTAAGGAAGGGCAATGGTACGCAATGGCAAGGGTAAGGAATGGGGTAAGGAAAGGAAGAGGAAGGGCAAGGGCAGGAGGAAAGAGGAAGGAGAGAGGAGGAAAGGCAGAGGTAAGGAAGGGAAGTGGGAAGAGGCAAGGAGAGAAAGGAAGAGGGAGGGGAGGGCAAGGGGAATGGCAAGGGCAAGGAAGGGCAAGGGCAAGCGAATGGGCAAAGAAGGGAAAGGAAGAGGAAGGGAAGGGAAAGCAAGGGCAATGCAGGAGCAAAGGGCAAGAGGAAGGGAAAGTGCAAGGCGAAAGAAAGGAGGAAGAGAAAGAGAAAAAACGCACGCTCATAATCCCCGCCACCATAAAATTCGTATTAATATTAATATTACACTCGATCTTGAGCACCTGCTCCGTCTGCACGGTGGGCGGTTCTTCGGGGGCTTCGTCGCATGTTAACCTTTATATATCCGTTAGTCCCACCCGAAGAAGAAGAAGCCACGAGGAAGAGGGAAGAGGGAAGAGGGAAGAGGGAAGAGGGAAGAGGGAAGAGGGAAGAGGGAAGAGGGAAGAGGGAAGAGGGAAGAGGGAAGAGGGAAGAGGGAAGAGGGAAGAGGGAAGAGGGAAGAGGGAAGAGGGAAGAGGGAAGTGGGAAGAGACGAAGACACGAAGACACGAAGACACGAAGACACGAAGACACGAAGCGACGAAGCGACGACGAGAAAAAAAGAAAAGGCACTCACACCCTCCTCATCTCACCCATCATAAACTGTTCCACAAACTTCCCCCTCCCCCTCCCCCTTCCCCCTGCCCCTCCCATTCCCCCTTCTCCCCCCATCGCGACCTCGGCCTGTGCGCCCGTCCCAACACTCCCCCCCTCCTTATCCAGCCCCGGCACATTCCGCAGCGTATTAACCACCGCCGCGAAGCACTCCTCGGCGTCTTGCTGCGCGTAGGCCATGCCGCGCGGGGAGAGGGGGGATGGGGAGGGGGCTTGTTCGGCGAATTGGGGGTTGACCTGTTAGATGGTAGTCAGCGTGGGTTGCGGGTTTTGGGAAAGCAGGACGAAGAGGGGAAGGGGTCCGAGGGGGAGAGGGGAAAAGGGAAAGGGACAGGGAGAAGGAGGAGGGAAGGGAGGGAGGGAGGGGAAGAGGGAAGAGGGAAGGGAAGGAAGGGAGAGAGGGAAGGAGAGGGAGGAGGAGAGGAAGGAAGGAGGGAAAGGAAAGAGGAGAGAGGGAAAGGGAAGACAGAGGGAAGCGAGAGGGATCGGAAGGGAGAGGAGGAAGACGGAAGGCAGAGGCAGACGGAGAGAGCGAGAGGAAGAGAGCGAGAGAACGGAGGGAAAGGTGAACACGAACCTGGCGCAAAACCTGTAAGAACCCAACCGGCGAAATACTATCGGTCGTTTTGGCCATGTTCCGGTATAGATCGCGCAGGGCGCCTGGGAGGGGGGTGTCGGATTGTAGGGAGGGCCTGTCAAAGATCCGTCAGATTTAGGTGTTGATCTAGGCAAGGAAGGAGGGAGGAAGAGGGAGAGGAAGGGAGGAAGGGAGAGAAAGGAAGGAGGGAGAGGAGGAAGGAGGGAAGAAGAAAGAGGGAGAGTGGAAGAGGAAGGGAGGAAGGAAGGAAGGAAGGAAGGAAGGAAGGCAGAGGAGGAAGGAGGGAGGAAGGAAGGGAAGAGAAAAGAGGGAGCAAGGAAGGAAGGAAGGGAGAGGACGAAGGAGGCTTACGTGCTGAGCGCGACTTGGAGTTCGGGGACGGCGCGGAGGGCTTGGATGGTTGCGTTCATGTAACATGTGTTGCCGAGGCTGGTTTCGTTGGAGGGTAGGTAAGGTTAAGTTCGGTTAGCAGTCAGTGGTTGTTGGGTGGGGGGAAGGCGGGGAAGGGAAGGGAGGGAGGGAAGGCAGGCGCTTACTTGTTGAATCCAACGGGTATAGCGAGCTGAACGAGCGAAGAGGGGCTCGGAAGGTCAGCCAAGCGATGAGATGAGCCAAGATCGGGAGACGTACAGCTTCTGCCAACGCCGAATCATCCATATCTATCCAAGTATCACCAAGTGAGTATTACGCATACACGAACCAACGGCACGAAGGAAAGAGACAAAGACGAAGAAAGAACGGACCTTCGAGGAAAACGATAGGTCCCGTAGGCGCTTTTGGGAGGTCTCCTGCTGCGCCTATCACCATGAACGTCTGGCCCTATCCACCATAGAGGTCTCAGTGAGGAGGGAAGGTAAGAGGGAGAGGGGGAAGAGGGTACGTACATCCTTTGGGCCGACTTTTTTCCAGGGGGTGTCATCCTAGTATCACCCAATCAGCATTTATTCCACAAACCCCACCCCCTGCCCACGCAAGTACGCAGAACAGAAAGCGAGAAAGAGAATGGAAAGGAAAAGCACCTTCAACACCCCCCCCTTGACCATGACCTTCATACGGTCCGGCGGCACCCCCGTCGCAGCATACACCGCGTCCTTGAACACGCGCGGGGGCAGATCGGGGTCGAGCGGGAGGGCGTAGGTCTTGCCTGCGTGCTTGATGTGGACGGCGAGCGGGGCCATGCTTATTCTTCAGTAGTTCTTTAGTTTAGTTTAGTCTTTAGTTCTTTGGTGCTTTGGTTCTTGGGTGCTTTAGTTCTGTAGTGGTTGGGTGCAGCGATTGGGATTGGGATTGGGATTGGGTGAGGAGAGACGCGATGGGAGATTACGCCGTGATTACGCGTCGTAACTAGATGCTTGCTGATCAGATCGGTTGGCTTGCTTTGGCTCGGTTCGGTTTGGTTCGGCTGAGAAAAAAGATGACGTCACCCAAAGCTGCGCGCGGTGTCTCGTGTTTCTCCTCCACGTACGCCTCGCCTCCAAAACACTCAAATAATCCACTCTCACTTCCACTCATCACACACACCCACCCACACCCGCAACAACCACACCCACACCAACCACTCTCTCTCTCTCCAGAGCAAGATCACAATGACGATCTAGCAAGTCCCCCCTCCCCCTTATCCTCATCCTCACACGTACTAACACATCTGGCACAGCTACTCCCTCACATTCATGCTCCTCGCATCCGAGGTCTTTCTCATCATCTTCTGACGTTCAACCCCACTCACCTCTAGAATGGAATGTAGATGGTGACATTCTGCGTCCTCGTCGCGCCCCTCCCCTACAGCGTCCGCAAACGCCTCTTCTCCTTCCTCTCCGAATCGACTATCGTGGCTAAGATCGCTTATGGGCTTAAAATATCCTTCATGTTCGTTCTCTTCCTCTCTCCTTGCCGCGTTTCTTCCATCGTCCAACGTCCATCGTACTGACCACCCACACCCGTAGATTCGTAGCGATCCTATTCGCAGACGCCCTCCAGCGCATGTTCCGCGTCACCGCCGAGTCGGACCTCGCCAAGTCGGGGAAGCAGGGCGTCATTTCTGATGTGCGCACTGATACCAATTTTGCCGCGAAGAAGTTCTAGTCAGTCCTCCTCTTCCCTCCTCCCCTTCGCCTTTTTTTTCTGGTAACTGATGGATGAGATATAAAGCGCCCAACGCAACGTGTACCTAACCGGCTTCTGCCTCTTCCTCTCCCTCGTCCTCACGCGCACGTTCTACATCCTCTTGGACCTCATCCATACCCAGGAGCAGTATGCCAATTTGAAGAAAGCCGTGCGTCCCTTCTCCCCCTCTTCTCCCTCTTCCCTTCCCGTCTCCTTCTCCTTCTGGCTCCTTCCCCCCCTCCCTCCCTCCCCTCCCTTCCGGTGCTTGGAGTAGGAAGACAACTGATAGAGTGCCAACAGTCAACAAGTTCGGTCAAAGCCAACGGCGCATCAAGCGACACTCTCGAAAAAGAGATCGCGTCGCTCAAGAAGCAGTTGGCGGATTCGAAGAGGGGGCAGCAGGATTTCGGTTAGTTTCTCTTCTCCCCCTCCTTTCTTCTTCCTCTTCTTTCCCCTTCCTCTTTCTTTCCCTCTCTACCCTTTGGTGTCACCCTTCGCTTTCCACGACTAAGTAATGGGAATGCTAATAAACCCAAACCCAAAACAGACATCCTAAGAAAACAAGCCGCCCAGAATAACCAGGAATACGACCGGCTCGCGACTGAACTTAATACCGTTACGGGTAATAAGTCGAATAAACGCGTTGATTAGGTTAGATTAGACTTCGCACATCTCTTTGGTCGCCTACTTGTCATGCGTCGCGTTTGTTTTTTCACTCCAGTTTGGTGGAATGAGCTGCGTGTGGTGTGAGGGGTGGGCGGGATGGCCAGTGCAATTTTCTTCGTAACATTGGAACATGTTATTTACTCCTACATGGACGTTTATCGTAATGTAAACAATCTTTTCTTGTCTTTTCTTGTCTTTTCTTTCCTTCTTGCACCCTCTTCCTCTCCAACATCCATCATCCATCATCCATCAACATTGCACAAGCGCAAGGCAAAGTAAGCATTCTATTGCGTTGCGGCACCGAAGAGGGGGCAGTAGCTTCTGCTTCAGGTACGAGTAGCGGTGCATGATGACGAGCGGGCGCTAACTCCGATGACGACACGTAGAAGCTGTAGAAGCTGTCTATTGGAAACGAAACTGAAATTGCAATAAGCACCAGCACCATGATGACGAGCAAGCAGGGAGGGTGCCTGGATGTCAGACCAGTCACTCCGAAGGACATTCGTGGCGCGGTCGACTTGGGATTTCCTTCTCTAGCATCCTCTACGTTGCGTGCACATCAGCGTATTCTCCCTGCCCCGCTGCCCCGTACTTAACAAGCTCCTGGGTGTGGGTGTTCGGACAAATTGGATGACGATCGCGCGCGTTCGGGACGGATGGTCGGGGCGCTGAACAGAGTCCAGTCGATCCTTTGTCTTGCCCCACGCCTATGCTCACGCCCTGCCCATGCCCATGCCCACGCCCACGCCCACGCCCACGCCCACGCCCATGCCCACGCCCACGCCCACGCCCACGGCTATAACCACGCCCATGCCCATGCGGCGTACACAACCCCTGCTGTGAGTTATGGGACATGGGCTATAGGCGTGTATGGGTGCCTCTTAACTCTTAACTCTTAACTCTTAACTCTTAACTCTTAACTCTTAACTCTTAACTCTTAACTCTTAACTCTTAACTCTTAACTCTTAACTCTTAACTCTTGACTCTTAACTCTTGACTCTTAATGCTTAACTCTTGACTCTTGACTCTTGACTCTTGACTCTTGACTCTTGACTCTTGACTCTTGACTCTTAACTCTCAACTCTTAAATTCATGACCGCGTTGATTGATTAGATTAGACTTCCTCCGTTCTTCGTTCGTTCGTCCGTTTGTCTTTCGCGCCGGCGTCGCTCTTATTTCGCTGCGTGTGTGGCGGGCAGAGGGATGAAGGGATGACGGGGCGGGATGGGTGATGCAATTTCCTTCGTAATTATCACTGGAACATGCACGTATATGCTTGTCATTGTCAATTTACTTCACATGGACGTTTATCGTAATGTAAACAATCTTTTTTTTCTTGCACTCGTCTTGCTCGTCTCTTGCTCCATCAACGCGCTCCGATACCGCTCACAAGCGCAAGGTAGGGAAAGTCTTTCATTGCGGCACCGAACCGGAGGCTCTAGCTTCAGTAGCATAGGAAGGCATAGGCGGTGCACGACGAGCGTGGAGAGAGAGAGCGCGGGCGCTAGGTCCGATGACGACGTAGAAGCTGTAGAAGCTGTCGATTTTGAAATAAACAACGCAATGACAGGTAATGACGAGCAAGCTAAGGTGCCTGGGTCATCAGTATGGCTACTCTATTCTCTTTATCTCTTGGGCTTTATTCCTCCAGCATCCCCTACGTACGTTGCGGCACATCAGCAACGTATAGACCCTCTTCCACTGTCGCCGCCGCCGTTTTTCTTGCTCCTCTCCTTGATTGGATGCGCGCGTGGGTGGTGTGGGTAGGCGGGATGCGGGATGCGGGATGGGGTTTCCTCTACCTTTGTTCGGAAATCGTGATCGTTGGAATACACGCTTGTTGATTTGGTTCTTCAATGCATACACATCGCTCACAAATGCTAGTGACGAGAATACGACCGCCTCGCCACCGAGCCACCGAGGTCAACACCGTACACCCACGGGCGCGAACAAGTGGAACAAGTCGAATAAGAATAAACGCGTTGATTGATTAGCTTTAGATTAGCCTTGCGTTCGTTCGTTCGTCTTTTGCGCCGGCGCCTTTTTTAGTCCGATGCGTGTGTGGTGGAAGGGATGAAAGGGAGGTGTGGCGGGATGGCGATTTCCTGAAGCATGATTATGGAATACATGCATGTTATGTTCTTATCAATTTAGTCGTACGTGGACGTTTATTGTAATGTAAATAATCTTTCACTTCTTGCACTTCTGTCTTTCTCGTGTCTTGCTCGCTCTTGCTCCTCTCTTGCTTCTCACCAATGCGCCTCGAAGCCGCTCACAAGCGCGAGGTAAGTGTTTCATACAGAGCATGACCCAAACGTGGATATCGACTATACTTCTTTCCTTGCGGTTGTACGCTGACTCCTCCGACGACATCATGGCAGAAGAACCTTCATGTCCATGCATTGAACTCGAATAACGACGACGTCTGCAGAGGTCTGCACGCCGCAAGCCAAGGTCAGGGGGCATTCGAAAGATGATCGCGCTCATTTTCTCCACCCCCTCCCCCTCTCCTCCTCTGCCCTCCTTCCAACCATGCGTCTATGCTCCGCTCAACTAAGCAAATAGTACAGATATCCTGAGAAAAGAGGCCGCGCAGAATCAGAACATCCTGGCATACGACCGCCCGCAACGGAACTCAACACGCAACAAGTTGCACAAACGCGTCGATTAGATGATTAGGCGCCGTCCGCTCGTCTCCTACTGCCGCCTCGCTTACTCCTGCGTGTTGGCGAGATGGGCGGCGTCTGCGGTCAGGATGGGGTGCGATAACCTTTGTACTTTGTAATTATTGGGATTGCTTGTCAATTTACTCCTACATGGACGTTTCTTGTGATGTAAACAATCTTTTCTTTGCCTTTCTTGCACCCTCGTCCTCTCCGTCATCGAGCAGCATTGCTCACAAGGGCAAGGCAACAAAGTGTTCTATTGCGGCACCGTACCACGAACCGGGGGCTGTAGCTTCAGCTGCTTCAGGTACGAGTAGGGGTAGGGTAGGCATGATGAGCGTGGAGAGAGGGAGAGCGCGGGCGCTAACTCCGATGACGACACGGCAGAAGCATATAGCAGCTGTCTATTGAAAATGAAAATGAAATAAGCACCGTGATGACGAGCAAAGTAAGGGAGGGTGCCTGGGTGATCAGGGCACTCCAAGCGACGGACAGTGACTACTCGTATGTTATCTTGGGCTTTCTTTGCATCTTCGTTGCGTGCACATCAGCAACGTAAAAGCCGCATCTCCCACTGCATTTCTTACTCCTCTCTTTAATTGGGCGGGCGGGCGGGCGTGTGGGGTGGTGTAAGTAGGCGGGATGCGGAATGCGGGATTCCTCCACCTTTGTTCCGAAATCGTCGTCGTTGGAATACACGCGCGTGTACTTATGCTGGTCGATTAGGTTCTTCAATGCATACACATCGCTCACAAATACAAATGATAGTAAGGAAGAGAAAATACGACCGTCTCGCCACCGAGAGCCACCGCGCTCAACACTGTGCACCGTCACAGGCGCTAACAATTCGAACAAGTCGAATAAACGCGTTGATTGATTAGCTTTAGATTAGACTTGCGTTCCTTCGTCCTTTGCGCCGGCGCCTTTCTTGCCTTGTGGTGGAAGGGATGAAAGGGAGTTGTGGCGGGATGGCGATTTCCTGAAGCATGATTATGGAATACATGCATGTTGTAAGCATGTCAATTTACTCCTATATGGACGTTTATCGTCATGTAAAGAATCTTTTCTTTCTTTCTCGCGCCCTCTCACAGGCGAAGGTAACTAGGGTTTCTTCTACATTGCGGCACCGAACCCGGCTGTAGCTTCGAAAATGAAAATGAATAATAAGGAGGGTGCCGGGTGAACGTTCACGGAATGTATAACTATGTTTTGAGCTTGCTTTCCCCAGCATCCTCTACGTTGCTTCAACATACAAGCCATCCCCCTGCCCCGCCGCCGCCGCCGCCGCCTTACTTACTCCTCGTCTTAATCGGACGTGTGTGTTGTGTGGGTAGGCGGGATGAGGTTTGTTCGGGATTGCGGGATTTCCGATCGTTTAAATACACGCGCGTGTATGCTTGTTGAACTGGTTCTTCAATGCATACACCTCAACGCTAGTAACGAATCCGTGGGCATTGGGCATGTGGACTCCGAGCGTGAACACTAACTAGCCCGTTGACTAGCTTTGCAAGTCGAGTGTGATGATTCATCGCCATGGCAGAACACGAGCCTCCATGAATCGAAAAACGGATGCCTAGGCTATAACACAATTCGAGGGTATTTGGAGATGAAGATTGTGTCGTGTAACAGGCGCCTGGGTGTGGGTGTTCAGGCAAATTGGATGGCGATAACGGCGCGTTCGGGGTGAATGGCTGGCTCAGGATGCTGAAGACAGTCCAGTCGACCCTGTCATGACCCATACCCCACACCCATACACATGCCCACACCCTGTCTTAACCCATGCCCATGCCCACACCCTGTCTTCATGCCCACACCCATACCCATGCGGCGTACACAGCCCCCCCTGTGGTTATGGGTTATGGGTTATGGGCTATGGGCTATGGGTTATGGGTTATGGACGTGTAAGTATGGGTCGAGTACGGGCTATGACTCGTGACTCAGAACCCATAACCCATACGCGCCCGCGAGATTGCACCAAACTGACGTTGCGGAGTTGCCAGTTCTGGTTCAATTTTGGTGCACATTCCTTTGGTGGCGGTCCCAACCTATGGTTATGAGGGTTATGGCGTGTTGTGGATTAGTTAGTGCTCAAGAAACAATGGCGAATTCGAAGAAAAGTGAAAAGAAGTCGCAGCACGATCGGGGTTAGTCTCTTTCTTCTCAGTGCTCTCATTCTAGCTCATTCTTCCCCTTCCTCTTTTCCTCCTTCGGCTCCTTCACCTTCCTGTTCCCTCCCTCCAACCATCAACCTATACTAACCAACCGCACACAGACATCCTGAGAAACAAGCGTCACAGTCCAACAAGTCACATCGATTATTTTAGGCGCAGTGCGTGGGCGTGATGGGTTCCGCGACTTCCTTCGTGATTACTGGAACACATGCACGTATGGTGCCTTTTACTCGTTCGTACATGGACGGTTATTCATAATGTGAACATCTTCTTTCTGGCACTCGTCCCTTGCCCTCCATCCACACGCTCCAGTATAACATTGCTCGCGAATCGGTAGCCCGTCTCTTGCTTGCGGACTCTGAGTAGGAACACTGGCCTCGTCCGCTTACGAGTCAAGTGTGGTTGTCAGTAGGATTTCCGACGTTCATGAAACCATGGCAGGACGACTCTGACTCTGCGTGGATTGAGATGAGTTATGATAACGCTGCATGGCCCGATTGGCGCTTGGTGCCTGGGCTATCAGAGACTATTAGGGAGCTCACGATTATCGGAGATAACGATTCTGGCTGTACCTAACAGGCGCTTGTGTATGGGTGGTCAGGCCAATTTGGACGATCGTGGCGTGGCGTTTTCGGGACGATGGCTCGGGGCCTCTCGGGACGCTGAACACAGTCGAACCAATACCCATTGGTGGACAGCCCGCGCTAACGATATGGGTTATGGTCGTATCTGGGTCGCACATGATAACGGTTGTGACTCATAACCCGTAACCCATAACCCATACACGCCCGGGATCTCTACCAAAACTGACGTGTGTAGATTCCCTTTGGTGGCGGTGTGGTTTGATCGAAAACCCTCGCCTCGCGCTGCATACAATGTAGCGCATCGCAGATGCTGGTTCGGTCCCCCGGGCTATGGCTATGGGGCTCGCGAATGCTTCCGCAGGCTGCACGCTTCTGTGAGGGCCAGTGAAATTGAAGTCTCTCACTTCTACCGAAACACTACCCCGACTCCTGCAGACTCTTCGTCAACTCTCGGTCGCCTCTCCTTCTCCCATTCAAATAATAACCACGGGTAACTAGAGTATCAACACCATAGCTCACAAGCGCAAGCGAGAGTAAGGTTTTGTGCGACTTCAAAGCAGGCTGTATCTTCAGATACAAGTAGGAACCCCTGTCTCTAGCCGTATCTCTCCCTTGATTCTCGTCCGAACGGGCTCAACGGGCTCAACGGGTGGTGTGGTGGGGGGATGATGTAGTGCGACATTTTTTACGTGATCGGTGGAAGACGTACGTATGGTGCCTATTTAGTTGTCCATGGACACTTATCCGTATGTAAACAATCTATTCTTTTATGCACTCGTCGCTTGCTCCTCCATCAACGTTCCAACGCGCACACATCGCCCCCAAACGCGAGTCATGAAATCGGTAGCCCGAACACAAGCAATCTGGCGGGTCGGGTATGCTTACTCTGATGATTCATGACGCCATGGCGGCATGAGCCCTCCATGAATTGAATTGACGACCTGCATAGCACTGCATGACCCGGTGCCTGGTTGGTATCTGTACTATTAGATCAGTCCACGGAACCGGAAAGTGAAAGATCATGGCTGGACCCGAGTAATAGGCGTCTGGGTGTGGGTGTCCAGGCTTGGTTGAGGCAATTTGGAGGACAATCGTGGCGTGGGGCGTTCGGGACGGATGGCTGGCATTAGGCGCTCAACACAGTCCATTAGAACCTGTACTACCTCATTAGTGGACAGCCCTCGCTTGTGGTTATGGGCGTATGGGTATAAGTCATGAGTCATAACCCATAACCTATGCACGCCCTTTGGTGGTGCTTCTGGGGGTATGGGGGTTATGGATTACTGGATTGGCATAGGTAAGGGTTACGCGCTCCAACATCGCTCACAAACACGAGTAACAAATCGGTAGTCCGTGTCTTGCTTCTGCAACTTTGAGGGTGAACACTAGCCACGTTGACTACGTTCTGGCAGTGCGAGTGTGGGTGTGGTCACCTCAGAGATCCTGAGAAAGCAAGCAGCGCGAAAGAAGCAGGAATACAACCGCCTCACAACCGAGCTCAACATCGCCAGGAATCGCACAAACGCTTCGATCAGATTGGACGCCGTTTGTTCGTCTCACGGGCCGGCGCCTTTCGTGGTCCTTCGTTGACCGGATGGCTGTGTTGTAGTGGGCGGAGGGCGTAAATCTGCGATCGTGATTATTGGAATAGATACGTAGGGTCAACGTATGATGCCCATTAAGTTGTACATGGATCGTTATGCGTAATGTAAACAAACTTCTTTTTCTTGCACTCGTTTCTTGCTCGTCACTTGCTTCTCCATCAACGCTCCAATGCATGCTATGCATGCAACGTGTAGTACACGTTGCTCGAAAACGCGAGTAATGGATCGGTACTTCTGCGGCTCTGAGCGTGAATCCCAGTCTCGTCGACCACGTTATGGCGGCTTGGGTTGAGATAATCCTGAGAAAGCAAGCCACCCAGACCAATCAAGAAGACGACTCAAAGACGGCTATCTCTTTACACCGTCACAGGCCCCAACAGATCGAACAAATACGTCGATTAGATTGAATACGTCTTTCGGGCTGGCGTTTTTCGTGGTCTCTCTTTGATCGGATGGGCTATGTGTGGTGTGATGTGGGCGTGATGCTTCGATTTCCTTCGCGATTATCAAAACACCTGCACGTACTCGTCCATTGACGGTTATGCGTAATGTGGAAAAAACTTTTGTTTCTTCCACTCGTCTCCTGCTCGTCAATTGCTCTCCACCAACACCCCGAGCACTAGATAAGGTTTCATATTTGTGCGGCACCGAATCGGGGGCTGTAGCTTCAGGTACGAGTAGGGTCGGCAGTGCATGCTGAGAATGGATGTCACAGTGCGGGCCCTAACTCAACGTCGTGGCATAAGTACCTCTTGAGTAGTCGAAATGATGACAATGTGCTAATGAAGTGTAGGGTCTGGTAGGGTGCCTGGGCAATTAGGATTGTGGCGGATCCGGAAAGAGCGAACGCCGAGAGAGAGAGAGAAAATAATACCTCTTTGACTTGCTTCCTCTACACTCTACATTACACTGAATGCGCTTAAGATTGGCCACAGTCGCCTCCGTACATCTCGCAGGAAGTCCCCTCGGTATCCAACCGGTGACCCTTCCCAAGGCCAAGGTCCAACACCCGAACTCGTCCACGTCAATGATTCCCGACTACGATGCCTCTCATACACTATTAATTGTTGAGTAGTTTCAGACCGTGAAAAAATAAAACCATAACTGCCCAGAAATCTACTCCTAGTTAGACGTCCTGAATTATGGATAGTTTGTCGAGGAACAGACTATGGGTCCGTGTCCGAGACGATGGCGTATACCGCAACACGGTGATAATCTCCTGCGCCGGTGTTCAACAACGGACCGTACAGGTTGACGCTCGCCTCCGTACATCTCGCAGCAAGGTCTCTAGGTATTCAACCGGTAACCCTTCGCCAACTCCAGCACCCGAACTCGTCCACATTGAGAATGTAGGTTCCCTAGCCCAATAGAGAAGTCTCGGCGCTAAGCGCAGTGCAATAGTTGGCAGCTGTGGCGGTATGACTCGTGAACGGGCTTACGTGCTTGTACATAGCGCTTGTTTGAAAGCCACGGATGTCTCTCACTTCCACGTAAACACCAACGGGAGTCATACTCATAATTGACACTGCAGCTCTAGCGCCTACACGAAAACGAGATCCAAATCGTGCGGCTCAAGAAGAGACGACCAATTCGAGCTTGCGCAGCAGGATTTCAGGTCTTCTTTCTCTCCTTCCTTCTCTCTCGCCCTTTTTGGCTCTCCTATCACCACGGAGGTAGCCCCGAGCAAAGATGATGCACGGAAACGGGTGTTTATTCAGTAGAACGCAGCCGAATGCAGGACTCAGGCTCTCGAATAGGCTTGTGAACAAATCACTGAGAGGAGGAAACATCAGAACGAATGGCTGGCGAGTCTAACTCAAAGTACCCTGGCCTTGAATAAACATAAAATCCTCCCAGCGTGATAATATCCTGCAGATCTACCAAACAAACCAAAAAAGAAAAGAAAAGAGAAAGCCGCCAACCACCGCGCCACATCTCACCTCACAACACACACGCTCAAAATAAGGTGCTACCCAGGTTCGAACTGGGGTTACAGGAAATTGTTACGGCTCTACGAGATGGGGAGGGGTCAAAATCCTGAGTGATAACCACTACACTATAGCGCCAGACTTCCCAATTAGGCTTGGGAACCTACATTCGCGTGTAGATGTGGTTGTGGGCCCCACCCGAACAGCTTGCTAACAACACTCAGTGGGGACGTGTTTCTGGGTTTCCTTTGGTTGCAGCTCCGCGAGCTCCTCTGATTGTGTGCGGGTACGCATGTGAATTGCCGTGAACAGATGATGCGAGACGAGGGAGTTTGAAGAAGCTACGCGCTACAATCATCATTTCCAACTCAAGCTCGTGGACAATCCTGCAGGCACTCTTATCAACCTGTGCCATCCCAGCGTCGTCGCTACCTCAATTTACGAGTGCGCTCTTCTGCGTGGTGCCAAGAGTAACTACATACGACCCGCCGGAACGTAAGTAGTCAACGTAGTTTGTAAGCAATGTGTAAATGCTTTGCGCGTGCCGTGCAGAAAAGATGAGGAGAGTCTGTTTACATCACCGAAGATGTCACGCCTATATCACACAGGCAGCTCAGGAAGAGAGGAGTGAGAACCGTTGAACACTGGGGCAAGCACCTCCACCTCCCATCACGAACTTGAGCATAGAGCCCTATAATAAATTCCTCGCTCGTATACTCCCCAATCTCTCCGCAGAGTTCTTATGTGTGGATCCCACCTTTCCCTGCATGACTCTGGCCGTGCCACATCATCAAATTCACGATATTGTATATCGCAGATGCAGGCGTTGTCCCAGCGCCACATCTATGCGCAATCCGCGCATGCAGGAGCGGAAGTGGGGGTTTTTCTGGATGATGTCCCGCAACTCATGGGTTTAGGCAATTTGTTCGGAGATGTTGAACCCTTTTCGCCTGGTCTGGATTCTATAAAACAGATGCTTTGCCACTCAATGACGGAACGAGTGGGATACGAGTGAGCAGTATTTGAGTGCCTGCCAGATGCTGACATCGTCGTTGGCTTGGGCACCCAACGAGTTCAATGAAGAGATCTGTGAGAAAGAGTGCGGATACCATCGCTTAATTTGATGTATTGTGGTCCCTCTAGCCAGGGGTCGTCGTGCACTGGATGAGTTCGGCTAAACAACGACAAATGGATTTTCGATGTTGACAAGACTTTCCAAAGTATTTCCAAAGTCTTTCCTGTCATGCTTACCTTGCAATTTTGCGCAAGTAGGTCGAGATGATAGAGCATTTTCACCCGTGGACCTACATTTTGCTTCACACGGACAACGTCAATCATGCCATCACCCACTACAACTAAAAACAGAACAACTCCTTTGTACCAAGATGATTCGTGAGTAAACTACAAAAATCAAACACGAATGTCTGTCTAGGAGATTATATGACACCATGACTCCCATAATTGCAGAAATTCCATGTTGACCGGCATCAGTCCTTCTTCGCCACGTAAATGACAGGCCCCGCTCTCTAAGGACGAAAATTGGATATTAATCAACCGAAGGATCTTCACAAACATGAAAAAACACCCGTCACTTGTCAGGAACAAATCTGGGACTCATGCATGCACTGATCGCACAAGCAACGTACGAGCAAACGGGAATTTCCTTTTGGGATTTGGCATAAAGTCACAATTCCCAAAGCCCTGGTGTTGCATCAAGACGCGATGTTTTGAGTTGGTTTTGAGGAAACATGGAGAATTGCCTGGGGACACCAATGATGTGGACCGACCCTCTCACTCTGAGAGCATCTCACGATACTGTTCTGCTTATCTGGTTCACGCGAATTGAGTCAGAATCGCTTGAATGTGGGATTGATGCAAGAACAGATTATAGCTACTTTATTGTAATTCGTACGTACATCAGATAACATGAAGTGGATGCGACAGGGCCAGGAAGCCCTCAAAATTAATGACACAATGTCACTTTAATCCTTGAGAATAGAAGAATATCTGAACCGGAAGCAAGGTTAAGCTAAATATACGTTGCGATATCGATATGCCTCCACCACGATTAAAGTAGAGGCCGACAGTTTAACGAAAGTGTCGTAGAAGAAATCATGGAGAAGCACGCGGACGCGTGCCAGATCTTCCTCCTGGCCTTTATACGCCAAACCCACTCGTATTACAATTTTAACCTTGGAAGGGGCACGGTCCACGGGTGTCATTCCCAGCATTGAATGATAATCGTAGTGAAGCCAAATGGTGGAACAGACTGAGATCTACGCACGATCGAACTTCTGTTGACTATCCATCGAAGAAGATGAGTGATCTCAGATAAAGTGTATGCAGATTTCACTCACAATTCACGGATGCGCAGGGTTCCCGGTGTGATTGAGCGCAGTTTCCCCAGCGCCTGAGCCTCCTGGGGTCTTACTGAATCGGTTATTAGAGTCAAACACTGTAGCTCAGACAGAATGACAATGGCAGAGTGTTTCTGTAGGACTTCCATGAAGTTGTCCAGATCATGCGCAATTGTCAGTTTCTTGAGACGGACAGACGGGGGAGTGAAGTCCGTTGGATGCATAAGGAACCGGGACTTATGTACCGTCAGTTCAGTGACCGTTCTAGCACATTGAGTAAGAAGCAGAGGTGAAAGATTTCTTATCCCTAAGAACCGAATGCTCCGGACGGACCCCGTCACATTCTTGAGCATATTGAGAATATAGTCTCGTATGGTCTGACTCGCTTCCTCCCAGTCGTCGCCGCACAGTTCTAAGGTGTGGATCAAATCTTCACCTCCGTAACTCTGGCCTAGTTGACGTATCATGAAATTCATGATATCGAATATCGCAGAGTCTGGCGTCGTCCCCAGCGCCGTATCTACTCTCAAGACACGCATGCATGAGAGGAAAGGGGAGCTGGTCTTGATAAGACACAGGAGCTCCTGGGTTAGGGCGATTTGTGTTGACAGATCGAAGCCTTTCCGCGCGGTCTGGAGTCTGTTGAACATATGTTCGGCTGCACGACGACGGAACGAGTGCGATACGAGTGAGAAGGATTTCAGCGCATCCCAACTGTCGGAATCGTGGTTGTGGTTGGCTTGGGCTGCCAACGCGTCGATAAAGAGGTCTATGACTTCTTGTGCGAAAACCATCGCTGACTTGAAGTATTCTCGGCCAGTTCCTAAGTCTCGTGGCCGACCTTTGTTTTAGATGACATTTGTTCTCTGCATATTGTTCTCGTCTCCTTTAAACACTGGATTAGTTTGGCTGAATGTCGAAGAACAAATATTCGATGCCAGAAAAATTTTATGCCAACCGTTTGCAGAGATTTCGGGTATGAGAATGAGAGTGTGTTGGCGCCCATAGAAGTTCCGCCATGATTCCGATTGCACGGAAGGACATGCATGTGACTGAGAGTTCCAGCGCGCGCTCACTCGACTCGCTCAATTGACGCGCTGTGAACCCTGGTGAAGCCTTCCATGATCGCGATCAAGACCTTGAGAGACCTCCTGCATTTTTATTTAGTTCCATTTGTACCTATTGGGGTTCTTATCCTAAATAGGGTATGTGGCTTTGATGTGGCTATCCTATGTACTGTCCTGTGGCGAGCGCTATTCTTGCATTCTGTGTCACACCCTGTACTTCGCCACGTTACACTTGATGGAATCTCATCGCAAAAGATAATGGATCGCTCAGAACCTTATTCAGATTTACGTCATCACCTCGTAACAAAAATCTCCGTTCTAGACGATCCACCATTATTTGCTTATGCTCTTCCAGACGGTTTGCCCCATATGTACCTTTGCTCTTGCATGAAACCCGCGAGATACTCCATCAAGCTATACCTGACAGCAGCCCAGCAATCACTTCAAATGACCTTTTTGACCATGTCTTCAGATTCCTGGGATCAGCGTTGCATACTGCCCTGAACATAATGAATCACTGCTAGGGCATCTTAGGACAATATGTGTGATCTCGCCGTAATCCTTACCGCAACATCTCTCGTGATCACGCGGGAGCTTCCAATGTACGAATCCACTCACCGTTTTGTATAAGCGATTCACTACATACTTTGACCATACAAGGAACTAGAATCCAACAACGGAGTCAGTTAGAGTCAGTTCCACATGTGGACCCTTATAATCCGTAGGTAGAGTTAGGTACAATTTATTTTCAGTACAAATGTTTGTCTATCGCGACTACGTGACTCCCGTGCTAGTGGATTTCCATGTCGGGCGACGTCCTTTCATTCCTTCGCCACCCGAATGACAACCTTCCCAACATGTTTCCGAGATTCCAGACGCTCATAGGCCTCGATTGCTCTTTCGAACGGAAACACAGAGTCAATGACAGGTCTCGTTTTCTCAGGATGAGCATTTATCAATCGAAGCATCTTCAAGAATCTGTGCTCGAGAAACAGTGCCTCAGCCATCTTCAACGATTCTAAGAATGAAAGAAACGCACTGGTCGTGGGAGCCAACGTGAATGCCCCTCAGGCTTATGGACTTAACAATGGATTTTTGTATAAAGTCGGAATTCCCAGAGTCCTGGTGAGGTTATGAATAGGTTATTGGAAGTGTTTGAATGACAAGGTCGGTTTACTTGCCTGGGATACGACGCCGATGATGTGGACTGACCCGCCAACTCTTACTGCATTCAAGGATTTTTGGAGTGTTCCGAGTCCTCCTACCTGGTGATGGACTAAGGTGAGGAGCTGCATCGGATATAGAGTTTAGAAAGTTACCTCGAATACATGGTCCACTCCACGTCCTTCAGTCTTTAAGGTCGTTAGATGAGTCGCGATGAATGGTATGAGAAGCTCACGATTCTCAAGACTTCTTCATCCCACTCGGGTGTGTTTTGGTAATTGACGAGATGATGCGCGCCTAATTTCGCAGCAGTCTGGAGTTTTCCGTCAGAGGATGACGTGGTAATGACGATTGCGCCTGACGCCACCGCGAATTGCAACGCGAATCTGTGCATATTGGTTGTCATACACTGGTGTGGTGGTCGATAAGAAAAGTAAAACGTACGTTGAGACACCCCCGGTGCCGAGAACAAGGACGGAGTCGCCTGCTTTGACGGGAATGGGACCGTTCAATGCGTTGTAGGCCGTAACCGCAGCACAACTAATTATACGAAATCCTTAAGCATTTTGTTTTCCAGATAAGCTAGAGCGATACGCACGGCAAAGTAGATGCGTCCTCGTACGATAAATGATGCGGCACACGAACCAGCGCCTGCCAACGCAGACCATCAATCTCTGCCTTGACCTCAAACGATACCGAAAACCACCTACTCTTGCAGGAAGATTCCTATACTCTGTAAGCACACCCGGCACCTCCCCACCTAACGCGCTCTTTGCGCTCCGAGCGGTGATGTCGCCATACAAATGTTCCGGCGAGAAGTTGCAGGACACGCGGTCGCCTACTTTCCAGGATGTGACGTCGGTGCCGAGAGCGATGATTGAGCCGGCCATGTCCGAGCATGGGACCATGTTGGGGCGGTATCTTGGGTTTCATCAGGTTAGGTGTTTAAGGGTAAGGGTGCGGGAGTTGGGATTACGTGATGGGGTAATAGCCTGCTGCAATGGCAATGTCGCGAAACTGCACGAGGAGGAGGAGAAACAATAAGATGAGGTTGTGCTTCGCTTTAGGAAGCGGGTAGAGCGTACTTGTAGTGACACGGCGTGTATTTTGACCAGGACTTCGGTCGATCGAGGTTTGGCTATAGATGCCTCATTGATGACCAGAGATTTGTACGACCCGACCTACAAAACATCATGAACTACGCCCACAGGCAGCACAGACAAAACTTACCTGAGGGATGGAATATTCACGAGTAGTGGCAGGAATAGACATCGTAAGCTTGTGATAGAGAGAGGACCAGTATTGTGGAAGAATTAAGAGACACCCTTCTGTAGCCATCATGGCTCTTTATAACGGATAAACATAACTCGTCAACACAGTGACGGACCGTTGAGTCAGCGCGCAGCTTTCGCCCCAGAGAGGAGAGAGCCGCCATCCACGCTATATTATGGTCAATCTACGCGAGGTTTTGCCTTCGTAAGCTATAGCTTGGTCCTCTTAGCGTTTGGCGAAAGAAATGCAAGTGATGATGACGTTTCTCGTCCTATGTCAATTGATGCCGAGCCATGAGATGGATGAGAAAGCCAAACGGGATGAAAAACCAGGTACGGCATGGGTAATGCCTGAGTCCCGATCTCAACGAAAGTCAACAGTGGCGATAGAGGGGTAAGACCTTCCAAATAATTGCAGACAGTCTTTGGTCAAGGCGGGCGATAATGGCTCAGTACCTAGGTCCAATGCGTCCTCACACGATTACGGCTCATCACAATTCAGACTGCAGCAGCTCGAAATAGCATGACAGTCACTGCCTGAAGTAAATGACAGACAGTCAAGAAAGTGTATCAGTGCATTCGAAACGCCTTCGTAAGCTGCAAGATGTGGACGGGTGAGAACGTTCTGAATCAGCCGGTTTGATTGTCGGGTGAGTCGCCCAGGAAGGTATCTGTCCCATGAGAAACGGATGGATCATCGATTCTGTACCAGAGAAAGACGCACGTACAACAAACCAGGGTACATTTCCTCAGTCATATTGGATCCAAATTTCCTGATGTAAAGTTCAACAATCTACAGACGTGAAAGCAAGTTCAACCACTGTCCAGGCTTGTCGCGGCCGCCCGATGCCTAACTGTTTGGGTCAGAAGGCAACAAACAGGGAAGTCAACAGTTGCCCAATATCATTGACCCCGATTCCGGGAACTCTCAGCGGCCTCACATACCACCCAGCGTCACCATCAGCTTGACACAGTCTTCCGAACGGAACTGGCGTAACCGAGTAGGCTCTCAAGATCACTTCCTCTTACGGCGGTTCGTAAGCAAACCCTGAGCCTTTCTTGCTTTTTTCGGCGTTCGATTATCAGGCCTTAAAGTTACAGCAAGGCTTTAACCCCGGAATCGACTTCGTCTCATACGACGAGATGACGAACACTCGAGCACGAGTACCAACAGTAAACGACCTCCGGGTAGGTATTATCGATGAACCCGTATGTTCCGGAGCTGAATGAAACTATGGCAGGTCAAGCTTTGCTACATTTGCAGGGAGGAGGAGCTAGACGGTGGAAGTGAGTACTCCGCGTTCAATCCACGGACCCGGTAACTAACTCCCGGATGTGCATGTTCAGCCATTGAGGATCCTCCCCGCGCATGGACACATCCATGCAGCTGTACCCTCATAGCCCACGAACAGTGTCTGCTCAAGTGGATACAAACGTCACAGGCAAGTACCTCGCGTGCCCCGAATGCGCTCAAGTGTCCGCAATGTGGAACAGCATATGAGCTGGAGAGCGACAAGCCGGTGATATTGCGGGTGCTGGACATTGGAAACAAGACGTTCCAGAGGCTGGGGAGATATTTCACGGTGTTCGGGGCGGCTGGTACCATGGCTGTGATTGGAACAAGTAAGTCGCTCAACAGTCTCTGCTGCGCTTTGACGTTGACTTATCTTGTACGACAGGTGTATACATCTGTCTGACTGCATATGGTGCATGGGCAGTGGAGAAATTCATTGGGAGAGAGTAATCATTTGTTCAACGTCTCACCCAGGCTGGTGGATCTGACGACACTACTTTCAGGATGTTCAATACTCTATTGACGGATGACCCAACTAACTGGCCGTGGTCGGCTTACATCAACCTCCCCCTCCTCCCTATCAGCCTCATTCTCTCTCGATTCCAGACATCTAGCAATCAGATGATCATCCCCCTCCTCCTCGTCTGGCCGCCATCCTCTCCAGTCGGCGACCGGGGTAGGCGCCTGTTCGACTTCTGGTCTAAACCAGAAAACGCTATCCGCCTGACTCAAATGTCCCTCCTTCCCACCCACACTTGGCCTCCACCCCCGCTCCTCTTCGGCCTTTTCGGGCTTCCGATCTTACGCATCTTCTACCGCCGCCTGTACGCCCATGTGTACTTCAAGCTAATGGGCACACCCATGCCTATTCCAAGACCGCTTCGCAGAGGTCTTGTATTCAACGAGGGCCCGTTCGTGATCCGAATACGTGCAGAAGTCGATGGTGTCAACGATCAAGCGCGGCAGCAACAGCAAGCCGCCCCAGTAGCCAACGATCGCGACCCTGCCAACCCCGACCCCAACGCCGCAGCCGTCGAGGCAGCAGAACAACTCATCGACATCAACGCCGCCTCTCTTGGGCGCCGAATTGCCGGGGCACTCGTTGTCCCTGCCATCTCAAGCTTCATGGGCACGCTCCTCTTTCGTCTGTCGAGGAGGTCAGACCTGTTGCGCTCTTTCTTGG
This sequence comes from Crassisporium funariophilum, assembly GCA_014925845.1. NCBI lineage: Eukaryota > Fungi > Basidiomycota > Agaricomycetes > Agaricales > Crassisporiaceae > Crassisporium > Crassisporium funariophilum. Next base: position 1,261,329 of record JACGCL010000010.1, read on the forward strand.
GGATTCGAGCGAGGGTGAGTGGGAGTTATCCGTTGCCGCCGATGGGGCGGTTTTCGATGAGTCATTCGGATAAGCGGTGGTCGGAACTGAGTCTTTTCCAGCAATCGAAAACCGGAATGGAGCTATTCATGAATGCCATTTGGGGTGGATCGAGGACGTTTGTGGATAGTGATCCTGTATGGTATGCCCCTTCCTCGCTCACTCTGACAGTCGTACACGGCTGATGTGATTCCAGGTGGCGGAACGGTGTTGGCTTTGGTTTGTTCGTTGTGGTGCGTGTTGGAGCAACTCTCGTTCGCCCCTGGTCTGATACCTTGTTGAATGCAGATAAAAGACTGTGTGCAATTGCTGCATCTGTATCTCGCCAAACGGGAGCTCGAGTCTCGTCGGGTCAAAGATCGGGATTTCAGCGGTGTAGATGTTCGCGAACTCGACTTGCTGCCCTCCTTCCCTCGTTCGTGAAATATATAATTGTACAACGCTCTTTGATGCAAAACATCGCATGATGAATGAAACAATAAGCCGACAACGGCACATAAGCATATATTGAAAAGACTATTATAGGTCATATGTACAACAGAAGCATAAAAACGGACGTGCGTCATGAACAGAAAGACAACACAGGGCACGAAGCGCTCTTGTTTTAGATCAAGAAAAAGACGAACGAATGTCGGGAAAGAAATAAAATGCATACGCGCAACACTTAATGATCGTAGGGCGGAGTTTGAGCCCGATCTTTGACTCTTTCTTCGACCTTCTCCCTATCGCCGTTGAGCTCGACTGGAGGTGGGGTCCTGGCACGGTCGCGGTCCCTGTCTCTGCCTTCCCTCCTGCGGTCGGGCGATGGGCTTCGTCTCCTCTCAGGGATTGGAGACCTGCTTCGCCTCCTTCTCTCACGGTCATCCCTAACCCTGTCTCCTCTGTCTCTATCGTCCCTCTCGGGCCGCCTGCGCGGGCTGCGAGATCGCTCGCGGTCTCGGGTCGCCCTCTGCTCCGGAGGAGAATGTTTGTCGTAGCGCCAAACCGAGGATGGAGGATTTTTGGCCCACTGAGAACTTGATTAGTAATGCTTCTTGTGATCCAATATCTGAACGCCAAACCTGAATGCTCAAGCGCGATCCTTCAAAGTATCGTCCATGCCTAGCGATGAGCCGTAGTAAGCAGAGAACTCGTGGGATACGAGATCGACATACATGTCGTAATAAGCGTCTTCCGCATCACGGTTGCTTCTGAATTCCACAAATGCATAACTACGTGTGTTCGAGGTTCGTTGAGCGATCGTGTTTTCTCGAGGTGTAAAATATTGCGGCAAGGACTATATCGAGCCCAACGAATGCATAGAAAATCGAATCGACGACGATGGCTCGCAGGTTCACGGGCGGTGCAGCCATTCCATTCATGGATAAGACGAGGACGTTCGACACGGTTCGATTCGACCCCGACGACTTTTCGACTTCGACTGGCGCGGCAGGAGGCAAGAAAATGCAATATTGCGGAATGAATACTTACGGGTTATGGCTAGCATGGGGGTTACGGGGCGCAGGAACATCACAACGCACTAGCTGGCCGAATCTAGTTGAAAAAATTAGGATTTTCTTTGAGAACTGTCAGGCGAAGGCGAAGAAGGGAAGAACGCCAACCTTTCGAACTCATAAGCTAGGTCGCGCGCACGAGTCGCTGGGTGGAATCCGCTAACAAAAAGAATTCGAGGCATTACACAGTCACAGTAAGCAGCAAAGTTAAACTTGAGTCTGAGAAAGGCACCGCCAGTGAAAAGGGCGCGTTCACTTTGCCTCTGTTTGGCCTGTGGCAACAGCAAACTCTCATCATCGCAAGGGTCTGTTCACGAAATCCATTTCATTTATTATTCAGTACTTTGGGTAGTCAGGGGAAGAACCAGGTCAGTTCTCACAGTTTTCGCAGAAACTTTATGTGCTAATGAACCTCAAGATGACACCCTAATCTCTCGTATGCAAAAAACTGTGTTCCTTCTTGCACAAAATGTACCAAGACTCTCCCCACGCGTCTTGTCAACCACAGGCCATTTCAGAACCTTTTCACGCCTCGCTAAAACCAGGCAATACATAGAAACCTTCCACAAAGACACCCGTGATCCCATATGGCGGCTTGTCAACACGTTGAGAACACCTGGTCGTCTCGAGCTCTCAGATGCTTTGCGCGGTAGCCATGTCTCCATGCACACGTACTACAAGTGGAAGGCGATCATATCCCAGCATGACGTTGCATTTGCCGTTGAAAAGTTGGAGGAACTTGGGTACGCGGTCACGCCCGCTGCAGAATCGGCGTCCATCCCAGCCTCGACCAACCTCATTCCTTCATGGGTCGTGCTTTATCTAATTGGCCACAAAGTGCGGACGCCAGCCCACGCAATGGGTCCTATGTTAGACCTCGTCTACGACCATCTCCGACATGCAGCACCAGACATCCAAGGCCCAATGCTCATTCTGGCCACCTTCCACCTTGCTCGATTCAACCTACTCGTCCCTATGCGCCGCATCCTTGACACATTCCTAAACACCCCACTTCCAGATCCAGACGGCCTGTTCAATTTCTTTCTCCAAGCTATATCAGCAACTCCCTACCGCTCTGTAGCGAACGCAAACAATGTTGTTGCCGTCCTCAAAGCAATGGAAGCGCGGCAATTGAAACTCAATTCCCAAACTTACGAAGCTTTGCTCAATGATCGCTTTGTTACACTTCAATTGACAAAGTTCCTGCAAGCACGCATGGTTCAAGAGGGTTTCGTGCCGAAGGCGGAACACCTTGAAGCATACCTCCGTGTATTCGCGAACAATGGTGCCATCCACGATGCTCAGAAGTACCTCGACGTGATACATTCAACGCCAGCCGAAGAAACTGAGGAACCCCCGCATGTATCGCAAACCCCATACTATCGAGGCAACACCATCGTTTTAGGCGCACACGACGATCGTGCATCAGCATTCGAGTTCCTTCGCAGACTCATCAACAAGAAGCTGTCCGGCCCTAATGAGGAGCAGCCAACGCCTCATCTCCCGACACAACGACGCGAGGTTCGTTTCGTCCATAAACCCAAAAACGACATCTACGACCAGACGGCCGCCTTGCATGTCGCTGCCAAAGATCTATCAACAACAACGCATCGTCTGATCCAAATCTTCTTGAAATTGACCGCCAGGCCCACCATCGCTACCCATACGGTTCTCATACGGGGTCTCCTGTTTCGCAAGGAGTTCTCAAAAGCCGAAGTCTTTTGGTCGAAGCTCCTGAAGACAGGGCTAGCTATCGATAAAGAGGCTCTAACAACTGGCGTGCAGACGTTGACTCGAAATGGCAATCCGCACGCAGCATTCCAGCTCTTGGAGAAATATGCTGCGAAACCTGGCGAAAAGGTCTCCGAAACTTCCTTACTGCATCCCTCAGTGCCCATTACCACAGTATCCATCAACGAGTTCCTTGTCTCACTCAAACGCATAAGTCGACCAGACGCCGTGTTCAGGCTGTGGGACTACATGGACGTTCTCTATGGGAATCACCCGAACACAGAGACTCTTTCCATCCTTCTACAGTCAGCACGACTTGCGTGTAGGATGGATGACACCCTCAGCGGGGCTATCGCTGAATTCAAGTTGATCAATCCTTTCCGCAGGCGCAAGGTCTATCAGGCCTGCCATTCTCGTGAAGAAGCGGTTGATGCGGTCCTCACGGTCCTCGGACACCCAAGTCGCGGCGGGCTCAGGCGATATACCTCTGGAATCTGGAAGGACCAGCTACCAATAGAAGCAGCGCGCAAGATCTTCCTGCAAGCATTATTCGGGAACGACCCTTCTGGTCGCTTACTTTCCGTCACGTCTCCGGCCAGCGCCCTACGCAATTCCTACGACGCTGACGCTTCTTCTGGCATAGGTCTCCCAAAGTTCAATCCGAAGAAGTACGTCTTCACCCCACCCCCCGACCTCTTGACCTCCGATGGGAAGAGCCACCACCCGCACATCGTGGTCACCAATGCGAACTGCTTCAACTACATAACCCTGCTGGGGGTCGCGGGTCGTGTGGCCGAGATACCGCTGGTGCTGGCGTGGATGAAGGAACTAGGCATCCAGCCTTCGGACTCGACGGTTGCGGTTGCCCTGGTATTTTGGGGCGAGGTGAGCGCGCAGGCACCATTGGTGGAGAGGTGGAGTGGGGGACCGGAGAAGAACGAGTATTCGAGGTTGGTAGATTGGATCAGAGATTGGGTGGGGGAGATGAGACTGCCGCATGGCAGGACGTTATATAAGTGGCAAGGTATTGTGAAGAAGATGAGGGAGAGTGCTAGATAACTAAGGACAGAATTATATGTTGCCCTCACCCCATTCTCTCATCGCAAGACAAATCCGGATTTACTGATCGCTACACCTTCTACCATACGAATACAAGGTAAGTTACGGGTATGCGGTGTACGCATATTGACAATTCGGCATTCTTTATACATTCGCGCGTTATTATCTAGGTTCAAGGAAAAGCAGGAACAAAGACCGCCGCCTGGACGATCATCCGCGCTTCGTGAGCTGGGCCTTCTTCTTTGCCTCGGCTTCTTGAACTTTGGCTGCAGTGCATGTCAGTATGGAAAATCCAGCAATCGGAGTGCAGTAGGCTTACATTCAGCCTCGGCTTTCCTCTTGGCCAGTGCTGTTTCACGCTCAGCTCTAATCTTCGCAAGTCGGGAGAGATCTGCTTTGGCCTCGTCTGTCTTCCCTTGTACGTGGAGCTGGACAGGGAGAATGATCAGTTTGGAGTCACACTGGTCCAATACCTGAATTGACTGACCTTCCAGTAGCGATCCTTTGCTTCTTGTTTCTCCTTCTGCTCCCTAGATGCAAATTTGCGATTAGATGGATATGACGCTAAATTTAGACACTCGACTTACCGTTCACGTCTTGACAGTTCCCTGGGGCTATTCAAGTCAGAAATGTTCATTTTCTGCGTGACATGGTTGGGGTTGATGAGATCGGGATCCTCCTCCTCCTTCGTGGCCTTATCAGCGGCCTGTTTCTTCTTCAGATCCCGCCTCTCCGTTCGAGACAGCTCGGGTCCCGCAGGTGCATTGGATGGAGCGCCAACTACTTCTTCTTCAGATTCCTCTTCGGATTCCTCTTCTTCATCCTCCTCCTCGGAATCTTCCTCTGAGTCACCCTCGCCCGCTTCGCCGAGCTCTCTCCTGTGGTAGACGATGGAGTGGGTCAGGCGATCGTGAAAGATCCAAAAGGATGCACGGGATCAGTAGCACACTCACCTGCGTGCTGCTCTTGCTCTCTCTTCAGGGTTGAAGCTCACTTCTTTGCTGTAACAATCTCATGAGCTACATCCTGATGAATTAAGACCGACTCATACCTGAAATTACGACCACCACCGCGTTTCTGTTTGAATTTGCCTACAGAATATATCAGAATGTGCGACTTCTCTGGCTTTCAAAGAGATCCAGAAGTATTCTTACCTGATCCTCGTACCATATTGATAATATACTGAGACTGTGGAAGTTGTAGATGTGGCGCAAAGGTTGGATGAAGAGAGATAGCCGACTGAAGCAGGGTTCGACATAGGCGAAAGAAATCCTAATCGGGAGCGGAGTCTCAATTATACCTTGTCCCTAAACCGTCTTCCGTTTGTGAGCGAAAATGACCACAATACCCTCCCGTCTGGCCACTCTCGCCAGGACATCCTCAAGTGTAGCGGAGTCGCGGAAACGCGCGATACTGCTGTACAGGGACTGGTATCGTTCAGTCAGTACCCTACATCGTTATTCTTGCCGTTTTGGATAACTCACAACGGACGAACCGAATCATAACAACAGGCTCCAGAAATCGTTGAAGTCTATGCGTTAAATGTACCTCCAGCGTACGTGAGACATGCGATCCGTCAACGTTTTGAGAGGATTCGCAATGTGACGGACCCACGCGCCATTGACGTGTTGTTGTTGAAGATGAGGCAGGATTACCAGGAGACGATGAATTGCTGGAAGACGGCGGACCATGTGATGGGGATCCTTCTAGAGCCTCAAGATAGGCCACAGAGGACGTTTTTGCAGAAGTTCTACGAAGGTGTGTGTTGTTCTGCCTTTCCACGGCAAACATATTCTGACTTGGTTCGCTTCGGCAGGCAGAGACGAGGAGGCCGTTATCCCAGGTGCTTCAGGGATTTAGATATAGATTATCAAATAAACCAGCGTTCCAGCTCAAGGTTCTGTGGTGCCTAAGATGTGTCCAACCCAACACAAGCATGCGACACAGCCTTCATGCCGGGCAGCATACTGGATCTCTCATCGGAGCTCTGTTCAGACCTGAGCATTGATTCTTCATGGACGTCTATCTTGAATTTCCATCACACTTGCCTACCCTATGTCTGCTGAGTGCTGCTATTTCCATCCAACACGTCTTGCGCGTAACTAGTAAGCCTTTCACATCGTCTTTGAGCAAGGTCCTCGAGGGACATATCATTTGGTTGTCAGGATCAGCCGGAGGGCTGGGACTCACCCATGCGAACAACTGGGAAACATGATAAACTAGCTCTTGGGACAGTCTTGGTGCCTTGCTCTCGGACCCGCTCGATTTCATCAGGTCGTATGCGATACGGGAGAGGTCATAAAAGTATCTGCGTGTAGGCGGGCAACGAGAATGAATGAGCCGAGTGAGCAAAGCCCAGAACGTTGCACTTAAGCCATCACTATCTGAAGATGTCTAGTTGGTTAGAACATGGTGGCGAAGAAGCAAGTATGCGTTATATTATGGGGGTCTAACATGGCTTGTAATAGACCGCTTCCCGTGTCCTAAATCTCCAGGGATTGGAAATGGTTGGGAACCGTGGATCTCCTCGTATGCGGGAGGATGTCCTGCGTTGGATTGCGAGCTAGAGTTTTCTGACCTTCCTCTTCCAGAGGAAGTGGAAGTAGTGCTTTCGATAACATCAGAACTTACAAGTCTCGAGGTTGCATTACTGCCCGATGGTGAATGCACATTTGTTCTGGAGCGCTTGGTGGTGGGCTCCGCGGGATGAAGAGGTTGCGGGAACGGGGTGATTGCAGAGTGAGAAGACCTACTCGAGTCGGCATACACGACTTGGGTCATTCCATTATCGCCTCTGATTCGTGACAGTGGCGGCTCGTGATCATGGGCTAAACGGGTATGAATCAGGGTCGTGGTGTACAGGCGTGCGTACTTAGAACTTACTGATAACCCTAGACAACTTCGCTCGTCGTTTCCGAATTCGCAGCCACAGTAATACAGAGGCCAAGATTGAAAACAATACTCCGCCCACTACACCGCCTATAATCGGGGCGGCAGACTCTTTTCTTGAAGATGCTGCTTTTAGAGCACTGGTGCTTGTCGGTTGACCGTTACTTAGGGATGTGGTTGAGGTTGCTTTGATGGCAGCCGCCGTGGTTAAGTTGGGCATTGTCGCAAGCGTGGCGAACGATGGGGTATACGTGATGTAGTCGAGTGCAAATGTTTGGTTAACACATGCGGTGACATTGACAACGAGGGTGTGGTCTCCGGCTGGAATATCGTCGAAGGAGAAGAACAAAAAATTCTCCTGCTGCATGGTCCCACTCACAAATTGCGGAGTGGTGGGAAAAACATGATATGTCTGGGGGTTAATTGCACCATCGAGTGTATATGTCGCGGATATCTGCCCAATGGTTGACCAGTCATATATTCCATAGAGTGCAGCAGACGTCCCTAAAAATTGAGTAGATAGGTTAAACAAGGCAGAAGAGATATATGAAAGCCAATACCAGAAAATCGAAAGATAAATGTATCACCTGGGTTCGTCGTTTGATGTGTGCTGTTTTGGTACGGGTTTCCTGTGTGAACAGCAACACTGGAAATGAACTGATCTAGATTCCGCTGCCATCGGCCACTATAGGTGATGATTGGATCTTCATTGTCCAGAATGACCTGCTTTCCGGACAAGGGCGTTTCGGAGCCCACAGTGACGACTGAATAGTCGATGGAGGTTGATGCAATATGTGTAAGCAAAATGGTGTGTCTGCCTTCTGCCAAAGTGGGCGATTGATACCACTGTCGATATGATGGTGGATTGGGATCGCCGTAAGTCGTATTATACGGTGCATCGCCATCAATGGAGACTGTGAGGACCTGTGAATCGGTAAAGACTGTAGGTGTATTACCAAAAAATGCGATTGTTGTTCCTGGTACACAAACGTTCCATGAGCGTATTCGGATTGCAGATAATCAAAGCAGACAACGAACCTTCGAAGGTCATGGATAACGTGCCAAAAGTTCCATTGTTCCCTACACCCGCGAAAGCAGGAAAGATAGACTCTCCACCATACCACGGTGCTTCAAAATCGGACGTCCATGATCCCCCGCCATAGACAACATCACTTGCGTTGTCGTCAAAGATCAGTGATAGCTGGCTAGCAGCCATGACCCAGCCCAGTACGAGGAAAACGCATGGAACAGAGCAAAATCTCACGCCTTCTTTATACTTCTTATCATGACCGGGGGTTTGATGTGTTAATGTCGGGATTTCGAAACGTATCGATCTCATGACCATACGTCGAGTTAATGTTGCGGTTGTATGTGCTAAAAATAGCTCATCCAATGAACAGATGCTATTTCGGACAATCTTGGGTCAATCACAATCAGCTGTGGTTATGAACGATCAATGTTTTAGCAGGCAATATCAGCGTGCTTCACTGCTGGCAGGGAGCAAGCGAACAAGAGGTGTGGCTCGAGGCAACTTGAGGTTCTGATCATCTCTTGTGAAGATCATTCAGATAGGTCCAAAATAGGTCAGTGAAAATCGCAATCTTAGAAATGTTACAGAAGAGAGGGTGAAGTGCCTGCGTTTTGATCCCAACAATTGCCCTGTTGCTCTTTAGTAATGTCGAGAAAGCAGGGTTACATTCGAAGTCAATGTCCACTCTATAGGCTTGTTCTGGGAACGCACTGATCATGCACAATAGCTTACGAGGTCCAATAGATAACTGAAATAAAATAAGACATTAGCAAAGTCCATGATAATCGTCCAGTAAAAAACTCGTAAACGAAAGCAAATGGCCATAATGCGGGTAATTGTTCATGGCTTTCGATGAACGAGACATCGAGGGGCAGGGTCGCGCTAGCACCACCGCACTACTGTGGGTACACAGGTACCAGTCTCACGGGCGCCGACCTCAAAGTCTCATCGTATGAAGGCGGCGAAGGACCTGTATCGCCTCCTTCCCAAGCATCGTCCTCCCGAGCATCGTTATGGAAGGATGTCGTTGCAGCAGTAGGTCTTGAAGTATCAGGGCCATCGTAGAGAGTTTCCGCAGCAAGATTTTGGCCAGTGCTTGGCTCCCCTGCCGCACTGAAACGTGTATTCTCTGCAGGGACGACGTATTGCGAACTGCTAGCAATCTGCTGAGAGCCAAAAGTACTATGGAAAGTCGAAGCGGTGGCAGGGGGTGTGAAATGTGGATGTAACAGGAAAGCTGCGGCTTCTCGTCTTTGAGGTACAAATGGATCTACTATACCGGGCTCGTTGAAGGTTTGAACAGCTTGAAACATGTCAAAACTTACGGGGTTTGTATATCGCATCACCGTTTCGTCTCAAACGTCGCCGCCATGTCCAGAAAATTCCTGCAACGAGAAGAAACACCACTATTCCTCCTACAATCCCACCGACGATAGTACCAACTGATGTTTTTCTTGATGAATTGCCGGACCTGTCAGGTAGGGTGGAAGTCAAGTTGGGCATTGCTCCTAAAGTGGAGAACGAAGGAGTATATGTGATGTAGTCGAATATGAAAGTTTGGTTGACACAATTCGTAACATTGACTACAAGGGTGTGGTTTCCCTCCGGGAGGAAGTCGTACGAATAGAAAAGAAAGTTGGGCTGTTGGCCTTCTTCCGAGATGAATTGAGGGGTGTCTGTCTCGACGCGATAGCTTTGCGAGAGGGAAGCGCCGTCCAGCGTGAATGTCAAGGATATCACCCCAATGTTCGACCAAGTGAAGATTCCGTAGATGGCTGCAGATTTTCCTGAGAAGAAAAGATGGGTACATTGGGGTTGAGCCTGATGACTCTAAAAAGTACCTGCAAAACGAAATGTGAAAGCATCCCCCGTGTCAGTCGTTTGGTGTGTCGAATTATGATAGGGAAATCCATCTGCATGAGTTCCCGAATTGAAGAAATCTTGGTTTCGCCTCCACCTCCCGTTGTAGGTAATGGCTGAATCATCGTTGTCGACGATCGCGCTCTGGCCACCTAAAGGTGTATCGTTGCCCACAATCACTTCTGCATAATCAAACGCAGTTCCAGCAATATGACTGAGAGTTATGTTGTGCGTGCCTTCCTGCAGTGTTGGTGATTGGTACCACTGTCGATATGTTGGCGGATTAGGATCAGCGTAGCTTGTATTGTAGGGTAAGTTTCCGTCGATAGAAACTGTAAGGAGCTGGGACTGGCTAATGATTGGAGGAGTGGTCCCGAAGAACGCAACTGAGGTACCTGCAATATTATGTTTATATGAGAATCAGAAGGAGCCGAAGGTTAACTCACCACTGAAGTTCATGAACAGCGTGCCAAACTGTCCAGTATTGTTCAGCGCAAAAACCGGTGATTGGGCCGTTCCATTAAACATTGACGCAAGACTACTGGTCGTCCACTGTAACGGGCCATACTGAATGAACTCTGAACGCTTGTCGTCCACTATGACAGAGAGTCGTGAGCCGGCCATGGCAGTAAAGACAATCTCATGTAGAGGTTGATACCATCCTGTCAGTTGTCGTTCCAAGTAGGTTCCAATGGAGCATGGGAAGCTGCGGCTGTGTCATTGCAGGGTCCAATGCGGTGACATCGGGTTATTTATACATTTCCTGATTTCTGACTTATCTTCCCAACTCGCAGACAAAATCGGTTCAGAGATGAGTGCAATGAGGGGCCAAGTAAGGAGGGCAAGTTCCGGGAGAACGATGACTAGCCTGTTGCTGGTAACGGTGGCCTTCCATTCAGCTGTGATATCATCCAACGTGGTACACTTTCGAGATTCAAGATTGGTGTGGCAGAAATGAACCATAGAGCCGAGGCCGAGATGTCCATTGCACAGTCTTCATTCACCGGGAGGCGACGCGTCCAAGCCTTGAGTGCAAATGGGACTTCGACTTGCATATTTTGGTTTCGAGGTTGACAGTTGGCTGTTGGTTGGCCTGTGATGCATTGATGGGTTGATGGATTGGCCTTTATTTGGTTTGTAGGTCATTGTACACTTATTCTAATTATAAGCAAATAATGAACTTTGCCGAGCAACCTTCGACGATCTTGCCACCATGATTCCAATCCAACAGAGGTTGTCCGAGCCAAGAATCTAGGTCACCTGCTTGAACACAATAGATGAGACGAGCAGCTCAGATAGCGGACTCTGTGGAACTCCCATTGCGTTCAGTCACCATGCTGGCATTGATTTCTCTAGGCACTCGTTCTGCAAGTCATTCATGATCCGGGAATGTCGACTCTGTCACTCGACAGCGAGCATTTCCAGTGCTTAGAAGCAGTCCCAGGACCATCTGCACAGTATCTGGGGGCCTTCTGCGAGTCTTTTTGTTTGACATCTCGTGCTATCAAACATCGAAATGGGAACACTGCCAGGACCTATTCATGACGTACCTTCATACGCGCCAATCCATCTTATGATGACTACTACTGTCGATGATATTTGCCGCGTTGCGGTACTTTCTGTCGAGCTTTGTGCTGTTGTGGACGTTGTACTTCGATCACATTCTAGTTTCCCACGAGCTGAACGTTGAAAGGCCCCCTTCAACACTTTATCCTCCTCGCCGTCCTGATTGCTTTATTCTCAAGCATTGGATATCGCCTTTGCGCTATAAATCTCTTCACGCTTTTATATTGCACAGCGGGGCGGCACTGTTCTTTTATATCATCTCGCAACATGTCCTTTCCTCAGTCCTTCTCGACGACTGCAGAATGTCCCTTCATGACGAGTACACCTTCGACTGTAACTGTAAAACTCTCTTCGGCGACCCCCACAGGTTCTCGCTCTGGAACTATTCCGCACAGTCTAAGTGTGACCGGATCCAGGGTTCGCGCGAAGACGGATCCACTGGTGCCTTCGTCGCCGTCTCTCTCTTCCCCGCGGCCGCCAAACGCGTATTCCACCCCGCCAAACTCTTTTTCGCGATCAGAGTCGAGAACGAGTGTGATCAAGACTCTCCTTCAAAGGTCGAGGTCGCGAACCGTTCCTGATTCCCGCCAGTTGCCCCCCATCATGAGAGCCAAGTCACCAGCGCAAGGGTCTACCAGCTGGTGGAATCCGACCAACGTGTCTCGGCGCCCTTGGGACGAAGATGCGGAAGGATCGTCTGTTCCAACAGAACAGAAACGTGTTTTCGTACAAACTCGAGATGTAGGCAACAATTTGCCTGTCCTATCTGAGGATTGATGGACTCGCTCTCTTTAGGCTGTGCTTTACACTCTCAAGCGGGTATGCGGATTGGTCATTCCAATCACGATGGAAATGCTGGAGACTGGACTCGAATTGCTGGAGATCTCACCCATACCAGCCCTTCAGACAATAGCCAGGACACTAGTCAACATTTGGAGGGCCGTCGAGCAAGTGGGGGTAGGTTTCCAGCTACTTCTATTGAGTTGTCTTATCTCTCTTCTGCAACAGATTAATCGACTTGCAATTCTTCGCATCACCCAAACCTGTACAACAATTCTGGATTCCATCTATGTCGAACTCGCCGAACGGTGTAACCTCGTAGCTTCTGACCTCGAGGAACCACTTGCTACTCTGGAAAGGTATCTCATTTACCTCACTCTATTTTCATTAACCGAGTCGAATCATATTTTCAGGTCTTTCGAGGACTTCCTGTTTTGTGTGCAACGTCAGGTTGAAACCCCGTTTCTTATGAAGTATTTGAGGCGTGACCAGATTACTCGCGAGATCATCTTTTGTCGTAAATCCATTGGAGAAGCGCTAGATAATTTCAAGGTACTATTCCACGCCATTTAATGCCAGATATCATGCAGTCTCAAAGATAATTCAGACAACAGTTCAGCTTCGAACGTTTGATGCTGTGATTGCCATCAGCCACTCAGTCTCTTCTCATGAATGTTCCCGCGAACGTTTCCAATCCCTCGTCATTCCCGGACAAGATGACCAAAAGCAAGGTGGGGTGTGCAGTGAATCTAGATGTCCTTCACGCTCTTCTATAGGACTCAGGACCTCGTCGTCCTCGTCTATAGAACCCATGAGTCCCTCGCTCTCGTCGACGGAGCGCACCTTTCCTTCTCTTCTGCAGCGTATGTCGTCTACATCTAGGCTCTCTCACCTTAGTTCGGTCTCCCGTCTTTCGAGGACTTCGTTTCGGATGCCCTCAGCCATCAATGTTCTTACCGATATTCAGTCGACCCAGAACGAAGAGGATGCTCGATGTGACCGTGAAGATCTACGGCAACTCTTGAGGTCCGCATTGCAGTCCGGAAGTGACGCTGAGATGTTCCATCGCCTGGAGATCGTGCTAGAAGAATTGCCAGAAGCTCTCAAGACTCTTCAGAGGACCCTGGAGAGCGAGTCAAGCCAGAAGGATGAGCTCGAGAAAGACACTCTCCATCGCGAATTCATCGAAAGTGGGATTGACGTTCTAAGACGCATGAGCACAGGTGTTGACACCAACTTGCCGACCTGGACCATCACTAAGTATGGCTTTAGTTGAGTGAATGCGTTTATTGATTGCTCCTCGTCGCAGATTCGAGATCACAAGAGACAGAAGCATCGGATATACGCATTTTTCTCGGGTTTATCAAGGGACTTGGAAAGGACGAACAGTGGCTATCAAGGTTCTTTCTGATGCGACCCCTCAGAAAGTTTTCCTGCGTGAAATGAATGTGTGGAAGACCATCAACCATCCAAATGTACTTCCGCTTCTCGGTGCGAGCAGTGCTACAGTCGAACCCCCTTGGTACTTTGTCAGCCCTTACCTCAAACATGGCACATTGATCGAGTTCATGAAGCGAATCTCGGTACATAGAGAGGACGAGTTAGGGGATCTTGGACCCATACTAAAGAACCTAACAATGGCTACCTCTCGTAGCAACTACTCGAGAACTCTCAAACGGCGATTGGTAGCTGGCCATACCTACCGCATCTTGCAAGAGGTCGCGAAGGGGATGGAATACTTGCATGAGAACGAAATCTTGCATGGAGATCTTAAGGTCAGTCCTGACGCAGAGACGTACTTCAGCACACATTCACAATTTTTGGGATCAGGCTGCCAATGTTCTGGTCGATGACAATTATAGATGTGTAATTGCAGATTTCGGCCAGAGTGAGATGAAGTCAGAGGTGTTCAGAATCACAGGTGTCTCTAGATTCGGTAAAGTGTATTCTTTATTGTCGACAAAAATCTCACCTTCTGTTAAATAGATGGCGGCACTCTGCGGTGGAAGGCGCCGGAGTTATTGGATGGCTCAGGCGTTTTGACGCAGGCAACAGACGTATATGCGTATGCCATGCTGTGCATCGAAGTCCTCGAAATGGGAGAGCTACCCTGGGGCCTGACGGATGACGAGACGGTTCGATATTGTGTCCTCGGTAAGTCCTTTCCGCGAGAAAGAGATGGGGTACACTCCAACTTCTATACAGAATTAAACAAGCGCCCGGCTATTCCAGTGGAGGTGACGTCACCGTTGCTGCAAGTAATGATTACGGGTTGCTGGTCAAAGGAACCAGAGAAACGACCTTCGTTCACGGAGATTATTAGAAAGCTTCAATCTCTCAGGGATGCGGACGGTGGCGAATCAGACCCCCTTGTTCTCATCAATGACCTCGACATGCCAGAAGAGGCAGACTATACCCCTATGTCTCCTCAAATGTCCCCTACTTGCTTTTCACCAACGTGGACTTGTGAGTGTTGTCGGGAATGTAGGATTTTCTCTATTGACTTGCACTATTCTAGATTCTTCTGGGATGCTCTCCGATGGTTCAGGAAGCTATCGTAACCCATCGAACCTTTTCTCGGTCTGTTCCGACGAAGAAGTGAGCACTCTAAACATGGAAGAAACGGTTCCGAATGGGTGCATGAAGATGCCTGAACCCGTACATTATGTCGCGGAGAAGCCAGAAACTGCAACTGACACTCTCTCAGTCTACGCGGACACCACTGCCTCTGAATCCTTAGCTGACCTCGGACAACCGAACAAAGGCCGCGAGTCTCCACCACCTTCCAATCAAAGGTCTGCGGACGCGAGAAATGAAAGGCGGTATCGTCTTCTCCTGGAACATACCTTTCATCCTTCTCGTAAGTAACGATTGGTTGCGCTCGAGCAGTCATATCTAAGCCCACTCTCCAGTCACTCTGCCGCTGTGGAATCCGGTCTCAGTTGAATTGGGAGATGTTGGATACCTATCAAAGCCAGGTGGAACTTTCGTCACTTTATTCAATGCGTTCAAGCCACACAAAACGTCAGGCGGATTGACTGGGGGCATGCCTTCTCTTGCTGGATACGGTAAAGTCTCCAAGGGAAACCATCGTCAGGACAAGAGGAGCGTTGCGCAAAAAGGGTTTGATGCAGTATCTGGCTTCCTTACGTTCACATCTCGCAGTGATGTTCCCATATCGTTCGTGAGACTTGCATTTACGTTACCAACGACGCTGACTCTCCGCAGTCGACGCCAGTCCTTTGTTCTTAGAGCCGGTCACAAGTGCGCTCACATGTACACGGAGTCAGCGGAATATCAGTATATCAAGGTTCTGAAAGCGCCTAAGGCATGGTTTCAAGCAAACGTGGAGCTGATTTTACATATCTACGGAAGGGACCACAATATTCATAAAGAAGACCTGTTCCTTAGTGCGTTTCATTTCTAGGTCAGTATGCATCTTTACTCAGATCGAACAGTCATAGGTGCATTGCAAGTTCGAGACTACGCTTTGTTTGTTAGCCACAGACATCCAGACGGGCAGGTGTGTCTTTCCGTTATCGCTAAGCTGTCACTAGCTTATATCGTCCAGGCTCATTTCAATGTCTTTTCTAATCAAAAGAAGGGCCATCCATGGGGAACATATACAACTGATACTAATATGCCTAATGGTTGCAGTGGTCCCCGGTACGACGAGCCGATGCGCGAAGAACAAGACTGCGCCAACAAGATCTCTTTAGTTGGCGATCCCCTGAAAGCAGTTCTCGTCGGACGTTTACGTTTCAAGCCCGATGCCATGGAACCTACATCTTTGTGACCGGTTCACGACGCTGGAAATGGGAGACGATTCGCTGTCCAAAACCTTCAATGCTACCTTACTCTCATTACATAACCTTTGTAACATAAAGTCATCTCGAACCGCTGGTTTTCGGGTTTTGATACTGAGATGCAACACACTACACATTCCTTGTGCCACATCTGAAAACATTATCCACAGCTCTCAGCGACCCCAGCTTGTTATGAGATGAAACGCCAGAATATGACATTGGAGTGTGGCGTACAACGCTCACAGCAGACAATTTACAAACTACGAAGCCCCAATTGTATATGGATGACGAGACCACAATCTTTACCATGGCCCCATCAAGATTATTAGTCAAGATTGAAGTAAGCGTAAGCACGAGCGATGAGTTGTTCGACCTCGCGAGCGTGTTCCTGAAAAAGACAACATTGTCAGTTTGGCGTTATAGAACCGATTTGATATCGATACATACAGTCTTCGAATCGTCGTGGTGAGCGTGCTTCTGGGCGCGCGCTTCGAAGTAGTTCAGCCTGCGGTTGAGGTCACGAGCTTCAGATTCCGAGTGGTGCTCAGATCCCGAGTGATCAGAGCCGGAGTGGTGCTCCGAGCCTGAGCTCTTGTGGTCCTTGCCGTGTGAGCTCTTACCGCTCTTGCTTTTGCTGGTCTTGCTCTTCGTGCGGGTCTCGAGGTAGTCGATCAGCTCCCGGGCGTCCTTGGAGTGGTGCTCGGAGCCTGAGTGGTGCTCGGAGGTCGAATCTGAGCCGGAGTGGTGCTCCGAGCCAGAGCTCTTGTGGTCCTTGCCGTGCGAGCTTTTACCGCTCTTGCTCTTCGTGCGGGTCTCGAGGTAGTCGATTAGCTCTCGGGCTTCCTCGGAGTGGTGTTCAGAGCCTGAGTGGTGCTCGGAGGTTGAGTCCGAGCCAGAGCTCTTGTGGTCCTTGCCGTGCGAGCTTTTACCGCTCTTGCTCTTCGTGCGGGTCTCGAGGTAGTCGATTAGCTCTCGGGCTTCCTCGGAGTGGTGTTCAGAGCCTGAGTGGTGCTCGGAGGTTGAGTCCGAGCCAGAGCTCTTGTGGTCCTTGCCGTGCGAGCTCTTACCGCTCTTGCTCTTGCTGCTCTTGCTCTTGTTGCGGGTCACAAGGTAGTCGATCAACTCTCTGGCTTCCTCGGAGTGGTGTTCAGAGCCTGAGTGGTGCTCGGAGGTCGAGTCCGAGCCAGAGCTCTTGTGGTCCTTGCCGTGCGAGCTCTTACCGCTCTTGCTCTTGCTGCTCTTGCTCTTGTTGCGGGTCACAAGGTAGTCGATCAACTCTCTGGCTTCCTCGGAGTGGTGTTCAGAGCCTGAGTGGTGCTCGGAGGTCGAGTCCGAGCCAGAGCTCTTGTGGTCCTTGCCGTGCGAGCTCTTACCGCTCTTGCTCTTGCTGTTCTTGCTCTTCGTGCGGGTCACAAGGTAGTCGATCAGCTCCCGGGCTTCCTCGGTATGGGTACCATGGTGCTCGGAGCTGTGGTGGTCCGCTCCATGGCTGTTGTGGCTCTTGCGAGCGTCAAGGTAATTGACCTCCCGGGATTCCTCGGTATGTTGTCCGCTGGTGCTGGCGGAATGGCCATGCGAAGTGTGCTAATAAAAAAACGTTCAAGCCTGCTTCGCTATTCATTGAGACAACTCACTTTAGCGAGGACTGTGGTCGAGCCGAGGACGGCGGTGGCAAAAAGAGCAACTTGAACGGAGTTTGAGAAGCGCATGTTGATTATAGGGAATGAGGGGGTGGTTTGGTGAAGATGCTGGTAGTAGTATTAGCATGATGGGGTAGAGAACTCATGCAGATGACGTACAAGTGGTTTGGGGTTTTGTTGGGAGTAAAGTTATAGGACCAGCCTGTATCATATACCGAAGTAAGCACAGTGATAACATTGTTGAGAGAACAGGTTCTTGAATACCTAATTGTTTGCTTGTGAGATTGCACCGGGCACTGAGGATATGAGGACTAAATGTTCGACCTTATATACCCTCGAGATAGAGAAAACCCTTGATCTAACTTGAAGGATCGGGTTGGAGGGGCAGCCTGCACCTCGCCGGGTAACCGCTAAGCGTCTACATCAGAGAGTCTGCGGCAAAGCGAGGTTACACATAGCCCTGAACTTGCTGGTACGGGTATGATGTATCCCAATAAGGATTGTCTTAGCCAATTCTACACAAGTTCCAACTCGTTTGCGAGATCTGGAAAACCCGGTTGGGACACAGCAAGCAAGGAAGCCATGAAACCCGCTAGTTGTTTGTCATGATCGCGAAGGACGTTGTCGAGGTCAGCATTAAGAGCTGCGTGAGTCAGTGAATCGCGAAACAACTGCGGTTCGTACTGCATGATTGGACAGCCACTTGAGTTTCTCTATCCGTTGATGGTGTGCAACAAATTCAAGGGACGTCCTTTTGTATCAAGTCTCATGTAGCCGCCCATCCTTTTTCTGATGGTTAGGTCAGACTGAGTTAAAATGTAGCGCTTGCAGTAAATTATACCTGCGGTTCTGTCTGAATGCTAGCTTTGTGTTGATTTGCTGTCGACTTGAATGGTACCGGCGTCTCAGAGGTAGTCAACTTCTTCCTACAATCGTTCTAACCGGTCTATTGTTTCCGTGCGAGAACCTTAAAGTAGTCTGAACAACTACTTTTGCCAAATATTGATGCGTCACAGAGCTTTCAGCTCATGAACGGAAACCATGCTGTGGATCAAATAGTAGATGTGCGTTTGATTGGAGGTATCCTCTGGCATGAAGCAACAATCTCCAAGCTCACAGAGTGTCGCGCATTCCTTGCAACGTGGCTGGCGGCGTCTGGATCAAATGATGTTTGAAAGCTTTCGCTGGCTTTACCACTATGGCTGTGACTGTGATCAGTAAAGAAAGGCAACGGCGACAGTGCAGTGGTTCGTCCTGACGGTAAGTATTGGAAGTGGGTGTTCTGCAACTGTCACAACACGTGCGTCATACCCTTCTAGGCAGTCTAAGATCGCACATCCAACAATCAATGTGGCTGCAAACCACCTCAGCCTACCTCAGCTCAAGGCCGATGTCCAACCTGCCTATGAAGATAATAAATCTGTCGATAGACAGAACTTGCTGCCAGTAGGTGACTCTTGAAGACTTTCAATGATATACGCGACGATCATCTAGGGTGGTTTAGAATAGGTAAGGCGTGATTGTCGAAAAGGATGATGAACCGCATGGCTCAAGCATGGATCGGCGCTTTTGTCTAAGCGCTTGTCGAAACTCCAAAAATTGCTCCAAAACCAGAGCGGAAAAGGACATATCATATAATTGGCTGCTTGAACGAGGCGCTCGACTAGCAGTGCCCTCAAATCTAAGGCGACTTCTTGACAGCTTGCTCCGAACCTGTCAAACAGCCCATTGGATCCCGTGAAGACAGCAGTAGACAGAACACGACACGTTGATGCACCATGGTCCAGATTAGTCCTATTTAATAAGGGGATGACGCCGGCATACAACCTCTCTGAAGACCCCGTTCTTCAATCCGTACAACTTACTTGATATGTTGTCCAAATGGATCAGCACTACTGCGATGAAATTTTCCCAGCTACTCAAAATTCCTCAAAGGTTTGTGTCCAATCATCACGACCGCTGGCCTACATGATTGATTGTCTCGTTATCACAGCAAACCGTCTCCCCGTTCGTCGATGAACATCACATCCGATGGTCAAGATTCATGTGGACTCGAAGGAGGCACAGAAGAAGTCACACCCTCGCAAAACTTCCAGGGAATGAAGTATGCTCCGGTTTTGATTCTATGAGACCTGTAGTAAAGTGACTTCTAATCAAATCGGCAGCGTTCCCGAACCACTAGTAAATTTGTGAGTACTGCGTTAGCCCGAAAACTATGTTTCTCTGAGAGCTCTGATGTCAACAGAACTACATCAAAGCGGTTCTTTGCCCTCGTTGTAGGGATCGATGAGTATCAGGACTCTGAAAGAATACTGAGCCTCAGAGGCGCAGTGGCCGATGCAAAAGCCATGACAGCGTATTTGATGGACGTGATTGGTGTGCGGTCCGATCACATCCAGTGCCTGTACAATGCCGAGGCAACTGGGAAGGCTATTAAGGATGCCATACTCGCATTTGCTGAAGACGAAAGGATTGAGAAAGGTGACCCGATTCTCGTCTTCTTTGCCGGACATGGGAGCGAAGCCCCTGCCCCGGAAGCCTGGTCTCAGCCTGGAAATGTACAGATGATCCTCCCGTCCGATTTCATCGCCGAGACGGTGGATTCAGAAGTAGGCCAAGGTATCCTCGACAAAACACTTTCCTACCTTCTTGCAAAGGTCGCAAAAATCAAGGAGAACAACATTGTGAGTGGTTCGCAACGGCTCACACGATGTTACCTCATTTATTTGCCTTCTTTAGACCGTCATCCTTGATTCTTGTTATTCTGGATCTGGAACCCGAAAAGATAATCCCCACCCCTTTTCTCTTACACGCGGTCTGGAACTTCCAAAGAGCTACAGGATATATTCTCGTATAGACGAGGATATTTTACGCCGAGATGAAGGTCTTTTACCCGCCGATAAAGGAGATCAACGTGGAGCAAAGATATCTGAAAAGTCCCTTGGGACTGGCCTAACATCGCATGTGCTCCTTGCTGCCTGTAGGCAGGACCAAACGGCGAAAGAAAGCTACGGACATGGGTTATTCACGTGTGCCCTGTTGAAGACCCTCCAGAAAGTTGGGTATGATAAGATTTCGTACAAAGACCTCATTCGTCTCTTGCCAGATATCGGAAGAGAGTGAGAATTTCAGTTCAATCCTAGTTGATGTTCTAATATAATTTGATAGACAAAATCCCCAATGCGAAGGGGTTCATTCAAGTCGATTCCTTTTCAACTCAAAGGTCAAAAAGTCCCAGATCCTCCACCGCGCTGAGGTTCAGTCTGGAGTTCCTGTGTCTTATTTAATCCGTTCGGGTGAAGCAAATGGCATCACAATTGGTGCTGAGTTCGCCCTGTACCCAGACGACAATGTCCGTTGCTCTCCATCGAAGACATTCGTCGCTTCCAGTATTACCGCCTTCACCTCCGTCCTGCGTCCCATGCCAAATACTGACGCAACTGGGCTTCCTGATATCGCATTTGCTCTCGAAACCCGCAAAGGAAAGCAGGAGGCTGTACGAGTGGCGATAGGGAAGCCCGCTATTAGCAGTATGGGATTGAGTGATGAACAATTGTCCTCAATGCGAGAAAACCTTCGAGACACAGGCGTGATGCTAGTGGAGGACAGGGATGGTGCGGACCTGGCGCTAGCAGTTGAAGAGGACACGGTTGGCTTTGAGATCTTGGACAAGCCCTGCATCGATCATGGCATGAAACATACCCTATATCGACAGTGGGAGAAGGACAACGCCCTTGATACCCTGTATCTGATCCTTCAGAGCGCGGCTCACTTCTATTTTCACCTTACAAGATCAAACAAGACTGGACAGCTGGCGAGCAGGGTCGACTTCCAATGCACGAGGATAATCGCCAAGGAATCAAGATTCAACCGTTTTCCTAATCAGATTCGAGTGCCAGCAGGAGGAAATCTCAAGAAGGACGGTCTCATCGATGTCTTGATTGAGGATGGCGTTGAATATGGTTTCAAGATGACCAACAATTCACCAATTTCTCTTTATGCATCATTCTTCTACTTTGATAACAGTGACTTGAGTGTCAGTAAGTTGCATATTCTTTGACCGAAACAGTTTGCATCGTTTTTATGCCTTTCACTTGTCAATAGCCTCCTACTACCAACCTCCTGATGCCAAAGACGGAGAGACTCCACCATGCCTGTTGCCTGGCGGTGTGTTAACAATCGGATACGGGTCATCTGGAACAACTCCTCTGGAATATTACATCAATTCCGAAGGAAATGTCGAAGTCGGATTCTTGAAAATATTTCTATCGTCGAAGTATGTCGATTATTCAAACATCACACAAGCTTCACCATTCGGCGACGGTGCAGCTCGGGGCCTCAGACTGGCGAAGCTAAGTCCCTTGGAACTTTGGGATGCGCTGGTGGTCACTGTTGTCCTTCGGCGGTCGTAGATCGATGGTGGTCAAAGTAACACTGGTATATCTAGCACACGGAAACCACGTAGGGGTAGGAAGTTGCCTTCGTCGAGGAGGACTAGAGAATATTACACAAGCAAAGGCTCGGGGAAGAGTTGACTCCTGTCTCGATTAACAAACGTCTTAGCTTGCTCGCTCATTCCGATTTTAGCAGTCTATAGAAATATCACTTTAAGCCGTCCTCAATCAGTGGTCAGCCTGCATTTCCCAAATGGAATTAGCTATGTAGAGAGATATAGAATTATAGCTCAGAAGCTGAATGTCGTCATGTTCTTCCAGAGCGTCGTCCTCGCAAAACAAAACGCAAGTAACTAATCTACTTCTAGTATCGTACCACGTTGTACACTGCCCCAACCTGGAACAGAGATAATAAGCAAAGTCGTCACTGTCAGTTTACAAAATAGGCACTGACCAACGAGACGCCAATGTTTTTCGATACGACGTGAGAGCGCCACCTTCTCTCCAACCTCTGTACATGCCGGTGTTGTCAGTTGGATCTTGGCCAGATCGGCCTTGACGCTGAGCACACGTCCACCCGTGGTGGTCGAGCCGATGTTGATCAGCAGAAGCTCATTCTTGACAAGTTTTGAAACTTTTGTTTGTTTCTTATCTTCCGTCTTGACTCCAAGTAAACGACGGAGAAGGAAAAGGCTAATCTCCAATTCTGGATTGGGAGGTGAGAAGGAATCTGGTAGAGTGAAAACGGACAAACGCACCAGTGTAGATCTTGGGCAGTTTTCCGACAGCACCCAGCACCTGCCCAACCAAACGATCTGCTCTGCACAATGTGGGATCAATCCTCGTTCCAACACCAATCAGTCCTCCAGGGACGGCGAAGGAGAGCAGGTTGTTTTCGGCGTGCAGGGACATGATTCTGCTGAATATGGGCTTGCACTTGTTGCGACCCGCACTATCTTTCGTGACAATCCCTGGACGAATCTCCACTTCTAGCCCAATTCGAAGAACACCCTTCAGAATGGAACCACCGGCAACACCGCCTTTGAGTTCATCTACTTCTGCACCAGGTTTATTAACATCGAAGGACCGGATAACAATGAGGCGTGGGTCTGAGAGGAAGTCCCGGATGGGGATGGGGATTCGTTTGACGATGTACTCATTGACGGCGTCGATATTGTATTTCAGCTGGGCGGATATTGGAACAATGGGTGACGATTCGGCGACGGTTCCTGCGGCTTCAAGTCAGAAATTGAATGGGAGAATTGTGGAGAATGTTGCAGACCTTTTACGAATGCAGATATACTCTTCTGATGCTCAAGTGCTTGTGTCTCCTTGATAAGATCGACCTTATTCTGCAGAATGATGATGTTCTCTAGCTTCATGATTTCCACAGCAGCAAGATGCTCAGACGTTTGAGGTTGGGGACAAGTTTCATTTCCAGCGATAAGTAGTAGTGCGGCGTCCATGACGGCGGCTCCGTTCAACATCGTAGCCATCAGAATATCGTGACCGGGACAATCGACGAAAGAAACATGGCGAATGAGCTTCATCCTGTGGCCGCATCCTGGACGCTCGCAAGGTGGGCTGTCCTCTTTGGAAGAAGGATAGGAGCGATAACAACCTGGGCGTGGGCAGGCTTCGTTTTCGCATTTGTAGATCTAGGGAGAGATTAGATGATCAGAATGCAGTTTGCAAGACTGATTAGACTTGGACGCACTTTGGCATTTGCATATCCCAGCTTAATGGTAATGTTTCGTACGAGTTCATTCTTAAATCTGACAGTCATCACTCCAGAGATTGCTTTCACCACCGTTGACTTTCCGTGCGCGACATGTCCGATGGTACCTGCGATCGAGAATCAATTACATTCCGATAGGCCGACTGATCAATCTAACCCAAGTTAATCGTAGCCTACACAGTGATAGTTCATTTTTGTTGAAATTCAGAGGCTCAACGTACTCACCTGTTTTGAGATAACTTCCGGAGACAGAGGCGTCAATTTTGTTACATCAACCTCAACTGAGTTCACTGTCTCATCGATCTCTTCGTCCTCCTCCGACTCGGATCCTGAGTCTTCTTCGTGCTTCTGGAGTGTCTCGTCGCCTGGCATGATTCCTTGGTGTATAGTAATTTCGTGAACAGGCTTCCGAGGTTTTAGACCTCGAACCGATAGATTTGGTAGGACAAGGGTGACTCGAAATTTATGAGCGGAGCTCGAAAATACCAAAACCTAACTGCCATCTTGAATGTTCAATATCCTTTCAGCAAAACACTTCCTGGACGGCGATAACGAGCGTTGTTTTGCGGATCTACCACGCGACCCTCTTGGTAAAATGCGTATACTGCTTCTCTGTGCTTGCTAGGATGCCCGATCTTTGTGCGATACTTGCGCGTTTCCTGTGAATCTGCCCGGTTGCAAACATTGTCATTGGCATCTAAGCTTTTGTTCCCTCAATACAACGAGCGCCGTTGAGATTCATTGACGGGATTTCTAGCCTAGGCGTAAGTCCCGCAACCTGGCATAACTGTTGGCTTTTCTATCTGCGTCAGAGAAATACTTTTCGAGACGAACCAGCCATGCCAGCCGAGTGTCTTTCGGAACAAACAAACATAGACATACTGCGTCACTTGTCAATTTGAGGGGGGAGGATTTACGAGAACCCCACCGCAACCTTTCCCCAACCCTCATTTTTCCTTCCGTTTTCAATAATCCAATGTCTTCAGCAGAATGTCATCTTTGTTTCTTTGTGATCTTCGCAAAATTGCTGACAACATGAACATTTTTCTCATATGCAGTCGACGCAAAGTTTCCAGGTCCCAGCACGGGATTGCCTCCCTCTCCATGCATCGAGAATCCAGGAAGGGTATAGTTTCCAGCACCCTAATTTATCGCGATGTATCTCACTAAAACCTACAAGGTCTTCCCCAAGTCCGACCCAAGTAAGGGTGCGCTATATTATTGAACCTCGAGTATTTCAGGTTTCCAGCGTCATCTCACATATAATGAAGCCGCAACCCCTTCACCGCATCGGTCGACCCCTGATTTCTTGATTGGAAACCCGTTTCTGATGAATAATGCCTTGGACAAAGTCGACCACGCTTTTAACAATATCATCACTATTCTGGAATCGGAAGCACGATCCCAAGATCGGTCGGAAAACGGAAATCCACTTTTACTGAAGTTCAAAGATTGGCGGGATGAACTGATAAGGATTCGGTCGGGGGAAGAAACTCTCGCATGGTCGGAAAGTCACGCCCCAGTCCAAGAACAGGAGGGCGGTATGTTCACTGATTGACAGAGACAAACACCATTCTTTCTGTCTATTCCTGTCTATATGACACGAGTTTCGAATGAAATCCATCAAGTTTTCCTGTGTCAAATTTTTAATAATCACCATCATACATTACATTATCTTCCCATGGACTCTTATCTTCCCATGGATTCGCCGCTCCGATGGTACCGAAACTCCTTACCATTCGTTTTGGCTTTCTGATATACTTACACGCTAAACAGGCTTTCAGTCCATTCATGTTTCATGCCGGCAATCAAAGTTCCCTTTCTTATGTGCTTGTTCCAAGAGAAGAGCGTCAGCACAACGCCGTATCGGATGCCAAGTCAGCGAATCCCTGGTTCCATGGTAGCTGTTATGAACCACGTCTTGTTGCTGTCTGTCCTTCTTAACTTTTCAAGTGTCAAAATTCTCGACCCTTGCGCAATGCAAAGTTGCTGCAGAGTAAAAATAGTCGGTTACTTTAATTTCATTTTCTACTAGTCCGCTCGCAGACCACGATAACATTCATTCAAGCCTCCTTCGGGTTAGCCTTGTAACGATTGCAGAGTCGACCATTCTACAAATTTCGAGGGTCATGCGAACGAGGGACGCTCTTCATGAATGTTCTTACGTGCCTGTTCCTGAATTGGGACATGGGCCGCACACTGAGCACCCTTCCGAGTCACTGCTGTACAGACTGAATGTACACATACGCACAATTCGACAGGAGCAAAGCGTTTCCATGTTTATAAACATTGATAAAGGTCCTGCAGGCTGCATATAATGTCAGCCAAACCGGAAAAAACGCCCGCATATACCCTACCCCAAGTGTCTGTCGTATTTTCCGAATTCTTGAAATCACCATGTCCTCATCGACACTAGAACCGCAGTACAAGCTTCCAGATCTCATGCGTAACTGGCCTTGGACTCGTCAACTCAGTCCCTATTATACCGACGCTAAGGAAGAGTCGAGCACTTGGGTGGAATCATTTCGACCATTCGGTGCCGCTGGACAGAAATCATTCAATGCTTGTGATCTTAGTTAGTTTCGAGATATACACCATTCAAAATTTTAGCTTGAACTGTTGGAATCTTACCCTAGATCTCCTCGCATCCCTCACTTACCCTCGGAGAAATAAAGGTACTCCAAAGTCTTCATACATTATTTGAAAGACTTCTAACAGGTGCCGTTTCGTAGAATTCGTTCGCGCTGGTTGCGATCTGATGAACTTTTACTTCGTGTACGACGAATATACCGACGTTGCCGATAAATCAGTCGCGGCGAGCCTCGCCCGCATCGTCATTGACGCCATGAGACATCCAGACATGGAACCATCCAGAGAACATATTCTTAGAGATATGACTATACAGTGAGTAGTCTTTCAGCTTGATTGGGTCGACCGGTCCAATCTAAGATAACTCTCGAGGTTTTGGCAAAGAGCAAGGGAGCTAGCTGTTCCTGGTTCTTCATGTTTTGATCATTTCATCGCAACCTCGGAAACGTACCTCAACGCCGTCACACAAGAAGCGGATGAGCGAGCACACAAGCGGATACGGACCATCGATGATTACTTTACCCTTCGCAGAGATACATGTGGCGCACGCCCTACTCTTGCGCTAACCGAATTCGGCCTAGATCTCTCCGACGAAGTTATCTCACACCCTACACTGTCTTCGCTCACAGAAAACGCTGTTGACCTTATTATCCTCGTCAACGTACGTGTCGTCTATCGCTTTGCCAAAAACGCTGCGTTGACATTTTCATCCCCATGCCCAGGATATGCACTCATACATTCGTGAATTATCATGCGGCCTTGCAAACCAAAACATTATCACATCCATCATGCATGAGCATGAGCTCGACCTGCAATCCGCTTTCAATTGGCTCGGCGAATACACTGATCGTGTGGTTGAGCGCTTTCTCTCCACTTGCCAGCTGATACCGTCCTGGGGAGAGGAGACAGACGAGAAGGTGCGAACGTATGTGGATGGTCTGGGGCAGTGGGTTCGCGGGAACGATGATTGGAGTTGCGAATCCAAGCGATATCACGGGAACGACGGACTGGAGGTGCGGGATACGCGGCTTGTGAAACTGCGACCGAGAACTGGGAATTATTTGGTGGAAGAACGGTTGGGAGTAATAAAGTCGGTCCCGCGTGAAGTCGTCCATTCCTTGCTATTTGGCCTTAGCATCTGGTGGTCGTCAATCATGGTTGTCACAGAAAAGATTTTGAGCCGGTTGCATGTACTAGGAGGATAGGAAATTGGAAATTATAGCTTTTGTCAAGCTCACATAGGTAGCATGGATTTATTGGTCGTAGTGCTTCCAGCTCAGCTGGTATAATTTATTTCAATACCGATACTGCGTGTCAATGGAAGAAATGTGGGAAGATTTGGTAGCAATTCCATAATTCGCCTTCTTATCATGGGTTTGGTGGAAAGTATTGGTCCAATGAAAATGGCACGGAGTAGCGGGGGCCTTAAAGTCAACAGAGTAGAATCAAACTCATCCCACTCCGCAGCCCAGTATTCACTGCCGCTGAGCCCAACTCGGATGATGATGGTGTCAAGCTTGCTTAACGGTGGCAGGGTGCTGAGAATAGAAGGAGAGCCGCTGCTCACAGCGGGGGAATCAAATTTGGAGCTCTCAGAAAACTCTAGAGTCCGTAGCTCTGATAAACAAAAAAGACTCAGGTTGCCGACATTGAGTTCTAGCTCTGTGCCGAAAACAAAACATTAATGCGAGAGATCTGTATGACAGAGCTGGTTTCCTTACTTCTCTGAAAATCGGTATCTAGTCCCTTTGTGAAATCTATTGTAAGATTCACAAGGGTAGGTGAGCACCTTAGAAACACCTCTGAAATGGCTTTTAGCGCTGCCCGATTCCTAGGTAGCGGGATGTGAAGATAGGTGAGGGCGCTGATATTAGCCATCGCTCGAGGGTTGATATAACATCCTTCGAGGAAGGCCGCTATTGAACGGTCATTCATGGAATCTAGCGAAAGAGATTGCAAACATGGCGGTTCCCATTCGTGTTCGGATAGAATTTGTGGGATTTGGTGGAACATGATGTTATGCAGACCCAGATGTTGAAGGGAAGGATGAAGGCGGAGGTTATTAGTATCTACGCCGGTCCAGAAGCACAGGGTGAGATTTTCAAGGTGAATGGATTGTAAGATCGATTCAAGCGTCACCCTTAGAGGTGAGGAGAATGCCGCTGGCCATTGCAATGTGGGGCCAGAACCACCGTCAACGCTAAGGACCCTCAGTCTGTGTAGCGATGAGAGGACCCGATTCAGGGCGTCGTGGTAATCCCCGTTTGCCCCCCTCAATAGTATCACATGCGCTTCCTGTATGTAGAGGCCAAGATGGGAAGACCGTCCCATCAAGAGAGTGGCAAGTGTTTCTACCTGCAGGTGTGCGCGTGGGGAGAGCTCGATCTTAGTGAATAATAGCTCCTGGCTTCGGTGCAAGAAGGCGCGAGACACCACGGCACAGGATTTGAGTGTGGCATGATCATCCCGGTCAAGGTCGTCAATAATCTTGCTGATAAGTTCTTGGGGGAGGTCCAAGATACTGCAGTGTTGCTCGCGAAAGGAAGGAAGTAAGCCAGATTCGCAAGACATCAAGAACACAGTATGAACGGGGGTCAGCGGGCAGCAGTAAGTTAGCTATGATCGGAGCCATTTACCCGGGGCCGAGACCGTGCGCACGTTGAAATTGCCGTCCCGGGCCGCTTGTACAACCTGCCTTGCCTCAATCTTGCCTACCACCAGACTCCCCATCTTGCAATCTGGTATGGAACCTGAGGTCAAATTAATATGTATATGTCCGGAAAAGAATTCGAGTCCAGGTTGCGCCTTCTTTCTTTCCGGTCCTTTATCAAGCATTGGCTATCATGAGTTTCCTCTTGGTGTTGCGTAAATAATAGTTCGATGAGCTCCAGGAACGGCTCAGAAGTACGAGTACGTTACTCAAGAATCACAGAGGCAATACGGTTGCAATCTGACCTTATCAGCAACTGTAAAGAAAGCTTTCAAGTACCCCATACAATGATCTCATCGCCCCCAGGCTACAGTCCAGAAAGAAAAAGATGAATTTCTATGACCTTGGTTCATGTGTACTCCTTCGAGATTGCATTGACCAAATCACGAATAATCTGTTCCGATAGTTCTGGCCTAGGACTCCACAGATTCAATTATGGCACTCCAAAATAACCGCAAGATTTGCTTGTCTAATGACTCAAAGACGTAGTTTGATTATAAAGCCCACTCAAAAACTGTCATGATTGTTGACCAACCGGGGTCGACGCGCTTCGCTCCCAGATCCCCGACTTGCGGAGTAGGTTCACGAGCAGATAAGGGAGCAAGAGGTGCCATCCGGAAAGATGAGTACCTTCAGTTGTTGGAAATCTCGACCGCTCGTAAAAATAAATCCTGCGTCTTTAATACCAGGTGCCGGATTTGCAAAGTTCTTTTGAATGAGAATGCTCTGATAATAATCCGGCAGTATTTCCAGTCTCTGATATTCAACAAATTCAAATTACATGCTTTTCAAAAACCGAGATGTGCCGAGCGTGAAGGCATGAAGTCGGTTCGAAGATGAGTGCGCTAAGACATATGTTTTGCGGGCTTGTATATAGCGTGCGAGTCAAAGAAGAGAAATTTAATAGCTTAAAGATACGACTCATGCTCTATAGTTACAATTACACAAAGTGACGCGGTAAGCTGTCTATTTGGATAGCTTTACCGGAAAGAGGCAGTGCTCATTCTCTAGGGTTTACGACGGACCGAGCACTCGTTGGTCGGCTGACTACACGATTCCTTCCACTCACTGTATTCTGCATCGAACCCTTGTTAGTGCAGAAAATACCGAATTTGCGAGAGAAAGGGACAGGGCGGTATTCGACGTCCACGGGTTCCGATGCGACGAGGTTTTCGGGAGATTGGTTTTCTCGCCCTCGCTGCCGTGAATAGGGGCTTTGAGTCCGACCTCGCTTTAAGCTTCCTGGAATATCTTTGGCATCCCAAAGGCGACGCCTACTAGCTTGACATTTTTCATTCGGCGAGAAAGCATTGGGTGCTGGATAGTAGAGCCAGGTTGAGTTATGGCACTTACGTTGTAGGTCACATGGGCTTGACTCACGGAGCATAGCGTCGCCAGAGCAAGAAGGCTGTGTTGCAAGCAGTGATGGGGTCGGGCTGGTGCTCTGCGACGCATGAACGGACGAGAGAGAAAGGTCACAGTCCCTGGAGGTGCCCGGTCGCAAGTGCAAAGTTGGCTTTGAGGATGAGCTCTGATTTTGGACAGATAAAGTCGATGTCAGTGGCATCAGGAGCACTCGTAATCGTTCTGAATAAAGAAGGCGTAAAAATCAGAGATTTGGGCATTGAGTAGTAAGGCAGCCTAGGAGGCATTATTTACCTTGCAATACGCTGTCTACGGTAGGTTTTTGTGTTTGGAGCATTTTTAGAAGCTCAATGTACGCCATTTTATGTGGCAAGGAGACCTTAGGACATGAGGCAAATAGATAAACTACGATGCCGGAGTTTTCGAGCGTCTTTCGAGCCAGCTATAGAGGCAAAGAAGGTAGTGAGAAAAGGGCCAAAAGATGGCCAAGTTGAACTAATTATCTACCTCAACGAGCCTAATTATCTGTTTGTGGCTTCATTAGTTCGAAAGAAAGGACAAAGACAATAATCTAAAGCAAACCTTCTTTGAGTCGCTGATAAAGTCACATTCGTAAGCAGCAGCGTGTTGAAGTATGTCCTGTGCCGCTGAGAGAAAGGTTGAAAGATGGGAAATGCGATAAGCAAGATCGACGACATTGATGATGTTTAACCGAGTGGCATTGCCAACCGACGAATGCGAGATGGCAGGGTTGTGATAATTTGCGGTTTCTACAAACCGTATGGAGGGTGTTTGTAGATATGTCATTGTGGTGGATGAGAGAAGATGCTCTCTTGGCTGCGCGGCGCTCGAGATGAAGACGGTTCAGTGGCAAGGTGTTGGCGATCCCAAATTAGTGTTGGCAAATGCGCGGTATCTCCCGGTCCCGTATTTCGAGACATCCCAAGTCATCGTGTCCACTAATTAGCTCACACTTTTAAATGCAGCATATCTGTACACTTCATGCCACTCATTTTCAGTCCATTACATTTTTTATGCTTTCTATATGGACCCGTTTGTAGTGCTTTTGTGCCAGACGGATGCTGTTATAGCTTGTATCTGAGTTTGAAATGAGAGCATTAAATACGTCCGTGGGATAGCAGACAAATAAGTGCCAAATAACGCGTTCGCGCTGATGAAATGAGTCGGACTTGTGTACCACTTCCGCCGTTGTTAACCACCTTGGCGACATGAACTCTTCAACCAGTCGAAGCACTGCTGAAACGCAGAAAAGAGAAGAAATAAAGAGACAAATTGCCCTGCTTCAGGCATCTTTAGGTCCAGAAACAGTACAAGAACATGGAACCAAACCAACCCCACCACCGAAACGGAAGACACCTGAACCAATGACACTGGCACCGGCGACACCTTCTCCAAGTAAGATGATTCATACATTATATAGCCTACCAACAGCCTTACCAATTCTGATACAGAGAAGAGGCGGAAACTCGATCATAAACCTTCAATGCAGCCACCTCTTTTAAAACCTGTGTTCAAAACAGTGCCTCAGCAGGGCTCATCCAAGATTGCGGGAGGCTCTAGGCCCTCACAGGATCTTTACTTCAAGCCTGCGCCGTCTAAGTTGATCAGCAACCTTGCTGCAATGGGCCAGCGAAACATTGACGTAGACGTTGTTGAATCGATTCCACGGTCCACCGGATTCACAGAGAAGCCGAAGGAAATTGAACCCGTGAAGGTTGACTCGTTTCTACATCAGAAGCGTGATGAACGTCTAGCACTGGTTGACGACCTCGAACCTGGCCCATACGAACATACACCTCCTTCCGACGATCCGACCTTTGACAAGTTGGAACCTCATTCGGGAATCAGTTTGTTGTCAGTCATGCTTTATCCTCATTGGAAATATGCGCTGAACCAACACATGGGACAGGTCGCGGTCTATACCCCACGAAGAATTCGCAGACCATTTTCGAGGTCGATTCTATCTCTCTCCGTCGCGACTATACTCCTCTATCCGGCTATTACCTGACAAACAAGGTTACGACGTCCCAGTACCAGGAGACTGGATTACAGTAGCTGTTGTCGCCGAACGTGGCCCTATCAAATTTACGCGTGCACCTGTGACGCTCGACGTCGAAGCAGGTGACAACGACCCAAAGAAACATTGGAAGAGGAAAGAGAAGCCTAAGGAGGGGGAGAAACCGAAAGCCTTGGGGAAGAAATATGTCAACATCAAGCTGATCGATTTCGGAGCGCGTTCCAATTCGAAATCGTTGACAACCGGTGGTACTGCTGTGATTAGAGGCGATGCATTTTTGACGTTGTTGCTTTTCGAGTCGGATGCGTTTGATATGATTCCGAAGGAAGATGGTGGGAGGCCGGAGAAGGTGTATCGAGGCGGGAGCCGGGGGGCTTTTGAGAATCTGACGAACCTCAAGGAGGGAGATGTAATTGCTTTGCTTAACCCCAAAATTCTGAAACCGTTCCAGGTCTGTAGCCCTCTATTGTCGATCTGCAATTCATGTCTAATGCCCTTAATCCCTTTCTCAGAGATCAAACGATACCCCACACCCAGTGGACAATATATTAGCTATTACCCCGGAATCTGCGTCGTCAATCATGGTTATCGGACGTTCGAAAGACCTGGGAATGTGTACAGTGCGCAAGCAAGATGGCAAAGTCTGTGGAAGCTGGTGTGACAAGCGGGCCAGCGACGTCTGCGAATACCATGTGCAAAGTGCAGTGCAACGTAGACGCGCTGCCCGTCCTGAATTTTCCGTCGGGCAAGACTTTTCACTGCCTACCGACGATTGAGTTCATACTGACAATGATGACGATTCCTTACAGGACTTCCGGAATGTCAACTTCCTCCTCTTCAAAGCGTAAAGCTGCCTTTGACCCTTCTCGGCAATGGGGACTCAAGCCAGAAGACGGCTCCACAGGCGACGGCGCGACCTATGTGATTTCCGGACATGTGGTTAGCGGTACATCTTCCGACCCACGAACGATGTATGTCTCGGAGACCATTGGACGTGAGGGCCAGGCAAGGGCTCAGAGGAAGGCAGGCGGAAAGGACGCTGCGGATAAAGCGTTGAAGAAGCTTCTGGAGAGGGATAAGGAAGGGATGAGGGCTGTCATGAGGGCGAGAGAGGTGGGTGATGAGGGTGATGAGCAGGGTAAAGGCAAGGGCAAAAGTAAAGATAAAAGTAAAGGTGGGAGGGGTAAGAAGGACGTGCGGAGTGGGAAAGCGAAAGGGAAGAAGGATTCTGATTTCGAAGACGAGGAAGAGGACACAGGGGGTGAGGAAATGAAGGCAAAGAGTTCATACTCTGCAGGAATAATCAAATCTTTGGGCTTCGATCCCTCTTTCAAGGCGGGTCAGAGAAGGTTAGAAAATAACAATGTCCAGAACAAGGTGAATAAGGTTTTATCTTCCCTGTCCTCGTTTAATAAACCATGTTCTCCAGCTTGAAGCTCTGGAAGCCGTCCGTACCTCGAGAAGGGACATCATCTTGAAGTCAAGGCCTGGTCCTAAAATCCGTTCAGGAGTCACGGCTCCCAAGCGGGATCAACTATCGAATAAGACTCAAAGCGTGCCAGGCGGAGGCGCCAAGGACGTGGAATTGTGTGATTTGGAGAGTGATGATGACGGTTTGCCGCCAGGTGTGATGCAGGTTCCCATCAAACAGGCTGAGGAAGAGAAAATGATTGATTTGGATGACTTTTGAATGGAAGTGGATCAATGTGTTGCTTATTTCTCGGTAGACATGGCTGGATGTATTTTTATGCTTGCATTGCTGGGATTTTCAAATGGTGATCTTCGTCAGGAATGGCACATCAGGCAGGCTGGGGTTCGACTCCAACGTATGCATCCAACAAAAGGCTGTCAGCGTAACGTGAATGAGTACGTGGCAGCAAACAGTTCTATTAACAGAGGAGGAGATAAGATGGACAATATATAGTACAGGTGGGTCGTGTCATGATTTGGTGCCATTTGGGTTTCCGAACGAGTCCACGGCCATTTTGTCGTCGTCTGCATGGCTGATGTAGTCTGCAGAGGGTACTGGCGCGGAGTTTGCAGCACCAAGGGCAGTTTGGGTACCTTGGGGAGGAGATACATCCCTACAGACAGATAGAGTTCAACTTCTTGTTTCCGATCTTGAAATGCCACTCACCATTTAATGTGAAAACGCGTCACGCGAGGTTTCGTGCTGATGTCTCTCACCAGACGGTGGAACATGATCTTCGCTGGCGGTGTTTCTTTCATCTCCTCGTTATCATATTCCGTATTTTGGTAGTACCCCACACGCACAAACTCTTGGTCGCGATACGAGCCTGTTAGGATCAGGGCTGCCACTCCGAGAACGTCTTCTTCAGGTATTTTGGATGGATCTGGCGCGGACCCTTCGAATTCGAATGAGTTCACGCCCTGCGGAACCGGCCCGACCAGGCAATCGTCTAGTTCTTGGTCAAGAGCTTCGTCGCCAGGTGAAGACACGAAGATGAGTTTCCACTCAAGATCTGGCACGTAACGGTTATATTCCAGCTTTACATGTGCCTTAGAGTATTACTCACCATCATCTAGAGGTGCAATACATTCAAATGTCACACGAAAACGGTACACATCGGAAAAGCGCGCAGGGTTGTTCATGAATTCCACGTTCTACGGAGTTCATATGAGCTTCAGCCCTATTGTATTTTCGATCTTCACTTACCCGAATAGTAACAGCCATATTCGTGTTTTACAGGCAGGACAAGCGGACAGCTTGAAGTGTAGGAGTTATGTTGTTTTCGAGTTTGTGGATAAAAGTACAAGGCTGCCTGCCATTCACTCGACGCGTCCGTGACATCTAGTTCCCGTTCGTCACAGAGTCACGTGAGTGTGATTTCCCTATTTTTTGGGCATGTCAGTCTGACAAACCATGGGATATATCAGAGGTATTCTCGGAGACCTTCGACACGACGCCCTTGTTACTGATTGCTCAGAGAATAGCTTGAGAGAGATATCGAGGGAACTCGGAATAGTTGAGATCAAGAACTGATCAAAGGCTGTCCTTTTGAGCTCACGTGGACCGATTATTATTATTTACTTTCAATATTTGATATTTACCACTCGCCCACCCCCAACGGACCCAGACTCCTCCTTCTCATCCTTGACGACAAAACCAACGACCCACATAACGCTTTTGTATTTCTTTGTGTGTATGTCTTTCTTTGGAATACATATGATTCCTGACCTTTCTTCTAGCGACGATCTTCCCTTCACTCCCTCGTACAAGTCGACAATTCACTTGTACTCTCCAACACTATTCCCGCTTCTTGAGCATGTCATATTGATCTCGGACGTTCCAGTGGTCGCTTTTATACTGTTATAACCATGGCTACTACCCCACCGACGATATCTTCCGACTTTGACGACCATTCACGACCCGACACCCCCCTTGCCTCCCAGCACAATCTGTCTGTGGCTCAGATACCGACAATCGAAACCCCCGAATCTCCTCCAGCTGTGAATCAGACACCCGACATCTCTCTTGCGGATACTTTAAAGCTCCCTAGCTCCCCCGAGAAATCTACTCAGTTTCTGCTTCCGATACCGGCTCAGTCCCCATCGAGCAAACCCCAGTACACCTTTTCCCTCTCGGACCTGCTCGATGGAAGTGGAGGTTTGGAAACGCTGGGACCCGAAATTGCATCTGCAGCTGGGGATATAGTCGTGGCTGGTGCGTTTGATTCTTGTTCCTAGTGCTTCCTGATTTTACATAATTTATCGTTCATCTTCTTCGCTAGCGGATGGCAGTTTCATTGAGACATCCTCCGGGCCAGCAGCCCGAGACCTCAAGCGAAGATATGATCAACTGGCTGGTGTGGGTCTATCCGTTCGCTCCCCATACGCGATTACTGCTTTTGTAAGTCAACACGGAAAATCTATGTATCGAATAGGGTCCGTCCGAGTTTCTTAGTTTTCCATCTATACTCGCCTATTTATACGTGTCTCATTTAGCCATCGCGGTGAACATTCCGCTCCCGCTGCGGGTGCAGCTGAAGTAGAGGAACGGATCATTCAGTCGAAGGCTTCCAGCGAAGCATCCAATTCTCCACGCCCCAAACGTCGATCACGGTTGAGCATGCATTTCTTACAGCCAGCTATGTTTACTAAGAGTACCATCACTCCCACCGCTCGACCTCCCACTGCGGCTTCCACGACGTCTAATGCTGGAGCAAAAAAATTGCGAAAGACCCGGTCCATCCCAGATATGTCCAGTCCAAGTGTAGGAGAGGGTGACTTGTCCGCAGGAGCAACGGGGCCTACCTTCTCAGTCACAGGTCGCGGACATTCACAAAGCGTTACCGCCGTCGACATCCCGCGCTATAACAGCAATTTTAATTCTCACCCTCCTGACCGTAAAATCGATGCATTTGCAGATCTTATGGACTGGCATACACCCTCGTCCAGCATATCAAGCCATTTTTCATCGCAAAGTCTTCTTCAATCAAGCAAAGCGTCTGCTCAGCATCAAATGGAGTCTAGCATCGCCAGTTCGACAACCCTTATTCCTTTCGGACCTGGAGTAACTTTCGTCTCTCCTGCCCTAAAATCCTTTCCAGATCGCTTACCTACACCGCGGCATCTTCGTGAGATGCAATCATTTGAATCTGGAATGACTGCACGACAGGTCGATTCTCGCAAATCTCGACAATTAAACGACTCACCTGTCTTCTCGGAATCGACGTCATCAAACCATGAAATGCGCCGGCCACCTTCAGCTATCCGCTTGAGTCTGTCAACGGTTGTTTCGGACACGTTGGACATAGATGACTTCGATTCCACTCTCTTTTCTCTGTCAGAAACCCACCTAGAATCCGAGCCAGAATCCGAGTCTGAACCAGAGCCGGATGTCGACGAATTTGCCTATTCCGCAGGATCAGCGCGACTTTCCTCTGCTCATACCGTCCAGGTGTACAACGTGCTTCAAACATATCGTGGTCTGCCCCTTTTCGATTCATTGGTCCCGGAATCTGAAGGCACGGCCGTTATCAAGCTCTCGTTAGCTGCAGATCAAAGCGCTGCTCCAAGAGATGATCCCAGATTCGTGATTTGGGGCGAGGTTCAAACCGATCAAGATCCGGAAGACTACCACTCTGCATCGCGGGACAGTCTCGCTGATTTTTCGTCCTCGAATCCTTCCTCAAGCATGTCGAAAAGACGGAGCAGCAAAGTCAACAAAACAAAGTCACCAGAACCCAGCATTCGTTTGCCCGCTCCTGGTGGGCAACGGGTTCTGCTCGCTGCCACAATTGAACGCTGGATCGCACAGCTTACGAGCGATCTCAATTACGACGAGCTCCTGAATTTCTTCTTGACATATCGGAACTACGTCAGCGCTGTCGACGTGTGCAATTTCTTGATTTGCCGCTTTCATTGGGCATTGCAGAAACCCTCGTCGACGCAAGACGAGACCGTGCGCCGGATTGTGCGAGTCAGGACGTTTGTTGCTATCCGGTATTGGCTGTTGACGTTCTTCACTGTGGATTTCATACCAAACCGGGAGTTGAGGCTGCTGATTGCGGATTGGTTGAACACAATGGTTCGGGATCCTAAGTTGAAACAACACAATGACGGAATTGTGCGTACCTGTTCTGTTATATATCTACGTTGTTGTTTGAGACTAATGTCCTATCCTATTAAAAGGGAATCATACGTCGATTGGTCAAGGTGGCTAAAGAATGCAAACGTGCACATACCCGTGCAACCGACGAGAAGCCGAAGCCTGCTCCTTCTCCGAAGCCGGTGGTTCCAGAGGTTCAACAGGGTCCAGCAGCGGATCATTTGCTTGGAAAGAGTTTCGCAGAAGCTATTCGGAAGCCTGTCATTGAGGAAGACGAATCTATCCTCGATCTCGATTTTCTTCCTGATGACGCCAATCTCGAAGATCCAGCAGCAAATGGCTTTCCCACCGACCACGCCAATAAGCACCTCACAGTCAACCATGTCGGCGGCGGCGGGGCGCTCTCGCCTTCTCGCCCAACATCGCTTCCGCTTTCGTCCTTCAATATCTTGCAGCGCACAGACCATGCTCCGGGTCCAAGCACGGGTGATGGAGACTCCCCCTTTGTTCATCAGAATCCCACACAGGTCGCACTGCCCCTCCGACATAGCAGTGCCTTCTCCCGTGCGTTTGTCAAAACTATAGGGCGCATTGGGCGTTGGAAGCGAGTTCTGAACCCTCGATCGTCGTCTATGACAAGATCGTCCCAGCCTTTGGTGGGCCCTTGCGGAGTCGGAGTATCGGCTTTTGATTTGGAACTTAACGCATCGAGGGATTTGCTGACCATGAATGGAGGGGTTGAGCAATATCTGAAGATGACCGAGCCACTGACTTCTGCAAAGTCTGCTCCTCTACAGTTGAATTCGGGGACTGCTCCTGCGATAACGACTCCCCCAGCTTCAGCGCCTCCTGTTTCTTCTTTGACTGTGAACCATCCACCTATACCCCCAATGCCTACCACCCCTCCACCAGTGCCACATTCGGTATTTCCTGGAGGAACAAGTTATACCCCTCAAACCCCCGTCTCACCCGGCACTTCGCTGAACTTCCCAGCCGCAGAGACTGTAATACCCTCTCCACCCACATACGAACAATCCATCGATATCCCTACTGTGTTAAGCGTACCAACTGTCACCCTCGACCCCATCGAACACTCAGAACCTCTCATTGCTAGTCCATCTAGGCGTCGTCACATCAGCCAAGCTTCGTCGGCGTCGGATGATGACTATGGCGAAGTTCAGCAATCTGAACGTGCTGAATCGTTCCGCTCCTCCTCCACTGACTCCTTTGGTGCACCATTAACGTCCGACGGCCCACTCCCACCACGATTCCCAGGCACCCATGCCCAGTGGGAGTTCGATGTCGTCTCGATCGATGAGCTCGACTTTTCTGACACTTCTTCTATTCCAGGGGAGGACGACCTGCCTCACCCCCCCGGCCTTAAACCGTCTCGGAAACTACCTATGCGTCGCGATTTCGAATTCGTTCGTCGATCCGAGGTGTCATCTATGGGAATCATTTCTCATGAATCGTTGCGCGACTCCATTAGCAGCTCTACACACTCGGAATCATCACCTACGTCTTCCTCAGGACCTAGGCCTATACACAGGTGGCAGATGAAGTCATTGCAGCAAACTTTCGAGTCACTGAGCAATGATGGCGAGGGTGAAGGTGATGTCGAAGCAGCCCTTCGCCGTCTTGAAGGCCAGATTAACCCGAAAATCCAGCAGGAGAAAGCGGACAAAGTTGATGGGTGGGTTCGTACCCTTCAGCAGCGAATGCAAGATGGAGATTACGATTATGCGAGTTCGTTGTTTTCGGAGGACGAAGTCGAAGGATTCATTGATGAGGTCGACCAGAGCCCGCCGGACTCAGATTTCGAAAATCAGCCTGAAGTCATCATTTCTAGTCTGGAGGACGACCAAGAAGAGGCTCTGGGGTCTGCTCGTACCCCCATGCCTACACAAACCGCCCATCACTTGCCTTCTCTTCCTCTTGGCCATACTTCGCCAGTTGTTAAGGATGCACAAGTTGTTCCTGATGAAGCCGTTCCTATTGAAATCTTGCAAAGCAGGGTGTCTACTTCAGAACCAGAAGCACAGGCCACTCACATCAGGCCCTCCATTGAGACTGTACTTTCTTCAAAATTCTCCACCTCTGAGGCCCCTCCTCGTATGCATCGGTCCTTCGTGCATAATTATCGTGCTGAGGTTTTAGCCGAACATTTCTCCATGATCGACAGGGAGCTCTTCATTAGCGTCAAGTTTGAAGAACTGGTGACTGATAGTTGGATGGAATGCGATGAGATTGATGTCCTTGACTGGGCTCAGTTCCTCAAAGACAGGGCGCGATGGAGAGCGGAATCGCGGTGTGCTGACAAGACCACCGCCCTTGCCGCTGTCAGAGCTCGTTTCAATCTGATGGTGAATTTTGTCGTGGCCGAAATCGTGTTGACGCCACCGACCGAACGACCCTTCCTCGTGAATAAGTTTATCCGGATCGCTTGGGTACGTTTTCGTTTTGCGAATGCGATCAAGACTGACGATGACTTCTTTCAGAAATTGTATTCGTTCAGCAACTTCAGCACACTGACAGCCATCATCGCTGGTCTCCAGAACGAATGGGTCACCAAAGCCATGCGTCGCCCAGGGTGGAGTCGGATTGGCAGCTTTGAGATGAGGATGTTTAGAGATCTCAAGCTATTCACTGCCAATGTCGATGACTTCAAGTACATGAGGCAGATCGTTGACTCCATTGTCGATGCTAAACCTCTGGAGAGCAACTCTCATGCTGCCTCAGTTATAAGTGGAGGAGGTACCGATTCCCAATCTGGGAAAGGGAAGGCCGGGTCAGAAAGTAGGCCGCCTGCGGTTCCATCTGCTTGCATTCCCTTCATCGGTATGTCTGTTATCATTTTTTCGATGTTCCTCTGATTATTGACTCTTGTCAGGTGTATACCTCACCCAACTTCACCGACTTAACAAGCTGCCTGCAGTGATTGACCCAACGACGCCGCACAGCTTGACCGCACTCGACACTGTCAACTCTGTTTTCCAACCCCTCGCAAATCCGGAGGTATTCTCGTCATTGGCACCTTTGCCTTCATCCATGTCTCTGGAGGTCTTGATTAACGTCCACAAGCAGCGTCGCATCGCGGATGTCATCAAGTCATTGGTGGCAGGGCAGCATTTGGCCAGCCGTGTTCATTTCGAGGTTGACAAGAAGCTGTTCCAGCGATGCCTTCGTCTGCGTGGCCTGGATCCTGTCTATCTCCAGCGGGCGTTGGCGATGTACCCGGAATGAAAGCCTCGGTTTGCTTGCATACTTCATCTCGTCTCGCTTTCGTTTCTTTTTCGCTTATGTATTGCATGTGCTTGCCATGTACCTAGAGAGTATACACTGTCTTCTGTTCTCGAAGGGAACCAGAAGGCATTTCAGTATCAGGTTTTTTACTTGTCAAAGTCAATTAGAATTCGTATTTTTGTAATTTATGTACCCTCTACTTATATCGATGCCGTTTTCGTTTCGCCTCTTCCGCATCTCCTATCCTGCGACTAGATGCCAGACATAGAACGAAGATGCATGCGCTTGAGTGAAAGCGCCCCAACTATACATGAATCCCTTGTAGGTATTGATAGTAAGGCGAGCTTTCCAGTATGGGTGACGCTGAATGCAATAGGCGGTTTTGATGTGTTCTTTGGGTTCATCGCATCGGCATCCACGATACTGGCCTCATGCATGTGCATTCGCAACTATCAGTAACTTCCAGAGGCCACGAGAGGCTATAGCCAAATGACCCAAAGTGGAGAGGTTGGACAATGGAGGACGATGGCACGAGGTTCAAATTCCCAAAGTAGATGGCTGTACTTGAGTTGCCGAAGAACGCCGAGGAAAATACCAAATAACACGTCAACACCATAATTAGCCCATCGTCTGTCTCAATCTCCTTGTCTCCTTCCTTGTCCCCTTCTTGACCGTCTCTCTTCGCTTGAATCTGTCCTTTCCTTTCCTTACTACCTGTTCGACTTTTCGAACGCGGTACACCCACAGCTCGAGTAGGAATCTCGACCCTCAATCATCAAAGATCGGGAAGATGAGTGTGTCAAGTAGTACCAGCGGGTTCCTTGGGGTCAGGAAGCGTGTCGATTCAAGTGGGGATGCCTCTTTATTTTCAATGAGTCACAAAAGACCTCGTATATCGTCAATGGCTGGCCCATTCTCACTCAATGATCCCATCTCGATCAGTACGGGTGTAAGTGCCATAATTTTCCTCACGTTGATCGCACGCTCAGTCTTCCTCTTCTCATCCCCAGCCTGATCGACTGCCTCGGATGAGACTGCCTCACGCGGAGGACACAGACCTCAGCAGGAGTACATACTATTATACACCGCGTTATACGCGCCCGCTGAGCGGAAGCTCGTCGTTCACTGCCGGATCACGCGCCGCGAGTCCTCTGGTCATTGGCGACATATCTACGACGAGCATCGGGTCTGCGCACATGAGCCGGTCAGGAATGTCTCTGATGCGTAGTGCGTCATGTGCATCTCTGCTTGACTCTTCTTCCCCCACTGTCCAAATGTACCCGGAAAACTCCGCAAAACATTTCCTTCGCAGTACTCGGTCTTTTGTTGACTACTCCCCTCCCGTCGTTGCACCGGATGTCTCTGCGCGTCTCTTGAGCTGCTCCGCCAACAATGTCGCGTATTTTACGCGTGGAAATCGGATTCATTATAAGAACATGTCAACTAGCGAGGACGTCGGACAACTGTGCAAACTGCAAGACAGCCGAGGCGACCTACGCGCCATCGAATGCGGTGGCTTGGAACAGCCAGATATTGTCGCACTCGGAACAACCAAAGGTTACGTCCAGATTTGGGATCTGCAAGCGAAGAAAATGACCATGAACTGGACCACTACAAAGGGAATCTCAGCCATGAAATGGAATGGACCTGTGCTTACAATAGGCGGAATGAAGGGTACTATTCGGTTCTACGATATCAGGATTAACCCAACCACGAAGATGAAGGAACAGACGCGCAAAGTTACCCGGCATCAGGCTCAGATTACTAGCCTGGATTGGAACGTCGATGGAAGGTATCTAGCGAGCGGAGACGCCCTTGGAACGGTTTACTGCTGGGAACCTGGCCAGAAAGTTCCACTCGACGTCGGCGAATTTATCCAGCGGCGTAAGAAAATTCAGCACGTCGGTGCTATCTCGGTTAGTTGTCTCGATCATGACATCGCTTGAACAAGGCACTGACAGTGACTCAATTTGACAGAGTCTCGTTTGGTGCCCTTGGCAGCCACGGTTGCTTGCTACTGCTTGCACCAAGGGTGTTATTCGTCTTTGGAACATTAACCCCAAGACCCCCCATTGCAATGCCACTACACCTGGAAAGCTAGAAACAGGCGCAGCCATCACTGGATTGCACTGGTCTCCACAATGTAAGGAGATCTTAACGAC
The DNA here is from genome assembly GCA_014925845.1 of Crassisporium funariophilum. NCBI lineage: Eukaryota > Fungi > Basidiomycota > Agaricomycetes > Agaricales > Crassisporiaceae > Crassisporium > Crassisporium funariophilum. The sequence goes on from JACGCL010000010.1 coordinate 1,305,033, forward strand.
GCATGGTGCGATTATCCCCGACCCCACCCCCGGCGACCCCTTCGCTCTTCCCAAACCCAATGTTGCGAATTCGATATCTGTGTATTCCTATCCCACCTTCCGGCATGTGACAACATTGCCGATCTCTGATAAGGCTATTGGAGACAGTGTTCTCAATGCTCATGGGACGAAGATCATCTTTGCTATACCCGAAGAGGGGAAGCTGAACATCTGCGATGCGTGGTCGAAGAGGAGGGAGATCAAGAAGCAGCAGAGTTTCCTTAGCTCAACCATTCGATGAACGGGCGCTAAGTATCCTCATTTTGCATTTGACGTATCCGGACGCACCCATTACGCTCAGGAAGATCACCTGACGACTTGCATGATTATGACGGTGACGAATGAGGGTCTCTGCAAACTTTGCAGAGACCCTCATTCGTCACCGTTGCAGTGCAAACCCTCACTCACTCGGTGTTTGTTTATTTATACATATTTCTTGGGCGTTTATTCTATGAGTTTATGTAAACAAGGGCCGCTTCAATGAACTCGGAATTGCTTCTCATGTATGTTTGCTTCTGGTTGGTTCTGTACTAAGTACCTTGTATTTGATGTGTTTTCCACATGCTTGACAGCCTCTGAGGTAAGGACAAATCCAATGGTATGCGTCCGCTTGGTTTGTTTAAACATGATTGTGCGGGTTTATCTTTGCCCACCACCACTCACATTTTGTCTACACAACACTACACAGCATGATTTACGACAGCGATCAAACATTCTTGCTGCGCAAATCCTTCAGGTGACGTGCGCAGCAAAAGTTTGTAATTTTCGCCACCTATTTAACTTCAGCCATTGTTCTACAAGAGCAACCTCAAAGATGTCCCCTGCAAATCTGTCTTCCCCCATCATATATCCGATCTGCTATAAGCAACCACTCAAGAGCTTGTACATCGGTGCAAGAGTACTATTGTTGCTGGGACTTGTGCCATATTGGCTGGTTTTCTATGCTGCTCTCCCTCACCCGCGTCCGTCATGGACCATCAAAGAATCTGTTCTCGTCCGTGTCATACGCTGGGTAATGCCGCTGAACGCGGGTTGCGGTCTGAGTCCAATGGCCACCGACAAGACCCGTGAGGTCCCAGAGAAAGAATTGAAGGAAACAAGCTTTGTCTGGATAGAGCCAGCGGATAACTCACACATCAAAGGCCCGGCGGCGGACGATATCGTTTCACCTGTCCGTATCCCTGGGTATATATGGCCGAAGAATGGCAAATTGGGCAAATCAGACAAGGATTCTCTGGTTGGCTTGTTCGTGCATGGTGGAGGGTATATGATGGGGAATGCCTCCGAATCGTTCCCTGAATGCGGTATTTCAATTATCACTCCAGCGTTTCAAAGCAAGCTCACGTTCACGCCATCAGATATTGCTCGGCAGATTTCCAAGGTACCCGCTCAGCACTACAATCATATGATGCTGAAGACAAATTGACTTAGCTTACGGTGATCCGGGACATTCTATGTGCGCTCAACCTTGTGACATGATGAAATAATGACTTGATCAGTTTCACTTGAGTGTAGCTGTTGATTACCGTCTCACCAACGATGCCTCACACCCAGCTCAGCTGCAGGATGCCTTGGCCGGGTACTGTCATCTTGTCCAAGTCAGAGGCGTCGATCCTTCTAGGATAGTTATTATGGGCGCCTGCGCTGGAGGTAAAACCATTGTTATATTCCACTGTGGAGGGTCTGACTTTCTAAATACAGGGCACCTGGCACTGATGCTTGCGAGATACTTGTATGATGAGAAAGTGCTCCCCATGCCTCGAGCAATCATGCTTTTCTCGGTGAGCATCATCGCTTGTTTGAATGGGCTAAAAATAGATTGATGATATTTAGCCTTGGGTAGACATGGGTGCGTTGAGAGATTTGGCTGCAGTGTAGTACGAGGCAATGATGACTATATACATCCCTCTAGCAATCGACAAAGACATGGTTGCGGATGCATCAATCTCAAGACCAAACTCTGATGTAGACCTTCTTGCAACGTCTTACTTTGCGAACTTGAGATTTCTGGGTCATAAACCAGAGTCCTTGCTCTCAACGACCCTCCTGTCCGGAAGTTTGTCCCCCTCCTCCCTCGCTGTTGAATAACAAGTTCACCTCACTCAGATCTAGCCCCACCTGGGTCGTACACCAATTATCCCAGGACCTTCATCTCAGTCGGGGATTGCGATGCTTTCCGACGTGAATGCGAACAACTAGCTGGGGTAATGGCTGTCGATGGGGTTGATGTCACTTTGGACATGCAGCCCGATGCAGTCCACGATTTTTGGGGGTTCAAAGGAGTTCCATCCGACAGAGCACGAACCCTAGTTGCAAAACACGTTGTTGAATGGCTAGAAGAGCTGACATGTGACGAGAAAGATTAGACAAGATTGTGCAGTATCATAGGAAACAATGAATGCAAGATTTGCTTTTCCCATCTGTATTCATAGATCTAGGTGATCAGCGCACTGGATGTGGATCCTGGGCAATATCTCCAATCATTTCCATGGGCCAATGAACAAGAGCAGAAAATATGTTATGGCAGTCGGAGGGCAAGTGTGCTCATATGCCTTGAAATAGAGACTGAATTAAAGAAAGAGGAGGCCTTTACGGACATATTATATGCCGTTAAATGGTGCTTTGAACCTCAATACGGCTCCCGGAACTCAATGCTATCAGAAGAATTGTTATTTCTACTGACATGCCACAGACGAGTTTCAACCAAAAGTCAATTTGGAAGAGGGTATCGCACGATGCACGGTCTTCGGAGGCTCGGCCGGTCCTTGCCGCCCGCATGATGTTTCTGTCATTTGACCCCTGACCTTCTTTCGTTCGTTCACTCATCTGCCTTGTCGTCGTTTCGACGTTGCTTCTCAAATTCAGCAACAGCGGCAACCTGGGATACCTTCAACTTATATATTTAACGATGTTCCGATCCCTTGCAATCTTTACTCTGTTCACCTGGCTAATTCTCCAGACATTCGCATCACCTGCACCTGCGGTCTCACTCATGGATTCTCTTGCTCTAGTACGACGCACAGATCCTGTTTTCCCGGATAGTCCTGCCTCTTGTCCCATCTGCGCGAAGGTAGGTGATTGGTCTTCTTGGAATTGGGATATGTTCTGCTTGTAGAACATTCATCGCCAGTATTGCCACTTGAATCTTTGAGCTCTACTGAACGAGTTTTTGCTGATATGCATCTGAAACCAGGACTACAGTAGTATCAATAACTGTGCGCAGGCGGCTCCTGTTCTCGCAAACTTCTCAATGGTATTTGTGCCATCGTTTTTCAATACCATAACATACTAACGGTTCCAAAGATCATCTTCAACCCAGGAGCGTTCATCGATATCATTCAATGTGCATGTACCGAAACGTTTCAGTCAGTATTTCCGCAATGCGTTGACTGGTACGTTATATTCTATCGGCCCTTTTTACCTCACATACCTGATTTGGACCATTAGCTTCATCCAGACGGATCAGCAAGATGTTTTGAACACCCCCAATCTACCTAGCATTGTAGATGGCATGAGGAAAATATGTGCCCTTGCGAGTACTTTGCTCGGAAATGTCTCCGGTGTAAACGGCTACATCACTCCTACTTCACAAGCTCCTGTCCCAATTCCCACCTCTGGCGACAGGCCAACGTCATTTCACGACTCGTCCCTTGGAACAACTGTTTCGATTATTGGGTTGGCGTTACTCATGGGCATCTTTGGAATGTGATGAACAGGATTTAAGGAGGTTTACGAACAATATTTCATGATCACGATTACTTATCTCTTAACGAATATTCACGATTGTTGTAACGAACCCCTCAATGCATCATTTTATCAATTGTACAATGACCTTTCCATTATACTTGACTGGGTGTCGGCCTCGGGTATACAATTCGAAATCGACTGAGAGCACCAATGTTGCAGGTACATTGACAGCAAGTTAGTTGACTTCGAAGGAGCCGGAGATTTTAGTCACATCGAACCTCGACGACAAGTGATCTATTATCTCTCTCAGGTGTTTTTTCCTAGCATCACACTCCCATCTTCAAAAGAGTGTCTGCATGATCTTTACTGGATACCAGTTCACTTCATCCCGCGAGCGACGGTCTCACTTCAGCCCAACAGGCTTTCAGTAGCGCGTTTTCCAATGCTTTCCGGTGTCTCCCCCAGACCACCGCCACCGCCCCGATAGACATATTACATTCTACTATGGGCGTGCGCAGCGCTCATAGTGATCTCAAGGCTTTCAAGCTTGGTGACGGACTTGTTGTTATTCAACAGAACACTCACAAAGGTGGGGTCATTTTCGAGTGAGCGAAGAGATACTGGTTTCTCCCACGTGGTAGGAAGGATATGTATGGGCAAGTCTTTCGAGCAGACAGCGTCGAGAGAAGCATAAGTAAGAGGTAGGCGGCATGCGTAACTGCATTCAGGAATCCTTCTGGCAGGGAGACTGAAGGCCCTATCGCGATGGTAAGGTTATCACGACGAGCTTATGCCACTCCTGATTACCAGTCATGCACATGACACCGCCGCAAGGCCTGGCTCCGCATAAGAAATAACCCGGTATTGATAAAGCGCCATGTCAACCATGCTTACCAACCAACAGACAATACAGGGAGATTTTCACTGCAGGAGCGTATGGGATAGTGTGAAAACTTGGGCAGGGATATGTAGATCCGGGTGGAATCGCATGATCCACTTGTGACGCCGTCTCGAGGGCACCAAATGGGACAGGCTGACAGCGACTGAATTCATGGATGCAAAGGCGGACATTAATTCTTGCAAACGTTTGTGATTAGCCGAATGATTGAATCCAATGCGCAACCAATGAGGCAGAGAGACCAGAAGAACTTTTGAGAGCAAAACCATCACGGAGTCCATGACACCACGGCTGTTTGCGCCAGGCCACGCAACACGACGCTTGACGGGAAAAGAAATGTGGAAGACCTTCCAATGGAGGAGACCAAGTTATTGCTTCCCGAGACCGTTGACCGCCTCAGATCAAATGGCTCGGATCAGATGGTAAGTAGGAAATAGAATATATGCACGGGTGGAGTCCATAGCTTGAATGCCCGTTGCCAGAATGGATTGTGCAGGTACAACGAGATCTCATACCTTTCCGCGAAGATGTAGTGTATGATATACCACTTTCTTGGGTTTGTGTCTGCCGGGGTGGTCATAACACTCCACGGAACATTTCATTCGAAGACGCCACAAGGCCAGCAGGTAGAAGTCATACACTGTATTGGTGAATGTGATGGGCCAGTATTGGGCCAGTACGACAGCAATATCGGGAAATGGGTGGATGTCGAGGACGAGTTGTCCTGATTGGGTCTCCAAAGTATCCCATCACCGGGAACACTGAATTCCATTGGTCATTCATGGATGCCAAGTCGCTGCTAAAATTGCCAGCAATATGGAGACCATAGAGACCAGTTAAGCATGTTCAGTAGCGTCGAGAGCGGTCTAGATGCTGAAGCAAGCCTTTCTGGGTTAATACTTGCTAATGAGGAAGCTACCTGGAAGGGTTCAATTCATTCTGGTCGTTGGATCAATCAGTACGGCATAGTTGTGGGTACGCACGGGTCAGATTGATTACGTCTGGTGCAATTTGCTGTAGTCTGACTGTGGTGAAATAGTCTGTGAACGGCCGCCGCCAGATTTAAATCAGTGGGCGACACCTTCTGTTCGACAAACTTCCTGGCAGATTTAGATTGTCATGCATGAGGGGTTCGCCAAATTTTGGACGTCATGGCGAGGAACATACCAACCCTAAAAACCAATGAAAAGAAGCTACCATTGTAGATCAGCATCAAAGACAGCGCCTGTTCACAACAAACAATACAAGATCTTACGCTTGAGCACCGAAAAAAATTGTGATCGAAGATGATTTGTATGGGTCCACGAAGTCCTTCACCTCTATCACGATGGAAAAGGCCGGCGGCGACGGACCTGCGAGGGAGTAAGCAGGGACTGCATTGAAGCAAGACACACAGCCCAGATAGAGGGTCCAGGGAAAGCAAGGTCCAGGGAAAACGCCAGAGGGATACTATGGATCGAGATGTTCGCGCTGCAGTAATCCTGGCATTGTCGATGTGAAGCATCCGAGATATTTATCCAGATTCCCCCACGTCGAGGTACTTTAGAGTGTACGGGAAGCTTCCAGTATGTCGTACCGACACTCAGGCTACAAACCTTTGCGTTGAAGTCGATGGCTGGTACTTATTGCACATTTAAATTTAGCGTAAGTACAGGTTTGCAATGCTGGGTGTAAGTACGACCCAAACCGACGGCAAGTACGGTACTTGCCGTAGGTTCTGAAGCCACGTGAGGTTGTTTCTCCATGGCAACGACGATCAGCGTCAATCGATTAGCGGCAATGCAACGGCGATGAGCATGTACAGCGACCCTCCTGCGACTTGCGCGTCAATCTGAATACATTCATAGACGCAACGATTTGAGATACTGGTTGGCCAGCATGGAGTGGATGAATCCTGCATCTTGTGACATTCTAGCCACATGCAGCAGAAAAGAAAAAAGGAAAGCATTGCGACTATATAATTTCTCTAGTAATAGAAAACGACCATGCGCTGGCGAATCTTTGTTCAATGATTTTATACCTCGTCCGGACTACCAGAGGGTATATACGTGAAGAATGGGAGGGACAAGGTATGCTCGGAGGGGTTGGGATGTAAGTACTTCAAACTGCCTATATAGATACCAAAAAAAAGCCCAGCTAGGAAATTAGAACGCAACAGAAACTGCCAGAGTCACAACACCCATCGCCAGGGCAAAGAGGCCCTTATACTCAGGATGAACGGTTGTCGCGCCCGATTGGAACAGTCCACCTGAGAGACCACCAGCAGCCTGAACGGCACCGCTCAAGAAGCCTGAGGGGCATTTGGATTGGATGGCGGAGTATAGGGCAGTCTGGGTGTTGAGTAGGTTGCTGCTGCCGAGACCTGGGCCGTAAGGAATGTTGGATTCGAAGTTGATGTAGGCAGTAAGCACGTGGCGGGCACATGCCGTGCAAAGCTTGGTGGCATCAAGGGCAGGTGTGAAGAAAAGGAAGGGAAGGTTGGTATCGTGGTAAGTGGTCATGTTGGGCAGGATGGCAGTTGTCGGTGCACGGCGTTTGAGGGCTCCGTTGTTGGTGTAAAGGAGTGCGAGAAGTTCTGATACTCCAACTGATGAAGGAGCGTCTACGGCGTCGGCGACATCGCGGGTGGTTGTTGTATCTGCCATTACACACCAATTACCACCGTCATCTTTGGAGCAGATAGAGGTGCGCAGAGGGGTGATTGCATAGAGAACATCATACAAGGAGATTACTGCAATATTCTTGTTTGTTGTCAATTCAGGGGTGCAGGCGGTGTAGAAAGCCGTGATCTTAGACCGAATGAGTGACTCTGAGCAAGTGTTGGTGACTGAGTCTGCACATAGGCTGTTCAATGCTGAAGTGACGGAGGCAGATGAGGGGGTAGAGCTGCTGCCAGGTGCGAATGCAGAGGTGGCACTCGTAAGAGTCGAAAGGCAGCTGGTAAGGCTTGTATCGGCGTTGAGTGTCGTCAAGTAAGCATTGCAGCCCGGGCTGATTCCTGATGGAATGAGTGGGTTGGCTGTCGAGCTCGTCGGCGCGGCTGTGCCCGTCTACAGGTGTAGATAGAAGAAGTCAATGAATATCAAAAATACTTCTGGGTTAACACAAACCGTGTTCTGAGCCCAGACTGCAGACGAAAGAATCGTAACAATGGCAAGTGATTTGAACATTTCTAGGTATTAAAGGATGAAAGAGTGGACTGGTTTGACTGTCAACGACGACGAGGGCGGCGAGAAGAGGGAGTTGTGGTGAGAAATAGAAATGGGAACAACAAATCATTGGGTTGTCCAGGTGGACCTGTCAAACGTACGCAAACAAAAAATGTGGCTGATCGCACTTGATTTCAGGGCACATTCCTTCAGCCCTGCCAGTGATGTTGAAAGAAGGTTTTCGTTCCTGTCGTTCCTGCTGTTTCGTCTGTGTTGCCTCGGACTACTCCACAAGGCTTGATACTGCTTGATAGCAGGAATATACTGTCGACAACTTTCTATGGCTGTTTGGTCGCTGTTGGGTCTTTGTAACCGTTTCCGTGCTGTCAAACCAAAATCAGAATCAATCACTGCTTCCCGTCAGATGATATGATAATCATCCCGACATTGTTCTCAGTCATCAATGCTCATTGATGTTCTATACTGACTGCACCGGGCCTTCCAGGTTGCTGGGGAGCCGTGAGCGCTTTTTATTGTCGAAAATTCCGTTGTGATCATGTTGCTGGCTAGATGACAGGAAATGAAGAGCTTTGACGACATGTGTGCTCCTTGATTGCCATCTCCAGACAGAAGGTCGTTTTGAAAAGTAACATTCACCTGTGTCCAAGTTCTTCGAAACGTATCCGTTCCTGTGAAGCGTTCCCGAGCTCGACTGTAGGTGCTAGGACGTCTTCTCTTGGACAAATCTACTTTGCTTATGGCCACCGCATCGTGTTCCTGACGTTCCAGAAGATTGGTATTGAATAAAAGCGAAGTACTGCGCTTTCTAACTCGACCAACCTGAGCTTGACGGCCCTACCGCCGTTTACAATATGCTATCCAAACAACCACATGAGTATCTTATGACATGACATGCTGCGCTCGAATCGCCTGTGTTTCAAATCCACGCGTCTTTAAGCATGCTTAAGCTTAGATACAAGGGTTATGATGAAGAGGTGAGTCAGTGGATACATGGCTGCACTCCGTTCGAAATTTGGTTGAACTTCATTTAAGACGACGATCGACCATCAACCAAAACCCATCAATGGTGGCGTCTTCTGCCTTCCAGAGCCCCAATTGATTCATGCACAATTTAGGGTTTAAACAGATGGGCTTATCGGCGGGCCGAAAAAGTAGGGGAACATCTGCATTGCTCAGTCAAGATTAAGATGGACTTCATTCCTGTGACTGGTCGAAATGGTCGAATGATTGAGTTCTGTAAGCACGCTCCACCTTCCCTTGATCAAATAGTGTTGTCACAATTCTTACGGCAATGCTTTGCGTATTGATAGATATTTATTCTTGCTCGAGGTATCGTCGAAAGGCGAGCTGGAATGGGCACCACACCCTAAATTTATGAAATGTGTCTGCCGGCAGCCGTTTGAGAGCTCTTCCCCATTTCTATGCAAGGGAGAAAAATCCTTCGGTAATAATTTGATGCGAGGTTTCTCCTCCTTGAACGGTGGCAAAGATGGTCCGGAAGAGGTTCTTTCTTCCTCTTACATACTTCACAGGTCTACGGAAATGTTTGTACCGTGCATAGCATCCCTTTCCAGTGCGACTACCAAACAAGCCTATTCAGTGGATCTTGTTCCCCCCTCTCGTAATTGTCTTCAGGTTCAAAGGACTTGAAATCCAAGCAGTATTATTGGACACCTCGAGGTCCAAGTACTCTCACGTTTACGTCTCTGTCGAAGATGTCTCGATTTCGCGACCACAGCATCCGTCGAATATAACTGACGTTCAACGTAAACAGACGGAGAAGGTTTCGTGATAACATCTGATATTCACGAGTCGAATACGATCTTCTCACTGTCGAACTGGAGTTAAAACCTCACAGCTCAATAGCACTCGGCCGAGAAGGATAAATAGTACTCACGTCCACGCCCCGAAAGCGCCAAGAAGCCTCACCCTTGCCTCCAAAACACGTATTTCGAGTACAGATAACGTTAAACATAAACGAGTGGCGCAAGATTTGTGATCACTCTGCGAACGTTAACGTTTTCGTCTTGATATCTGCGGCTAGTATTTCTCTCACCGACGAACTGGGCCTAAATCATTGTGGCCAATCGGTTGGTTGGCAGGATAAATGGCATTTTGTCTTCATTGGAATAAGTTCCCCGCTGCCATTTGCTAACGTCAATGACGCAGATCCTTAACGACGTGAGACTTCGTTGGCCTGGCTAATTGCGAGAATTTGCTCCCCGTACAATCGTAGTCTAGCCGAGAATGAGACCTAGGCTGAGCGACCATACTCAATTCTGCAGTGGGCTATCACGTCGTCCAGGTCAAAGCTATCGAAGTCGCCCTTTCTCGATGATTGAGAACACCGCTAAGGATATCTATCTCAGTAACTCCTTCGCACCAAGTGAACTGCATGAGCTTTCTCGCTTTCTCGCTTTCGACAAAGATGCTGTCGGACTTACCTTACGTCTCTATTTCCATGGCCTGGATACTTGGGTATTAATCTCGGCAGCGTTTTGGTAATGTAGTTGTCGAAGTTGCATTGAATTTACATCCATCCGAGTTCACCATAGGTCAGTGAATTCCTGGGAATTTTCTAGCCAGTGGTTCTTATTGCTGGGAACGGAGCCAGAGACAAGGCCTAGAATCGCCTTACATTGCTTGGCGGGCTGATTTCTTTCTCTCATCACTTCAATATAATCCCTTGAAGCCGACCAATGCATTGCATAAAAGTAATATTTCCGATGTAGGCGGACAAAATATCAGAGGAAGAGGAGTTGAGGAAGAGTACAGTAATAAATACAGTTATCAATAGTCTGACTCAGACTGAAAACCTTATTGTCACTGCTATTCAGTGTCCCCGACGCCCTCCATCGTCCTAAAATGGTAGTTCCAAGTTGTAAACGTCCTTCGAAAATCCAAACACCGGGGACCCGAGGGTCCTATTGTAGAAGAAAAATGAAGTCAATTCAATCTTGCCCTGTCAGCACCAACAAGAATGCCTTCTTGCTCTCTCTTAAGCACGAGCAATCCATATCTGTGAATCCTCCCACAAGACACGAATCCAACCCATGTCTGATCATAAGCTTCTAGGGTCTGCGATTTGTCAGAGGACGTGAAGACCGGAGAAACTATTGAGTCACTTTTGCCCAGAAGTACGACGCCGCACGGTCGCGGGTAATCAAAATCACCCCTGGAGGTCGTTGCGTCTATAAACTGCTGGTACTTGCGGTTACCCGAGCAATTTCAGATGGGCCCTATGGATTCAGTTGTCTAGCTTGAGCTGATAAGGTTCTGAATGTATCTCAAAAACTTGCCTGATTCTCTGGCAATCAAACGTGTATTTAGTTATGTCTGGGAGATTTCTTGCATCCGTGTAGTCAAACGGCTCAGTCGCCAAACAGTTATATTCCGCCAAAGCACACTGCATCGGTTTCGTGTGAATAATATATCCGTTAGCGGGTGAAAAGGTGTGTTTGTAGATCCCCTGTGTCTAAATGGGACGTCCGTCACCTATGAAAAGAAGATATAAGGTTACAGGTTCAGATGATATAAACCATGTGAACTTGCTCTGTAGGTGCCTTCCCATACGCTTGTCGTCGTGCCGGGAGTGCAGGCAAACGATGCCGTGGTCGGGGATTTCATTATGCTCCGCAAGAGGTTTCCAAATTCAAGGTCGAGTTTTACGCTCCTTCCGCAATCGATCGAGAAGTTGAAGCTATAGGAATTGAATTGTTCGGCCAAGAATCTGCATAGAGAGGCGCCCGGAATGAGACTATGGCTTGGTAGTCGGCCTCCGTTGGCCCCGTACGTTGGGTATTGTCCGCGATGGGACGAGTTTCAGGTAGGCGATGAGGCACCTTGAAAGGATTCGTTTTCTCTATGACAAAACCCAGATCTAAAGCTGCTAACGATGAATTGGGAATGCTTGTTGCAGTTGCAGAAAGAAAGGAAATTTCAACGGATTACGTCTCTTCTCGCAGCAGCGCAGGTGCACCCTCGGCATTATTGCTACAAATAGGGCACGACCAGTTGTTAAGTAAGGGCCATCTCGATATTTGTCATGACCATAGTGGCGGTAAGCAATCAAATGACATGCGATGATGGAGAGATCTTATCTTGCGCGACGGAAACATATAGGGACAAACCAAGCCATAAATCTCATCTCTATCTTCCCGAGACATATCCAAAATAGCCCCTGCCAGAAACGGTTAGTTTACTCGACGAAAGGATCAAGATCCAGAACGGCGTACGTCTTACGACCTATACACAGTAACCAGACGACGATGTCATTCAATGGTTGCGCGTTGAGTCCATGGTCTGCTTCCGCATTGCAAGTTGGCACGCGGAAGGCCCAAAATGAGTTCAGGGAATCCGGCGCTCATGTCAATTTTTCCGCGAGCACGGCGTCAGTTAATGTCAATGCTACTTGCGCAGGGGAGCTGCTATCGAATTTCGAGCCAGAGAATTGCGCGTAAACTCAAGGAGTGGTGGATATTCGAGCAAGTCAAGAGCAGTTTTTGAATTTCGATTGGAGGCTCAAGAATGGAGGAGGAAGCAACCTTGGATCTACTGAACAAACCTCGTTGCCGGACGGGTTGATTGTATGGCGAAATAAATATAACCTATCCACAATCGAGATTCCATTCCTGATTGACTGCGAAAACGATATCAAAGTCAGTGTTGGATATAAGACGGCATTTTACAATCAAAAAAAACTCGAAAATGTGATTCGGACTTTCCAACAATGCACATTGGGTATCACGCGCACATCGGCAGCGTGAGTGGAGAACTCGACGAATACAAATGACACGAGTTCGTCTTTAACGTATAGGAGAAGGATAACAGAAAGGCAGTGTTCAATGGCAGGCTGTGAACTTACCAAAAGCTGCTTAACGATAGATTGGTGTCCGCAAAACGAATTCATATTCTTGGTATCGCCTCGGCCGCGTGATTTGTGCAATACGAGCGCCGCTGATGCGGTCTCTGTTAGCTTAAGCCACTGATAACCTACAAAGAAACTCGCAACCTGGTTCCACGAAACGAGCTCAAAAGAGGTCAGTGACTTCATTTCCGATTCTTCGGTATGATGCTCGGTAGCTGATGAAGGCCGAAGAATTTACAACCTGGCATGATTTCCGAGAGCCACGAGTACTTTGGGCGCGGGTCGTTCCTGATCGCCGTCGACAACGAACCGACACGAAGAAGACCCACTCATTGATGCTATTCTTACATATCAACCAGGTCTTCAAGGTCGTGAGAGGTGTCTGAGATCCAATCAAGTCATTCCGTCTGGACGATCCGGGTCAATTGGGGTTTTTGCTCAGATTGGTCACAACAATATTGCACGGCCAGGCACATCAGTCAGGAATTGCATCATAATATTGAGGCGTTTCGAGATATGCATACAAACTTTAGTAACACTTCCCCGTCCCCCGAATTCGAAGTCGACTTTTTTAGAGTTCTGAAAATGGTTTGTTAGACGAGCATGAAGCATGATTGAAGGTTAGCATACTTTGCATGGCAGCGATATCTGTGCTCTGAACGTAGTCTTCAAATTCAGCAATCTTTTCTTGCAGTTCATCTGTCGAGACTTTCTCATCCTCTGTTATTAGAATTTCGGGCGGTCAGTATTTACTCTTCGGCGGGAAAATGTTACACACCAACGACGAGGGTGATCTGCAGCTTCTTGATACCATAACCGATTGCGACAAGTTTGCTGGCTCCCCAAAGAAGTCCATCTTGTTCGATAGATCGGACCGCAGCCTCAAGAGCTGCCATGTCAGTCTCGTCGTCCCAAGGTTTCACGTCCATCGTGACAACAGACTAAAAAAGTTGTACCGTATGTCAAATAGAACTTTAATTCAAATTCACAATCACACACCTTAGCAATAGTCTTCGTCTTGCCGGCTTTCTTCGCGTTATAAGCGGCAACACGTTCTGCCTTGACTCTTTCAGCCTCAGCGTCCTCCTGTTCGTCATCAGATCCGAAAAGATCAATCTCATCATCATCATCAGCGGCAGCAGCTGGAGCATCAGCAGCAACAGCTGGAGCTTCGCTGTCTGTGCCAATAAAAGCTTCCCCCGCGGTACTTGAACCAGGGAGAGCGTCATGCTCCGCAGCGTAGGACTTAATGTGGGTGTACCATCTAGCTACATGGGGGTTTGCAGACGCAGTAGGTGGGGAAGAGATCGCCTTGAAGACGATGATATCGGCCTGCGAGGGTGTATACCTAGACATGATCAGTAAATCAGTATTTCGTCCGCGGTTTCTGGTAATGAAAGGAATCCTGCAATCCATGCTGGATATCGAGGTCGATCGTATCCGTGAACTTACCCTTCTACATAGGACCTCGTCGCTAGGTGCTGCTCAAGTTTGGCGAGATTTGCGGACATGTTTGAGTGTGATGAAAGAAAATGTCGATGGTAAGAGATAAAAGTTGGAGACTGAATATTTTCGCACTTTTTCAATTTGGTTCCGCTATTGGTTATCGAGATGAACATCAGGGCCGGTTTCGAGATAATCTGATCATCGATCCACGTGCCACGGTAACCACTATATCGAGTTATCCGAGTAGCGCTCGTAATTGTTGAACCTGATGAGATGCACTTAGATGCACTTATGACTACTTATGATAGCCTCTGACCATATTCGCGCATCCGTTCCCTGTGGAGATGAGCGTTCTTTGCCCTGCTCGGGCCCTGTTAGATTGTATCGTTCATCTGTTGCAAACAGAGGACTACTTATGCCCGCGCGAGAACAACGATCACATGTTAGTGTGAGTCGTGCCCTTTCTACCAGTGTTGCACCGAAGACAACGGTTTAGAGCCTTGACGTTGGGACTTGGTTCAATATACCTGGATTACGACACGCATGTTGGGAATGATATCCGTTAGGACTTTCACGTGTCCTTAATGATAAGTTTGCTTCAAGTCACCGAGAAATAGGATCAAAGAATGAAGCCCTCCTCACTTATCGTAATCAAGTTCCTCATAATAGGTAGTCTTTTTGGCTTTCAATGGCCGCAGAAATGAATTTACGTCATTTCACAGATCAGCCTCCCCACCAGGAACCTTGTTCCGAGCAGGCTGACCGACCCATTTGGTTTCTTTGATACAATTTCGGACGTCGTGTTGTGAGGTATGATTGACTTTGCTCCATTTACAGTTTCCGACCGGTGTACATACAGGAGTTGTCTAATAACCTTTGTCTTGTCAGGACCACTTTCAGTCAAGGTTCCCATGCTGGGTTGTATGAGGTATTCAGCGAGGAATGAGGACCCATCAATGGATATTTGTGTTTCTTGAGGGGTCCCTGGCCAATAAGAACTCGGGAAATCTTTTGTACTTTTGTGGATAAAAGGGAACATGCTCCCAACACGCACCAGACTGCAGCAGTGATACTGTCCAGTTCTATCAGCATGTTCTTATCAAGATAAGTGATTCCTACGACATGTGATGGGCAACGTTGTAAGAATCCAAATCAATCCAATGAATCATATCAAATCATCGTATCACAGCCGTTTATTCTCTCCAGATAGGTCGCTTATACTAACTCCCTCTTGACGTCAGAAGATGAATGGTGATATGGAAAGACTTTCTGATCTTTATAGGCGAATGTGCGATTGTCGCCTCGTCTAAACCAATGTCGGATTGTGAATACAAAGGCGTAGTGCACTTTGTGCCATAAACGGTAATTCTGTGCGCCTCCGTCATTACTGTTTCGGGCCAGAGCAGGTCGGCGACTTGAAAATTTCAAAATCCTTGAGGCATTAAATCGCGAGCGACTTAAAATGTCACCGACAGGTATCTCGGCGACTATTGAATAATGAATGCCATGATTACGCTGAATGGCAAATATTACCGCTTGCTAACGTGCTGTTGAGAAACAATTCTAATCCGAAGAGCCCGTGATAGCCCATGATCCACATAAAAGGCCTCGTCCACTGTAGTTGACTGTTCGCATGGAACATGGAAAGTGGCATCTTGGGGGCATCGATAAGCTCTCAAATTTGGTGAAAGGCGGAATTTGCCGATTCGAACTCAGCGTCAACCCTGGCTGACGGCCTGAAGGTATGACGAAGCGGCTATTTACCTTTGTCTTCAAGCTACCACCTAGTACCGCGTTCCTATGCAGGTTCTCGACAGCTTCATTGAAGTTTCTTGAAAGCAGCTTCCAGACAATCAACCGTTACAATGGACATTCCAGACAAGACCTCGTCAGGATGTCACTGAAAACTAAATCTATTCCAACAGATTCCAACGTGGCTTCTCAACTGTGCTACTTGCCGTACCTCTGATGGAAAAATGGAAGCTCTTTGCTGATATTCCCGTGGAACCTTTGACAGAGCTCGAAAAACAGTCGCAGATGGATGAAGAAGGACAAGTTCACCTAATTGCCTTCCCGTGAGTGAGTTTGTTAGGATGAACATGTTGCATTGTGGCCGCTTATGATTCTAGCGACTTTCGTACTCAGCTTGATCGGTACATATTCTTTCTGGATGGTATAATTGTTCTTTGGCTTAGTCTTTGTCCTTCCGCCTCATCCAGGGAAGTCTCGAAATTATACGTGACCTCATGCCGTCAATGGCAAGCCCACTGCAATGCGGTTTCGTGAGAGTGCGGCGTTCGCACCGAGCATTCTTTCATTCTTTCCTATATATCGCTCACTGTTTCCTTCGACTATTGGCGCTTACACCGGTCGATTTCTATATATTCTTGGGCGCGTTTGGGCAGGCGACAGAGCCAAGCGATGCCTAAATTGCTGTACTATTGCATTTTCCAGGATACAGATCTTGAAGCACTCCCAGGCAAAGTCATCCAAGACTTACTTAGCAAATAAGCCGCTGGGCTTCAATCACATTTATCCAAGACTTACGTGCCGGCGTTTCCCACACGCTTAGCACAAGTGCTCGACGGGTCACCCTCCTCGTGTTGTGATTGAACGATGTCGCCGTGATCATGCTCTGAAAAACGCCCCTTTCACGACATTGGTGATGGACCTTTTCCAGAATTCATTCGTCAAAAGCCGTTATGGCGTGGTGACCTCCCGCGATCGGATTCGCTGTGACTATTTTTGGATTGCTAGCATCGAGATTCATTAAAAGGGTCGAGGTCAAGCGACCCAAGTCCAACTGATTGGCTCAGTATTATCTCCGAGAGGAACCCTTCAGCTGGGAATCGCAATGTTCGGAGTCTGCTTTCTACTCCCTCAAGACGGACAACGGAGTACGCTTAGCATATCAAATTCGATTTGAGGGTGAGTAATCCCCGAGTAACGTCTTCCTTTCGTGTTACTTAGCTACGTGGGAAAGTAACCGTAAATGAATGCCGTCGAACCATACACCAGGCTGGCATTCGATTGCAATCAACAAACGGACCAGTCACCAGTAGTCATATAAGTCATATAAGTATCATGGCAGAAAACAACACCTCCTACCAGCAACTCACTTCTGTGCACTTCCACGATGGCCATCTCTATACTCCATTTACCTCAAGAAATCTTGCAGAAGATTGCTCTATATGCCACCATCACTGGGTCACCGTATGGGCCGCCCAAAGCGCTTTACAGCTCCCTTTTGACATGTAGGACTTTCAGGGACTCATTTTCCCCAGAAAACGCTGGCGAGCTATACTCGTCGATCTTCGCCCATAAATTCGATGCCTTCGCTCCTGAATATCGCATCGGGCGGTCCCTTGTCCGGGAAAACGCTCCTCAGGAAATGCGCCGGAGATTTTCGGCATTTCACATCTTCAAGACGCGCGACATATATCACTCTTCTTTGACTGAGGCCTTCTGGATAGCTTATCTCATGGTCGAGGACGTTGATGCCAGTCAGAAGAACGTCAAGCATCTCCTTCGTGCCGGCCTATCAGAGTTTCTTGACTTGTACCTGCGCCAACGTCTATATGAGGGATCTGCGCAAAATAATGGATGGCCTTTGTTGACGGAAAGGAACTCTTTAGCCCTAGCGCTCGCATGGGCAATGGCCTCACAGAGTAGGTCAGGTTGACTCCCTGCGTTTCAATGAGCGTCTGACCACGACATTAGGTTCTGTAAACCGTGAAGATCCTGTTCTGAGGGACGAGATGATGGGCCTCCTCATGCCCATCGTCTTCGCGGCATTCCGCGTCAGTGCCAAACTCAGTCCTCATGAGTATCATTGACCTAACTTTACTCTTAGTATACCATCTTTCACACACCTGAAGATCATTTTGATGTCGGTGGCACGTCCAAAGCAACAGGCACCTCTATAAAAGCCCACGGCGGAACACTCCCTCCTTCCGCATTGGCACCTTGCGAAATCGAGTACTTTGGAACAGTCAAACGGCGGGCACGCGTCCCATCAGCAGCTATTTTCGCATCGCTCCTCTACTTCGTCCGCGCAGAGGTTAAGGCGTCGAAAATACCTCCTCATATCACCTTCAGAACGCGTGCAGAGGCCAGCAATGCCGGAAGCACAGGTCTATGCATCGAGGACTTCCAGCACTTTTACGACCACTGTCGTACCCACTTTGCCGACTTTCCAGCAATTGATGTCGGATTTCGAACATCAGCTATCTCCACTGCGTCCGACGCCATCCTATGTCAACCGAACATTCACAAATTGGGGACGTTCAGTGGTCGCTGGCAGGGCTCGCAGATTGTAGGCCTACTTCACTTTCCATGTAGATGTTATAATAAAGGTGGTGTATTTAGATGGCGTGTATGACGGACTACATGGAATGGTCGTTGGAAAGCAAGGTACCGACTCCAGAGAAGCTTTGTGACACTAGGAAACCCCTATACTTCACCCTCGAAGAACATTACTGTTACGACGATGCGGCGGTCGTTCCGTGGGATAGTTCGGAGACAGGCATGACGAGCGCATGGTTGCCCCAGGACATGCAGGCCACCGAAACTCCTGTAGGTTGTTCAAGATGTTTATGTTGAACTTTCTGATTGACATCGCTCGGTTGTAGGGTGGCATCGCGTTCTCTGATGCACGCAATACCTTTCATTCAAAGTATGAGACGTTCCGCTACGGGCAACCTCCATCCCGGAGGCAAATTGTCGACGTTATCATCACTGGAAAGGTCGGTGTTAAAGAGTATCCAGAATTTCAGTTGCATCCGCGTTGACATCATGCCTCTTTTTAGACTGACGATCAATACAGTGCTCCTTGGGGGTCAAGCAGCACGATTATTGGACGTATCCGCCTGAGCGATGGACTCATGATCTTGAAGAAAACCGTCTCTCCTGTAGGCCACTGTTGTCGTTTGCTCAACCGCTCATTCATATATTTTATTTTGCCACAGTCGGATACGGAAAGCAACAATGGGACGGAACTACTAAGGGGATATGGTGTGTGTTTTTTCATTATGACAGCGTCAATTGCTCTTAGATCAATCCCAGTTACATCTTCTCAGAATCTAGTTGGAAGAATGAAGCTGAATAATCCCAACGACGAATTCTCATGGGAAAGCATCTTCAGTTTGAGTAAAAACCACACGAGTCCAAGTCGTCCCAGTCAGTCTATTGAATCTTCCGGCGCCGTCGATCCATCAACTTCTAAGTTAATCTTTGGGACATCTTGTATTTTAGGCTGATCATGCCCCGCCACTATCTAATACCCCTGCCATAGTACCTTGCAATTTGTTCCGCGCTTTGATTATCACTGTACATTTGTATCACTCCCGCTGAGCGTGGCTCTTAATATATGTTTTCTAATTTCGTTACCGTGGCGCCAACGTGGCGCTAGAAAGGAGGATGAGATTGTGGCAGTCGGAACAACAGAAACCGAGTTGCCGGCAACAAAATAAAAGGCCGTGGTGATACCTGATGAGAGGTGAGAAAGGAGAAGTTCGCTTCTTGACCAATTCCTTCACCAGCGACTTCAATGGCAGGTCCAATTCCAATATCATTGAACACGGTGCCGCAAGAAGTGTTAGAGCACATTGCTTACTTCGCGGCTACGGACACTTTCCTCGGTCCGCCTTCATCGCTTTTGCCGCTTCTAGCCACCAGCCAAAGATTAAACTCCAGCCTATCGATTACGACCAACCATCATTTGTACGCAAGAGTCTTTGGTCATAAGTTTGATCTAGAGGCGCCTCTATTGCGCCTGGGCGCAGACCGCTTGACATCATGGGCTCTGGCTGATGAGTTGAGGAGACGGTGTGTGGTGCTCAAACGTCTCAGGGCTCGGCTTGATTCGACAACCCGCGCTCGACACGCAGATGAAGATGATCACAAGATGACTGTGCATAACGTCCTCTTCACTGCGTATATTCTCATGCTGGAGAACGAAGGGAAGAACAAGGCACAGCTTATGGAGTACGGGCACATGAAGGCTTGGATACGCGAGTTCTGGTTCGATGCACACGGTGCATCCCTTGCAGTATATTCGATTCGCACAGGGAACTGGCCTCTCAATCTCCCGGAGACTGCGTTAGCAATGTGGCTGTTTTGGTTCTTTCTGAACACTGGTAAGTCATGGGTTGTTGCGTGGCATTGTATATATTTCTGACGTATGAGCAGATGATTATGCCAATGCTAATGACGGGCCAGAGGCACCATTGAATATCCTGAAGGCTTTAGCTTTAGGGGCCCATAGAGTGAGTTTGCGTCTTGGGCCTCAAGTTGACTTCAATAACTGGTTTGATGTAGTATAATTTGACTGCAACGTCATGGGTCGATTTCGAGCCCAAAGTTTCTACCCAAACACTTGAACATGTTACACTTTACTCTGAGTCTATGGAGCTCACGACGCCCCCACTGGCCGCTCCTGCCATTCTCTCTTACCTTGCATTAGTCAACAGAAGGCGTTCAATACCTCTCCCCCCTCTCAAGCTCCTGTTCCTCGAAAGCCCTTCTCAGAGTGGGATTCAGAATGGGGGAGATGTTCTACGACCTTGCAGCCAAAGTGGAATCTTAGCGAATGTTTCAAACCTGGAAGGTACATCGTCTTTCTTCGTGACTGTTCGCACAACTCATGCTTCCTCAATTCAATAGCATCGAAGGTGTATGGGAGGGGTTTTTTACTGTTCGTTCTTCTTCCTTTCCTGAATTTTTAGCCAGATCCATAAGTTTCTCTCTAGTATACGGAGTTTACGGCATATGCAGCCTTGCTTGCGGGAGCCCCGCCAAATGTGATTCAGAAGAGTGTCGTCGGTAAACACCAACAGACATGGAAACTCCGCGAGCATCATCTCGTCGCCTACGAAGCTTCCGGATCCGATTCAGGCATCGATATGGATATCGATAAAATCAAGCCTTTGCGTGCCGGAGATCCACTTCGTTCCTACTTTCCGACTGGAACGCAAATAAGGGAGCATCGAGATGGCCTCGCCGTCCAGGAATCAGGCACTGGTCAGGTTCTTCGTTACCAGAGAGCACCTTCTCTTCAGGCACAGCAATGCGACGACCAAAGGCAGGTATATGTCCAGGATATCATCATTACCGGAGAAGTGGGCCATTTCCCTTGAAGCTCTTCAGAAAAAACTCATTCTTGTGTTAGGGTCATTCTGCATGGGGTCAGTTTAACCTTGTTGGTCGAGTGCGACCATGTGATGGTTTCGTGAGCCTATCAAAAGACTACGTACATATTTCCTGTTGCCATTGTGGTCAGTTCCTCATCTCTTTTCATTACAGGTTGATGGCGACAGGGGAAAGTGGCTGTATCGTGGTTATCTCGTTGGCAATGCAAATGGCAACTTTGCAGGGCGTTGGAGAGATACTCTTAGTCCTGCCGAAGTTCCGGGGTACGAAGGGTGTTTCGTGATGAGTAGGCGGCGATGAGCGCATGTATGTACTAATGCTTCAGTTTTGATCTATGTAAAATATTGTGTATATCAGTTATCGTGCTTATATCTGTAGTATATTACCATATCATGTATGTTATGTGCGTAGTCTATCTCTCGCTTTTGTAAAGCCAAGTAGTACTCGTAGTACTTGATTTCATCAACCGCAATGCTCCATGTATCAATCGTCATCGCCGCGTTTTTGACATTATTCACGACGCACTCCAAATCGCCAAGGATCCACCTTCTACGGCAACACTACGACACCATGATGTATGCAATTGTACCAGTGCTGTGCAAGGTATATCATGTGCGCTATACTTGGATCGGAGCCGTTATAACTGTCTCACTCCCGCTTTGCGCTACCTTAACTAATCTAACGATAACATGGACACTCAAGAAGCTATCATCGCTAACGCTGCTTATCACACTCGCCTGCTCAATACAATAGCACAGTTGGAATATGTTTCGTCGGCCAAGAAGCATCAAGTCAATTACATCAAAGATCTTGAAGGCCAACTGAAAGCAAGCCAAGAGAGGGTCGTGCAGCTTTACGAGAAGACGAAGAAGGAGAGAAAGGAGCATGAAACTCTACGCGATTCGACTAGCCGGAGGTTGGCTCACAAGTTGTTGGGAAAGAAAGACCAATATGAAAAAAAGGAGAGCAAAGAAGAGCGGTGAGTGTTTGCATGATAATATCAATCACCTGCGCTTCAATGTTTTTGCTCTTAAAGGGAATACGTGGAGGCACTGGAAAGGGAGATGATCGAACGAGATAGCCACAATGTCATTAGGCAACTTCTGGAGGAGGCGCAGAAAGTGGTGAGGAGACATATTCTATATTTTGATGAAGCCATCAATGACTGTGGCTGTCCCCGTCAGCTCCGCGATCTGAATGATAAAGAGAAGCAATATAACAACGCCAAAACTGAGCTGAGCGCTCTATATGAGAGGGTATTCGATGGACCTACGGAATGTAGGTCTCGATTTATTGAATTTATCAAGTTTGACTGATCTATGTCTGTCTACAATGGAAGCTTTCCCTGAAGACGACCGGTTAGAATACGATCTCCACGCAGCAGAAACACAACACGATAAGATACAAGCGAATCTCAATTCTGAGAGCCGTGCCGCAGAGCTCCTCGCGCGGGCAGTGAGACACATGGATACCTGTGAACACAGCATGCAGGAAGCACTAGGTTACTCTCGTTATGGTTCGTCTCTATATTCATAGAGTCACAACGCTATTTGACGGACTTTTTTCGACCAACATAGATATGTGGGGAGGTGGCAGGTATATTCACCTGAGCTGTAACATATGACTCCAAGCTGATATCTCTCATTTAGCATGGCTGATATGATGGAACGAAACGCGTTGCGCAACGCTGACAGTAATGCAACTCAAGTAGCGATGCTTGTAGACCAGGCTATGCGAGCATCTCCGAAAGTGCAACCCGTTGGGCGGGTCAACATCGCTCAAGGGTTCGTGCATACCCGAGTCTCTTCCTCCCTGCTAAAATCGTATAATCCATCCAGGTCAATGATGAGCGATGTCTTTTTCGATAATATATTCACGGATATGTCATTTCACAGTAAATATTCAACATCTACGTCTAGTCCTTTTTTACTCAGACTTTTCTAAAGACAAAATCAAACAATCTGCCGCACAAGTTTATCTAGCCAATCAAAGGGTGCGTTTCCCAACACCTCTACATTTGCAGTTGCGAACTTACATATCTTGTCCACAGCTCAAGGTTGAAAGGGATTCCGCTCGACGCAGAGTGGACGTAGCTGGCGGACAGCTCATTCAAGTATCAAATACACTTGACCAACGTCGGCGCGAACTTAACGACTTCAGGAGAGCAACATTCGAGAGCTACGCAGCGTCCAACCCGCCTCCTCCCGATTATGATGTCATTACCAGTTCCACCGTCCCCACAGGCCCACCTGCGTTCCCTGTTCCCAGCGCTTCTGCAGGACCTTCTTCACCCGTCGATGGAGCGCCTCCAATGATAGCATCTCCGCAACCAACACCCGAAAGCAGCAGTGCAACCATGCCGCCAAATCCGCAACCCGTGATGTGGGGAAACAGTGAGTGCCCAGCTCTAGGAAATCTTAGGATTCTCATGCGACGGCTGAAGCTTAGGAAACCCATATGCAGCCGAAATGGCTGAGCGTACACGAAAATGGTCGAATGAGGAGTCGCCTTTGCCGCCCTTACCCTCTTGAACTGGGACCAACTTTCTTCTTGGGCCAGCGTTGAGCGTTGAGGCCTGAGGCCCTGATGGCTAGCTTCTGCCGTCCCTGAGGCATCTCTGCGTGTGTTCGATGGTTGAATGGATACAAGAAAACACTTATCACTGTACTGGAACTGATAAGCAATCGTATAATTCTCATCCTTTGTAAAAGTTGAGTCTCGAACAGTCTTAAAGGAATGATCCTCTCAAGATCGTCTATTCGTCAGTCACATCCATTAGTAATTTAATCTTTCTAGAGTGGAACCTTCAAGTCATGTTGCATGTTCGCTTCCACATATTCGCTAATGTTACTTACCGAATTTGTCAAAGAATTGCTGCGAATCCTGCAAACAGAATTCGATTATAGCTCTAGGGCAGGACGAGCGCGAGCCTCAGGGAGTCACAGGAACTCGGGCCGAGAGCCACGCTTCATGCAATCGATTCCGCAATCATGATATTCAAGGCTTATGGTACTGCCTCCCTAAAGTGTACTACAGACTGACGACCGCGTACAAGTCGTCCAAATCTCTCAAGGACTTTTGCTACACCATTCATTGACCTTGTCACTCACTCGAAAGTGTATGGGTAGACGCGGTCACGTGGACATTACACCGCTATCACTTCTGAAGCTTAGGTTCAAGTTGTTCAATCGATGTTGGTGGTTTGTGTAACTTGCAAGTCATTCATCAGATTGCCAAATCCGCGCTCTCGTAATCACACCGCACAAGTCAGGCCTTTCTATGCGACCAGAACTGTGAAAGCTGTTTCCAGAATGCAGGAGAGTATCCGTTTCTTCGAAGAAACTCAGCCTTACTAGCATAAACCTTAGTGTGGAAAGAAGATTCCTGACCAAAGGGGTGAGTAGAAAACATGCAGCACCCGATAAGCACTAGAACATAACTGGCGCTTTATCTGATCTGCATTCTAGGTCATATATGTTTCGAGCGACGCAGTTTCCAGCAGTATACATTCACAGGTAACTTCCCATGGTGAGCATTTTTCATCAAAAGTGGAACTGATGGACCTTACCGGATGTTCTGTTAAGAAGCTCAAGAAGACGTTTGGTAAGATTTATTTCGCCTTGATCAGGGTATATTTCTTTCATTTTACAACCCGATGGAAAAAACTACTACATCTATTAGCTCAGCGGATGGACGGAACGCAACTCGGGAAATTGTGGAAGGTCAGGCGTCAAGTGCTTCACCAAGCAGCAAGAAACTAAACAATCACCGGCATGAGCTATGAAATGCATAGAGTCAGGCAGGACCCGTCGATCGCTGGTGAACGGCCGCCTTTCTCTACAATTACTGTTATGTTACTGACGTTTACCGGAAAGGCCACAAAGCCGGCTTGCGCGGGAGCCTATTCTCCTGCACTGTCGCTCCGGTGCGTTTGCTCCGAGTCACCAAGGTGCGGATTCGGCTGTGCCCCCCACTCCAACCTGTGCAAACTTGTGTCTTTCCATCCTTTTCAGACCAGTAAAATTCTGGGGTGCTTGCTGCTTATATTCTAGATCCATACGCAGCTGTGATAGCTGAGGAAACCTCGGTTTAATCAAATGAACCGTGAACGTGGCACTTGATTTCCGAGCCATGTCGAACATTACTGTGTACCAACCCTTCTTCATTTCCTCGAGGTCCCCGCTCCCTCTACTCGGGGAATGTATTCAAAGGATACGATACAGAGCACGAGTCACAGCATACATGTAATATGAAGACTTCAGGAAGTGGAGTTTCCGTTATTTATGTCACTGCCCCTCCCATTCATTCTGGTGTTCTATAATCTCTTCCCGAATGTACACATACCCGCCGATTGGTTATGTTATTTTTCAAAATCCCCGGTCCCTCGACTCCTTTTGTGTCGAGAAACTCATGAATACTGTGTATGTCGCCCCTGCAGCTATAGTTCGCCAGGACAACGGTTTTCGTGGGGCGGCCGCGGCCAGATACCTCCCATGGTGAACTATGTACATGTCATCACATCATGTGTCGGAACTATTAGAACACTCTTCGCAACATTAATTTGCCGAACATCTTTTCGAGGAGATTACTGGAGATGATCGACGACAGAATCACCGAGAATTACTGTTGTTCAGGTTCCAGTGGCCAAGAAAGGTGTGGTGCCTGTTATACCCTTATAGATTACGCCGCATACCTTTGCCATGATTACCGACCAAGTATTCCATGACCCTCGTCCTTCGGCGTTCGGTGATAGCCAAAGTATGTACAATTGAGACCCTCATACCCAATACCTCTTGTAAGCCATAGCACTCTGATAAACCATAGCTTTTGGCCGCTACCGAACCGAAAGTTTGACCTCTCATGAGTACGGCTGACGAAGAAGCAACGAGGAAGTCAACTGCATAACCTTTGTAATTAGGTTGAAAGGATGAGTCTGACGATGTTATTGACGTCGCCGCGGCAGGCACGATCAATGCTATGACCGCATCTCTTAATCTCGATTCCGTTTCAACCACGTTCCGCCATTCAAAAATACGAGAGAGCCCAAAGTGAGAAACGGGGTCACGGAAGCAAACTCGCACCATATCCCTGGATAGTGGCTGTTCGCAGCGACGAAAGTTGACGGATCGTCCGGATTTTGGAAAGGAAGTTGATGCACCAGGTATATCCTGGAGATATCAGATGTAGGTCTAGTCTATGTCGTACGTTCCAGTGAACAGATGATCAAATTGCGATCGATTCGGTGCAGCCGCGGCACATCGATGCCACCAGACCTTAGAGTCGGCGTCCACTTCGTGGTGCCGGCCTCTCAAAGAAATGTATGTGGTAACTGGTGGGCTAAATCCGTCAGCATGCATTTTTCCTCGGGCAACACTGTAGTTTACAACGAGGCCGGGTCTTTTGAGAGATTTAGGGTCTCTCCGTCGTCGTTCATCAACAGCGGTACGAGAAAAAATCACTTCGGATGCATTGGCCATCCCTCTGCAAGGAGGCGGCTGGAGGCGGCCGTAGTCGCAAAGCGATGGGGAAAGGCCGACAACCATGAGGCATGGTATAGAGTTACAATAAAGATGACATGGGGGTTCTCTTTCATAGATCAATAGCTATACAGAGTTCAAGTCTGGAAAGTCTGGGATGAGTTTGACAAGAGATTCGCACGTGGAACGACATACGGAGATATGGTGCCGTATGATCAGTACTAAGAGAGCGATTTCGACGGCAGCGACGACGACCGTGACTTGGAGCACAATCCAGCCAGCTGTAACGAAGGGTCTTCCGAAGATACGGGTACCTTCTTGTCCTTTTGTTTTCAACCCCGGATCGAGTCTCTGTGCCTCCTTGTGTCGGTCGGCAAAGTCGTGTGTGGAGTGGCGAGACCGAAAGAAAGCTACCACAAACAATAGGCCGCCCAGGCAGAGAAGAGTAACCCAACTAGATAGAATATACAGACGAATGTCAGTAATAGGTTTGGGATTGCACTATGATGCATGTCGGTATAAAAGACGCCATTACGCCAGCAGCATATGTACCGTAGGACATGTATAATGAACCACTGACTTCGCTGGAACTCTCGATCAAAAAGCCGCAAGATTGTCAGAGCATATCCCAAAGCTCCCAGAGCGGTGCGACTGTAAGCTCCATGAAAGGTTCGCTGTCGAGCTCTCAGTTCAACAAGTTCGTTGACATCCGCAGCTTCAAAGGAGTGTCGGCGATGTCCTCTGTGTTATTGAATACTGTGAGCTATAAATATAACTCGCCATCACAATACATTCGAGGCCGACCTGTATGTTCGTCGGGTCGTGTGATCATGAGAGGTGCTCATTGACTCAATACAGGATGCTGGTTGAGTCGTGCAGATGCGATAAAAAGTGTAGCGCAACCTCGATACTGGTGGTAGCCAAAAGGCAAGTTCTGCAGGCCAATTACCCGTGGCACCCTCGTCGGAACAAGGTCCGGAAACTTCAAGACAGGGCGACTTGCCACGTGATGTCAGCCACGTGAGGCACAATTTGACGCGCGAGAGATTCCGGGAAATTTTGAATTTGGGGTCAGTGAACCAACAGTGCACCGTTTGTTTCTTTACAACGACCAAAAACCCAGGTTTCAGGCCGTCAGACCACGACTCTGTTGAAGAGTCACGTAGAAAACATCCAAGCTGGACTGAAAGTTAGAAGGTAATTGCTAGAAAGAATGGCTCTTACCAGCTCAGTGAGGCTTGGGTTTCGACATGGTTCGCTTCGGGCAACTTCTCGGAGGTGCGCATGCTAGAATTCCATTCGTATGAAATGACTGATCAAGATTGAACAACAGCTCAGTGGTGGCACCTTTCCATCTATATTGCCCAAATACGCGACTGTTTTCCTCTATCTTCCCAGTGAGTTTTTCAGACTGGCTGAGCTACAGGTTACTTAACTCCAATCTAGCCTTCTGGCTCAAGTCATAGATTGACCGTTCTTCGAGTACCGACAAGTACCCGAACTTACTTCTGGAATTCAAGCTCGTCTGCGCCAGCGTCATCAAGTCCAGCTTCCCATCCCGTAGCTGAGGTAGCCGAACCGCTGGAAGATAAAGCCGTCGCTGCAGTCGACGCTTCCACTGCTGCTGACGTTCCAAGCGTTGACATTTCTAATGCAGCTGAAAACATTCCATCCGACCTCACCGAAACCATCCTTTCTAATGTTCCAGCGGTGCTTCAATATGGCGATTTGGCCGCTCTCGGTCTGGCAGGATGGACGCCCGCAGGGATGATTCGATGGTCGATGGAGCTCATCAACGTTGGCACAGGGCTACCTTGGTTCTGGACAATTATCGCAGCAAGCGCGATATGGAGGTTGACATGTGTTCCCTTCGCCGTCAAAGGTCTGCAGGCATCTGCACGGCTAGCACCCCTCCAACCTCAGTTGATGGCTATCCAGGAAATGATGTCGAAAGCCAGGAAGTCGGGAAACCCTTTGGAGGTTCAGAAAGCAGCCCTCACGATGTCAAAGTTCTACAAATCCAACAACGTCAACCCTCTGTCTGGTATGCTTTCACTGATACAGTTGCCGATTACCCTTGGGTTGTTTTTCGGGGTCCAGAAATTGTGCAAACTCCCGCTCGAACAGTTGAAGGATAGTGGCTTCGCCCTGCTTCCTGATTTAACAGCTAGCGATCCGACTATGATCCTCCCAGTCATCCTCTTTGCTGCCATCAACGCTCAGATACAGGTACGGCCTACACAATACAGACTTGACTGACTCAATTGACACTTTTAAATACAGCTTGGAGTACGGGATATTAACACGCAAGAGAGGCCTGATATGGCGCATTTCATGAATGTTTTCCGCGTTATGACGATCCCTGGAATTTTCTTGATGTCTTCCTTCCCATCTGTACGTCAAATCGTACTCGTTACCAATCGCATCAGTTTATCGTTCTATAGGGTCTGCTGGTGTCGCTGTTGACGACCGGTCTCCTAACCATTGGTCAGTCATTGGTGCTGCGCTTGCCATCGGTTCGAAATGCTTTGCACATTCCCATTGTTCCAGTCGAAGCACGGGGGAGATTGCCCCCACTGTCTTCCACTCTGTTTAGAATCAAGGAGTATTTTGCCGGCGACATAAAATCCAAGGTCGATGCGGCGCGTCGAGAGGCAGCGGAGAGGCAGAGAATGAATAGGCCCAGACGATGATGGTTTTACGTCGTGGATGACCGCTTTAGCTTTCCGGGATATACTGTTTTCTTTACGCCCTATTTAGTCGGGGGTCTGATACCCTAACAATGCTAAGGCTCTGCAGGAAAGTCGAAGATATTGTTAATTCGTATATTTATCTTACTGTTTTGCATAATTTACAAACTGCTCACACCGCTCATACCTCCCCTCGTCACATATTGGTTCCATAAGGGACGCAGACTTTTGGGAGTAGCAGGGACCAGCGCAATTTAAGCCGTCGATTACGTAACTGACTATATGGCTATGTCCAATCGCGAAAGCTGCGCGAAAGTGACCTCTCTGCTATATACCACCAGCACGACCGAAAGCTGCCGCCAGCGCCAGCCTCTTAAGGCAGCACATAACCCCACACCACCGACGTGCAGCCCTTCAGTGTGCTTCACTAAACGACGCCAATGGGCTTCAGCTTGGGCTCAATAACGATTTCAGCAGCTGCAGCAACATCTTCTACTGCGGCTCCAATAGCAGAAGAAGAGGAATATTATTCGTCATGGTCGCTGTTTCTTGTGTGCATGCTGCTTATATTGTCGCTTTTGACGTCATATTACCTCCAAATCAAACGGATACGCGCTGTTCATGAGACTTTGGTTTCAATATTTGCCGGAATGTTGGTTGGGTTAATTATTCGACTTGCCCCAGGAACAATGATTCGGGAGATGCTAGTGAGTCCATATTTTCAGAGCACTTGTGGCGATGGCTGTAGGGTGCCACCTGTGCGTGTATGATAGACGGGAGGAAGACCGTCTCATGGGCACATTGTTGCAGAGGACGTTGCTCACGAAGCCACCAGGTCCACGCGCGTTCGGCAAAAATTCTCTTTTGATTCGTTATTCGTATATTGTGAACATGCCAATAACATTCCTTGCAGACCTTCAAACATACGCTCTTCTTCAATCTCCTACTTCCGCCAATTATCCTGAATTCAGGATATGAGCTGAAACAGGTACGCTGATAAACGCTGGATCCAATCATTCACCCAACGACATTTCAGGACAATTTCTTTCGCAACTTCGGCTCCATTCTGATCTTTGCTTTCATGGGTACCTTCATATCTGCAGTCGGTGTGGGGTACGTTGCAAATCATCTTGAAGCTCATCTTGTTTTCTTAATACCTGCAGAATAGAGTTCTCACATTTATCTACTCTTATCTTGGCATTGACACAGACAAACTCCCATTGATTGAATGTTTGATCTTTGGATCAACACTGTCTGCGACGGATCCTGTTACAATATTGGCGATATTTAACCAGTATAAGGTCGATCCCAAACTTTACACGGTCATCTTCGGGGAGAGTTTACTCAACGATGCCGTCAGTATCGTCATGTACGAGTGAGTGTTCTCTCCCCTTATGTTTCTATAAGAAATTAATGTAGCGCCGTCAGGACACTGAGCCGGTTCCATGGTACAGAGATATTCTTATCATCCATCTTCCACGCGATAGGAATTTTCCTCTTGTCATTTAGCGTATCAATGGCCCTGGGGGTCTCCTTCGGACTTGGGACGTCTCTCATGCTCAAGCATTCCTACCTCCACCTGTACCCCTCCATTGAGTCCTGTCTCGTAGCCCTCTGCGCGTACACCTGCTATTTCTTTTCCAACGGCCTTTCTATGTCCGGCATCGTCTCCCTCCTTTTCTGTGGTATCACATTGAAGCATTACGCTTACCACACTATGTCACGGCGAACTCAACGAGCCACTAAATATATCTTCTCGACTCTCGCCCAACTTTCAGAAAATTTCATCTTCATCTACCTCGGCATGTCACTTTTCACCAGTGCCCCCGTCTCCGAGCCCGTCACGAACTACGTGAAGCCAGTCTTTATCGTTATTACAACCATTGCTGTTGTTTTCACGCGATATGCTGCTGTGTTCCCGCTCTCCGAGGCGATCAATTTCTTCCACAAGCATGCTCGTGGTCAGCGAACGGAGGAACTGCCACATTCCTACCAGATGATGCTCTTTTGGGCCGGCTTGAGGGGTGCTGTTGGCGTAGCCCTCGCCGCTGGATTTAAAGGCCCCAATGCGCAGATGATGCGGACAACGGTGCTTATCGTTGTGGTGTTGACAGTTGTCATCTTCGGTGGCACCACCGCAAGGATGCTCGAGGTGCTCGGAATCCGGACCGGCGTGGAAGACGATGCAGGAGCGAGTAGCGACGAAGAGGAGCCGATGAATCCACCTGGACGTAACGCTTGGGTGGGCCGAGGCGGTAATGGTAGCTTGGGAAGATACAACAGATTCATGGACGAAGATTCAAGCGCATTGACCACGAGTCAAGGCACAGCTAGAGGAGCTGGCCGCATCGGTACCCATTATAACTCTCGACTATACAACCATCAATTCCAACAAAATAGCCACCAAAATGCACCCTCATCCCCTGTCACACAGAGCAACGCCATTTTCTCAGCCGCTTCCTCTGACTCATATGATTCCGACGCGGAAGTCCTACCACTCGCACCTACTTCACAACAAGATAACGCGCATCCACCGCGGCAAAATGCTTCTTCCGTAGGAATTGGCGAAGACGGAAAATGGTTCCAGGCCCTCGACGAACGCTATTTGCTACCAATATTCTCCAACGCTACTGCAAGCCGGACGTTCCATGCACGGAGAGCACGGAGGACGTCAGGACTTGCGGGGAGTGTGCACGGGAGCAATATTGGGACCCCGGCAGATAGTGAAGACGAAGTGGATTTGGGTCAAGATGTTGAGTTGGGACGATCAGGCGGTGGTGGTCACGCCCATACTAACAGTATTGTTGGCAGCAATCGGGTGCTGGCATCGGATGAGAGTCGATCGGAGAGGGGATTGCCTAGTCCTATCTTAAGAACCAACAGTTCAGGAGAAAGGTTCTCATGATTCACTGCTTCGCTATAGTTATGTAGATGGATTCCTTACCCTTTACTTTACGATATGTACATCGGTTGTGCTCTTGAGTGAACAATCCGATACCCCTTATTCGGAAAATTTGAGTCATGATCAGTAACTCGTTGAAGATGTGGTTTAGACAACTTCGCCGAAAGATATATCGCGAGAATGGGTGAGATATTACACAGAACGTGGGTACGTACGTAAAGCAATGTGAAAATTACAGTAACGGAAATGGATGTTGAAAGCAAATAGGTGGATGAATGGGGTCCCGGTGACGCTAAGGAACCAGTGGAGCGTGACATTATGCAAAGGTCGATGGGCGCTGAGTTGTGAAAGGGTTGAAAAGCCCCATGTGACGTACTTGTACATTACAATGAAAATCCGATAAGAGGATGAGAAATAGGTGAGAAGAAGCAGTAGATGGATCGACGCGCGACGGGCGTAGAATGAGGGTAGGTTGAATGGCGATAGGTTGCGGGGTGGCGACCGATGGAGAGGAGAGAAGATGCATTAGTCGATGGAGGTTGTGTGTGGGTTGAGAAATGCAGGGGGGAAACCCAACTACATCAGATCTGCACGTCTTAGATGTTCTCGTAAAATGGATTCCTCAACTTTTCAAAAATGGATTGTCAGCATAGGAAGTGGGGTGTGAAGAAGTGCAAATGGCAGTACCTGCTCCTAATGTAACAGCTGTCGAGCGTGTATCCTGAAGCAAATTAGTTCAATTGAAGGTTTTACGAGCATGGGTCAGGTAACGCACAATTACTGAGGTCAAATGGACGTAGAATGGACGTTGGACTGGGGAGTGGTTCCGTGAAATCTCCTTGAAATGTTGTTGAAAATCTGCAAGTAGGCAATATTGAATGGATTAAGTTCGGCGAAACATAATACACAGGCAGATACGAAGGGAGAGGTGATGGTAGATATACGCACATCGTGTGGCAGTAGGTAGGTCATTCTTCCGATCGCCAAAACTGGGGACGGAGTCCCGTATTCGGACTCCTCTTTGAAGTTTTGCTTGTAGAAGATCACATTTGTTCAAGACTAAAGGTTGGAACAAAGTATTAGCGGGTGTGCCTGGGTAAGCTGAGCAAGAAATGCTGACAGAGAATAACTTGTGTTCGCGCAAGAAGCTTGCATGAACATACAGATCGCCAGAGGAGGTAACTGTCTTCCAGTCTGTTGACCCTTCGATCTTCGGCTAATTTCTCGTCGAATGGTGAGACTGGAATCAATTGAGTATTGCAAATTCCTGGGAGCCTGAGAAGTAATGACACGTACTAGGTCTGTTACGCAAGCAGTAGAGGAACAAGAATGAGATCAGTGAAACTAAGGGATGGAATTGTCAAACTGACGCGAGAAAGATGATGGCATCGACTGTCGTCATAATCAGCGTTGAGACCTTAAGCTGAGAGTATTCATCATACCATCGTCAAAATAAGGATACCAGGCTCCTCTCTGTTGGGTGGAAGGACTGAGAATATAACTC
This sequence comes from Crassisporium funariophilum, assembly GCA_014925845.1. Taxonomy (NCBI): domain Eukaryota; kingdom Fungi; phylum Basidiomycota; class Agaricomycetes; order Agaricales; family Crassisporiaceae; genus Crassisporium; species Crassisporium funariophilum. The sequence goes on from JACGCL010000010.1 coordinate 1,338,862, forward strand.
TCCATTGAGTGTAATCAGACTCACACTACTCCGTGTTCCCCCAACATCGTATAATCTCCACTCCTGGCCCATGGTTCGTCCTGAACCGAAAAGTCAGGATCGGGAGGAGGCAGCATGGATGTAGAGTACGACTTACCATGATCAAAGATGAATCTGTATTCCTGTACACCAAGCGTCCGCAACCGTGCCCGAATAACATCGTCGTCTGTAGGCTGGTAATCACGATTTGCGACTCGGTCGGTGTCATTGATGAAGCTGAAAAGAGTAATAGAGTATGAGACCGATAGCAATCAAAGACTTCAGGGCATAAAACAACGCACAACCCTGGAGCATCTTCTAATCTGATTTTTCGACGGTTCAACATCTCTCTCACAATGTCATCGTCCCATAGGGCTTTGATATCCTCCCGACATGAGCCAATCACATCTGCAATATCTTCCTCTGAGTCTTTGACTTTGCGTACCAGTGACGCTGAGCCGTTAGTGGCTTGGTCTGTCCGTGCTGGTGCAGTACGCAGTGTCCGGAATTTATCAAGGGCTGATTTCCAACCATTCGAAGAATTGATAGAGAATTCCTGCAGGGCTCTTCGATTTGACGGCGCGGGTTGCTCGAAAGGAGCTGCAGTGTTCACGGAAGTTGAGTGAAGCTCCAAACTGGCAGTTCCTAACTTCTGTTCCAAGGTGTGCTGCACGTTGCTCAATGGGCCGAGTCGCATTCTGAGTAAGCGATGTTGCTCAGTAAATTTTAGCCGAGGTAGGGCCCTGGCAGGTCGTGGGCCGTGCAGGTCTTCTTGCGAGTCGTCAGGATGGTACGGTAGGTCCGACATTTCACTGGAGAGGTGCGCAAGTATTTCGTTCACGTTGCGAACGAGGTTGAGAAATATGACAGCGCGCCATGCGGCACGTTCTTCAGACCACTCTTTCCGAGCATACGTGAGTTGAAAGTCTGTTGAGAAAGTTATCGATCGTCAGCCACGTTGAATAACTTGACAACGATTTGGGATTGAACACACTCTTCAATGTTGCTGTTTTACCACTTTCACTTTGGCCTAACGACACATATGAGCCTTGATATATACCAGATATATACTCCTGAGAGCGTGGACTAACCAAGTAGAAGTAGCTTTACAGGCTTCTTCTTCTTCCTCTCCAACTCTCTTTCCTTCCGAATTTGTTCGTCGATTTCATCGCTAATCCTCTTCGCTTCTGCTTCCGCTGCTTCTCTTATTTGGCGCTGCTCATAAGTCTCGTCTGCAGGGGGTGCTATTGCCAATGTTAAAGGGTCTTCATCCAAAGAGCGGCCCATAGATGAAGGACGGGGAAAGAGAGAATGTCTCAAGGCCAAAGGTGAGAATTCAGGAGAATTGATCGTATACACTCATCTGTATCGAGGTATAACTTACTGATCAGTTCTTGGGAGCCGAACCTAACCTTTTCCTATTCCCATCCCCAACGGAGCACAGATCAGGGGCGGGGCTAATTTGGTTTGATCTAGCCGCTCTAATTGCCCAAGCCTCCCTTGACTACCGCCACCATACTTTGTTTATTGAACACCAAAGGCAGCTTGCAGTCATTAACGAAATGAACTCAACATGGCTTGAGGTTGAATCTATTTTCCGATATCATGCCTGGCAATCGTCGACTTTCTTGTGCCTTGTCGTCAACGGCAACCACCAACACTGACTGCGGTAAGGAATAGCTGCCCAAAATTTGCAGAAACAGTCACTCGATATGTGCCATGTCAAATGCACCCCCCAGGAGCTACCTGAAGCATGGGTTGAGCGCTGCATATAAGGAGGATTTGAAGATATCTCTTCAATGGAGACCATCAGCTCTTCTCCGAGTGGATCTATATCTTGCTTCGTCCATCACCTTCTATCACAAGACTGACCCCTGGCAATGCTTGCCGACTCCAAAGCATCGTCTGTCGTCTAGGGTTGGCATGCTCTCAATTGCTGTCTCTAGCTGCCTGTCGTCTGACTTGGAAAAACTGACCTGGGCCTGCCTCTGATACAGGCCGTTTGGGCTGGGGATCTGTAAAGCTGGCCCATTGGATCCGTTCGTATCATGGGTTCCACTTTTACATATAAACCCTACAACCGATTGACAAATCTAATATTAGGCCTATCTTCTTCAGAGCTATCCATCATCAATCCGTCAACTCGTCATCATATCAGCGCTCTTAGAGTACCCGTGCTTCACTTCTGAAGGCCTTTGACATCCAAAATAAATAGCTACTACGAAAGTTTACGAGGGGCCAGCAAATGGCGCGCTTTCCACCGTCTTGTTTAGACTCTGACTCAACTCTCAACCCGGGTCCTTCGGGGTCGGTATGGATACTCTTGATACGTCATTTTTCGCCTTTTCTCTCTCGTCCGACCTGTTTTTGGTTGGCTGCATTACATGGAGCTGATATGGATTGCCTTGATACGCACGCGCGCTGAGCGGTGATGCCAAAGCGTCACATGGGTTTGGATGGATGTCAGAATGACCCCTCCGACAATCATGCAGAGTCTTTCCCTGACGGTTTCACATGGTGCTGTCTTTGTATGTCTCTGATTCGATCGCAAACCAATGGAAGGGGTTGATGCGTCCGCTTCCTTCAAATCCAAAAGCCCTCTCAGCGTGGTAAGTAGTAGGTGGTGCGCCACCTGTTGACTCCTGTCTACCGTGCCTGGCATGATATGCTAGATGTGGTTGAATATGCACATGCATTCTTGTAAGTAACAAGATGCTTCATATTGTTGGAAACGCTGAATTCTGTTACAGGACCTATTCGAGTCATGTGTGTTCGCATTCAGCACAACGGGTCGAACGACACCTTCGTCACCCTTGTGTATCTAAGCAATATGAGGCCGTCTATCTTGCACCTGAAAAGACTGGCCCAAAATCAGTGTTGGCGCGAGTTCCTCTTGCAAAAGTTGCAGGAAATGTGCCTTGGCGTTGACACCTGTATGTACTTATCAAAAATTTCTTTGCACGAAGGTCAGAAGATATTGCGCCGCTTGGTGCATCATGATGCACTAGCGCCAATGTAGCCCGAAGTTGGTGAGTAGCCGGAAGCTGATTGATGCAAACCACTTATTTAAATTTCTCTTCTTGAGCGTCAGGGACAGGGACACCGACCGGCATTCTAGATATCACATTGCTGATACTGAAGTAAATCCTCGACATCGATTCTGACTTCATTATTGGCTTGTCTAGTCTATGGGCTATGGCTACCTAGTAGTTTAGGCTGTATCTTTGATGTTGATGAAGTATAAAACTGACCTTGGGTGGTGCAGATGAGGATTATCTCATAGCGTATTGATAGCGTAAATAGTGCAAGCTGCTCCATGTTTGGAAAACCGAATTGCTACCTGCATCATGAGCAAGGTGCCTCAATATCTAATTTTGATGTTGGATAGTGTCGACCCAATGTAAGCATGAAGCAATAAGATTTCTGTATTATCCACACTAACCTTCGTGGGGAGTTGAATTTGTGAACTGCGTCCATGTGTTTGCTTATTAACCGCCAGAAAAGATAGGCTACTGAAAGTTCCTAATCTTCTTGTTGCTCAGCGGTGAGCGTCTATTCTCCCCAGTGGAGATATTTCGAGACCCTGCAACATACAAGTACGGCAATGTCAGAGTACGGCAGACTCCTCATCAACTTCAATTATACTTCCAAATTCCGAGGATGAGAGTATATTCGCGGTGCCAGAAAGATCGAAATTGGTTTGTGGCAAGGTCCAGACCTCCATAAGCTTTCGCATGTCAGAGTGTTCATTGAGAAGTTAATACAATTTTACTCCAACCGAGCGTGTTGCGAGGAACAATTGAATGATGATTGTATTGGAGAAATTCTATGGCAAGGACTGTGGCGCATGAGAGGCACGCACTCCGTATATATGTTGGCCTCGCTTTGCAATGCCAAAAAGACGAACGAACCACGATTTTATGGTGTTGCACATTTGTTCATTGACGTTCATAATCGGAGTGTGCTACAAAATAATACATACAAGAAAAGGGAGGTCATGGCTCAGCATGCGCGTCAGAAAGCGGCGGTTGCTCTCAGACTTGGGGACATCATAAATATTGGGAGGAAGGGGCGGAGACAAGAAAAGAGGATAAGTCATGAGGAATGCAGGACTGAAGCAGCGACAAGGGAGGAAAATAAACATCAGACGGCTGACGGGTCACGAAAGGTAGAGGGAAAGCCAGTGAAAAGTGCAAAAAAGTAAAAGTCTGTCCTCGAAGGGGAGAAAAGATCGGGGAAAATCGTTACGCAAGACTGAGGAATTGAAATTCAATCCGTCCTCTGTCGCTTACCATCGCGATCATCACCGCCAACGATAGCTTCACCGTTTCCATCAACCTCGACACTCCTTCGTTTCGTTCCCGCAGTACTTTCCTCCTTCGCCACATTGCCACCAATCCCGTTCATACTCCTTGAGACCTCCAGCTCCGTCTCTAACCTTGTCCTCGCCATGCGCTCCTCTTCCCACATGCGCTTAACCTCTTCAAGCTGCGCTTGCAGATCTCCCATCGCCTGGTCCATAAGCAACTTCTCCAACGTCCATTTCTCAATATTCCGTGCTTCGTTTTCCTTCAGATGGTGAATGTACTGCACAGCGCGCGAGAGAATCGCGCCTTTGGCTTTCTCGCCTGATCCATTTGGTACAATGCGTCCTAGTTCATTGATGCCTTCATTTATGTTACCGCGGCGGCGGCGCTCCACTTCTTTCTGCATTAGGAAGTAAGCTACCTGCAACAAAGCTAGATGTCAGGAACATGAAGGACGAACATGATTATCCTTTCTCTGCCGACTCCATTCGTCGCTTCCCATAGTCGCACTCCGTCCACCACGTCGGTTCCCAGAGCTCGTGTTCCCAGTACCTCCGGGAGTCGCTGTAGGGGAGCTTGAACCAGCGTCTTTGCCAGGAGACCCATGGTTGGAGTTTTGGCCTTGATCTGCGGAGCCGTCTTCTTGTCGTGGTTGCTGCTGCTGCTGCTGCTGCTGGACGGACACGGGAGTCGCTTGCATTGCCACTGCGCTTAGCTGTCCAAGGTTGGGAGGGCCACGAGGGTGTGAAGATGGGCCGGGATCATTTATACCTGGAAGGCCGCCTGCCGATGGCGCATAAAGATGTTGCGTACCAAAAGGTGGAGGGGCCTGAGCGAGGTTGGATAAGGTCTGTGCTGCGTCTTCCTTTGGATTCCCTTGGCCCTGTTCCGTCAACTACCATAATGTTGTTAATTTTATTCCCGAACACCAGAGCCAAGACATTGAACAATGAGAAAGCAAGAGAAATAAAATTATTTGGGAACTGAAACAGCCAAGGACGTTTATGAGGTCTCGAAACCCACCCGAAGCGAGCATCAACTGATACCTGATTTCGTTGAAAGGCATCATGCCCATCGATTTCTAGTGCGACGAGCCACTCGGAGGGTCAAAACCATGTAAGCAAGGCGCTTAACGATGGCGTCAGGGGCGATACGAGGTCTGTGGCAGACAAGTACCCTCTTGCTCCCCGTGACCCCTTGAGACGCGCTCGTGCTCTCCGTCGCGACAGTCACGTGGAAGTTAATTAACGAGCGCCATTGCTGAACGCGCACGGAGGCCATCGAGCGAAAGGGCGACGTTAATGAAGTAGGATAGGGGAAATGAAGGAAGTACAGAACAGAACCGATGCGATTACCAAGCTCAACTCACTTTGTTATAGATTCCGGGCAACGAACGGAGAAGGTTCATGATCTGGTTCTGATCAAGACCAGTCAAATGCATATTAGAAAGGTCGGCCGCTGTTAGGTTTGTAGGAATTCCTCCAGGAGCTTGCGATGGTTGTGAGGATGTAGCAGCGGTAGTAGGGTGAGAAAGGTTTGGATCATGGTTCGCAGGTGCTGTGGGTGCCATTTCGACGTTATGTGAGGGTGTGACTGAATTGTATGTTTCGTTATACAAGTTAAATCTAGCCTTAAGAGACGCTGCTACGCTTCGAAGCTGTGGATTGCTTGACGACCGTCGGAAGTAATGAGGAGGTGCGGTGTGAATGATCCTAGGCTTATTTTGACTCGGCAATGAGCCAGAAAAATCGCAGAATTTGGTGGATTGCAGAGGGAGTGTTGCTTGCAGTATCTGTGGCTGCTTTAGGTGATAGAAGTAGGGATATTGTGGGTCTGGAGGGGTACGAGGAGGAGGAGGAGGGATATTGGGGGTGGATGTGGGGGCGTGAAAGTCACGACTGTCGTGATCAGAAACCCTGTGACCTGGCACAATCAACAGATCACGCATTCCCACGCCACAGAGTCATGGGACCCGGGTAAACGCGTTCACGCGCCGGGACAGATATTCTTTCGACAACAGCCATGGGTCTTTCACTCGCTAGTCTTCAGAAGTCTTGAAACTGGCCTTTACCGACTAAGCTTGGTGTATGCCAAGCTACGATGCGCGTGTTTTGCATGAATTATGAATGTTCTAATGTCCTGGTCGTATGTTATAAGTCCTGTGTGTAACCAAAGCTGGGAAAATCTGCTCTAGGAGAAACCTCTTGGGAACGCCAACCAACGCGTTCAATACCTTTCAATCAAGTTCGACACCTTCCAGAACATACTCGAATGGATCTGGCTGCGCTGGACCTGGTTCGTACTCCGACCCCGTCCTCAGCAGTTCCACCAATTTCGCGTCGAAATGTACCTTCACAAACTCAGCAGCGAGGTCGAGTCCTATTTCTGCCGAACTCCAAATCTTCCCATCTACCATCCATCGCCTGTCCCCTACCCACTTCACATTCTTGTTCAAAAGGTCGTGCTCCGCGTACATCTTCAATGAGAATTTATTGGCGCAGACATTGAAGCCATCTAGCACACCCGTTTCTGCGATGCATAGAGCTCCCGTTGCTATTGTTAACAAGCCCTTGAGCCCCGCGAAGCGCTCCTTCACAAACGCGGCGCATCCTTCGGGAAGCGACTGATTGGGTCCTGTGCCGGGAACGATGAGGTAATCGATGGGCGGACAGCTGGCATAGGTACAAGTAGGCATTTGGGAAGGTCCAGCGGCAGCGCGTATGGGTGAGAGATCGTGCGCGATGTAATGCCACTCGAGGACAGGGGCCCTGTTTCTAAACACCTCCGGCGCGTCCATCAGCGTGACAAACTCGCGCGAGTGGTTATTGATATGCGTGATTGGTCCTGCAGAGAAAATATAGTGGTGATTGGGCAAGAGCAGCACGCCGAAGGAAAGCTTTGGGGGAGGTTGAAAAGTGGATCCTGGCATGTTTATCGAGGGGGATGTTGGGAGTTGGGGATTGTGTGATTACACCGCCAAGTCAAAGATGACCTTTATAACTAGACGAGTGCAGGGTCCGATATGGATTTTAGTCCAAGATCTTTGGCGGCATATTGGGGAAGCGTTTTAGGGTGTCAACAGCTTTCTATTCATGAGGGGGTGGTCCCGACGGTGGCACAGACAAGAACATAGGAGGTTATGTTTACCCTGTCCAGTCCTGGCCCAGAAACAAGGCTCAGGCAGACAGGAACGGGTAGCCCTGGATGAGAGAGAACGCCCGTGCTGTTATGGACTTTTATTTTGAGTGGTATGTACTTGCGTGCACGCTCCCGCCGGGCTTGAGATTGGCGCGTGAGACGTAAAGTGAGGAACAGTTGAGTTTGACTGTGAATATACTTCCTTTCATGTATCCGCTTGGCATATTCCCCACATGGCTGGAGGCTTAGCTTGATATGTGTTTTTAGCGCCTCTAGCTCTCGGCAATGCTGTATACTTACGTTAATGTCCTCAGTACATATTGCCATGTGTAGATTGTCACGGTGCTTTCGTAGATATCCATGCTAAAGATAGGTTAGTTTGATCTCAATATTAGGTCTGCCGTAACGCCCGAGTTGTAGTGGACTTATCTCAGGATATCAGAGAATCCGCAACAGAGGGGTAACACGCAAGAGATCATCGAATGTGAATGGTAGCCTTGGTCCTGGGTATACAGTACGCCCATCTACTCACCTAACTTTGGAGAGACGCAGCATCCGTATCTTTGGCGTTGGATAAATCATCCACCAATGCGACGTTACCACATCACCTCTTAAATAAGGACAGCAACGATCGACACGCGATGTCGTGGGATCCAAAGCGAACCTGCGTGTGCACACAAACCAACGCCACCCCCAAAGCAGGTTGTTGGAAGTTCGGCTCTTTGGATGAACGGCATGGTCACAGGGGCCACTTCATATTATCTGCGCAGTGATTCGGGAATCATTCAAGCTGTGCAACTATAGTGCGGGCGCCGTATTAGAGATTTACCGTGAAGCCGTGAGCAAAATAAAGGATGTCGTTATGTGACGTTTCTGGATCGAAACCCCGCTGCCGTAAAACCAGACCAACAAACATACGCCGCACCTTCGCACGAGACTCAATCGGTGTTTAGAATGAAAGATTTGCCTGAAGCCAACCCATGCGACTGTGATGGAAACTCATTGTTAATGAAAGCAGATTGGCAAGTCCAATTGCGAGAAAGGTCGGCGGAGGCCACCACAGACATCCAATACGGCCCAAGTCCGACTTGTATCGCCAGACCTTCTCGAGGGTTTGAGAACACAGAATTGTGGACGGAGAGAAGTCAACAACTGCGCCTACAAGCTTCCAACCAGCTGATGGGAAGATGGCAAACGCCGAACCAATCATGTCTCACGAAACGTCTCTCACGCGCATCCCATTTTTCTTCCGAGATAATGCGATGTCCGTGCGTCGAAAACTGGCACAATTCAGCAAGGAATTTTGGTGGGGGTTTCCGTGGGGCAAAGGGGCGAAAAACATGGGCCAGCGCCACTTCCCCTCCTCGTACCTAATAAGGCATCTTCCACATCCTAAGCTCATCCCTCTGCCCATTTCTCCAGCTCTTTCAGGGGAATCCAGTAGCTTTGAATGCGGCCAGTAGATGCTATAAGTTCAGACGTGGAGATGGATGGTCGTATCGAGGAGAGGGGCTCCAGGACACCGGACCTGCACCCACCCTCCTCTGCTGCCACAAGTCGTCGCTCATCCTTCGACGACGACCGCAACGGTAACAATGGGAGTATTTCTATCAACAACATGCACGGCACTGGTGCCAGCTCATCGCATGCCCCTATTTCAATCCCTGTGCTTGTCCACTCACCGTCGCCGTCGCCATCCACCAACGATGCTGCGTCGATTTCGAATGTCTCACATTCTGCTGCCGGCCCCTCCGGCGTTTCGTCAGCGTCCGCCTCCGCCGCGAAACCGTCATCCTCGTCAGCGAAGCCGCCGTCCTCCGCTAAACCTCGTTCAAGTAAGCCCGCCAGACCGGCGCGCTCCCCGTCGCCATCCCCGCCGCCGCCGCCCGTTTACGTCCCTCTTCAAACCATCCGTTTGGAAATCCGCCTCGGGGGTCCTTCGAATTATGAAGTAGACATCTCCCGCCTTGCAAAGGATTCAGGTCAACGTCCGCCGACGCCGCCACCAGTGATCAAAAAAGTCGCGGATTCGAGTGATTCCGAGGAAGAAGAAGATGAGAAAGGTAAAGACAAAGACGATAAGAGTAAGGATGATAAAGTCAAATCGAAGAAGAAAAAGGTCGGTAGCCGCTCCCTTCATCGTTTCAGAGGCTCATAGGAATTTGCAGCGAAAGAATGTCACGTCCGAATATTATGACACCTCGGACCCATTTATCGACGACTCGGAGCTCGCTTTGGACGAGCGGCAGTTCTTTGCGCAAACCAAGCAACAAGGATTCTACGTATCAAGCGGAGAGGTCGCTCTTCTCAAAGACAAGTACGTCATTTTAGACATTGATACATACATTCTTGTGGTGCCTGGAATAAAGTCGCAACAAACATGTCTATACTGTGCTTCTGCTCTAATCTGCTCTGATCCAATTTGACCATGTCGTCGTGCCTTTCACCCGAAACTGAACCCCATCTTTTGACAGAATGCCTAAGAAACCGAAATCCAAGAAAATATCCTTTGCTGCTGGTTTACACCCATCTCTCAATACCAAAGAAGCAGCTGAAGGCTCCCGCGAAACACCTATAGCAATTGACGGCGACCGGTTCATATCGGAAAGTATATCCACTGCAGGTCTTGACAGTGAACATGCCGGACAGAAACGGAAACGACAAAACAGCACCACCGAAGGCGGGAAGAGGAAGAAGACCATTGATGAGGTATGATAGGTTTCCGGACTTGCTTCGTCTTCAATATGTCTGACGGCATTATCGTAGACGATGTTCCATTCGGAGTTGCAAGCGTCGATAAAAGTCATTAAGGAGCTGGTTGGGAAAGGTAGGTTGACCTTAAGTGTTTGCGTATATATTGCTGATTGTCCCGTTCCAGAAAACTGGGAGCAGAAAGGCAAATTTCCTCCAGGTCTCAAGCCAGAACTAGCGAAGCTAGCTATTCTGGCGATCAAGCTCGACGAGTACGACGACGATTTCTTCTCATTGATGCCAATGCTATTTCCATACAACAAGTTCACAATGACGGTATAACCACTGTATTCTCCATCATACCACTCTGCTTACACGCCGATTCTTAGAAACTCATTAAGAGGACTGTGTTCAGTGAACATCTCGCACTCCTGACACAGCGTCAAGATGTCCTCCTCGGCCAGCTGGCAGAGCTCGCACGCGTAGGCTTCACGAAAGCGCAAGAGGAATGGGAAAAGAACGTCGTCGCATGGGGTATTTATTTCAAAACACCATATTGCGTCGTACCAAAGCTCATCATCATCTGAATCTAGACAAACGGCAAGAGAAACTACGTACAGATGTCGCAGATGCCAGTACAGGAACAGGCTCAGCCGGTCCAACGCGACATCCCACAGAAGAGATGGAAGTCGACAACCAAGCCTCGGCGTCGCAAGCGGGTGGCGGTCTCGACGGCGAAGGAGGGAAGGAAGGTAAAGACGGTAAAGACCACGGCCAACACCCGCCTGCGAAGCGGTATCGCCTGACGGATGAGATGAAGGCCATCGTGTGGGAGCTCGTGTTGCTCAGCAATGAATGTTGTCGGTTGGAGAACGAGAAGAAGTGCGTCGCCGTATGATTGCTGACTGCTGAGACTGCGTTCCTAATTTGGCCTTTTGCGACTTTTTTTATCAGCTCGTTGGAAGGATCTGTCATTCAAATCAGCGACCAAGGGCTGCGGAAAGTTCTTTATCAGAAGGTGCTTCACTACTCGCTTTGAAAATGGCAGATACTCATCCTGAGTTCGTAGATTGTGGCTGCTTTCCCTGAGGGATGGATGTCTTCAGGGCAGATATCCAGAGATGGTACGTCACATGCTAGCACGCTATATCCTATAATTCGCTAACACCATTTTGAACATAGTGAGCGCCATGAAGAAGAAACTGGAGCGAGAAGCCATGGAGCAGGAGATCGACGAGTGATCTCAACTTTTGTACACCCTGCCACGCCCTCGTTGCGTCGGCTTCTTGATGTGTATTTTTGCATCACCCATGGTCATTCTGACAGTTGTCTAATTATCATTATTACTTCCGACGCTTTCAGCGCCATATACTATCTTATGTAATTCTTACTTTGCTTTCTATCGCTTTCTCGTGCTTGTGGTCTTCTGAGTCCTCCGTTTCATGTAATTACGACTTTGTTCCATATATATCTTAACATTTACCCACATAGGCATGTAGGTAGTTCTCGTTCTCATTCTTCCAGAGCATTATTGTTCCCGGCACATTATCTTGCAGATAGTGATCAAATAAAGACTTCAGAATGTGGCATCGGACAGAAAAGAGGGTCAATTGATAGACGAATGCTTCAACAAATGGCTGGCATAGTTGATTCGGAGGCATGATGAAATAAGCGCCTTTGACCTTGACATCCCCGAAAGCAGGTCCCCTTAAGTCCAACCTGCGCCAATAATGATGGTCATTCTTTTGGTCTCCTAGAAGACGAAGTTGATGGAGGTTGTTGATGATTTATGCATCCATAAGATAAGCAATCTAATATACACGAGACCTATCGCCAAGAATTATTTTGTATGAGCAGCGTAGTCTCGCTGTAGATCGATCTCCCCCTTCAAATGAGTATTTGTGATCCGGACTTGACGCTGACGAGGTGCACCGCCTTTCTTGCCCTTTTTCTTGCCCGTTGGTGCTTTGGGCGTGAGGGTTTCGGCAGCAGTTACTTGCAAGCCCTCTGGAAGAAAGACATCAAACCGAGTACTGATGAAACGGAAAGTAGGTACACACCAGACGCGAGTTGTTTCAATAGATCGACATCATTGGGCACAGTCAAAGAGTGCCATAGATCATGGAATTCTGATGTTCGAGAATGAATGGGCAGTATCTATGGCAAAAGGGTATGCCACACACCTTTCTCAACCTGCATGCCACCCCCCTCTTCCGTGGGCTTGATCTCATTCCAGAAAACCATCCGGAGCTGACCATCCTTGACCGTCCGAGTCACCAAAACTTCACCCTCCTTCTCGAGCTCTTCAATGGCTAGAGGAGCCTCCTTCCACGATTCCTTCAGAGTTCGCACAGATATTCCTCCTCCTTTCCGCGTTTGCCTCTGGATTTCTGTCAAGAGCGCTGCTTTATTCCGGAAAGTATATTCGTGCTAGTAGGAACGTGGTAAGTTTGATGTGAAGAGAGCACGATGAAGAGTTGGCGCACTTTATAAGAGTAGAGATCAGTCTTCGGGTCCCACTGGATCCGGTCGTGGGCCTTGAACTTTTCAAGAAGAAAATGATCCGTATCAAGTGGTGTATTTGTGACGATGGCCAAGTCTTGAAGTCGCATAGGGTTTGGTGTTGACTATACCAGAGACCCATCAATATCATTCAACCAACAACACCAGCCTTTCAATGACTCACTTTGAGATGATTCACGGCGTACACCAACTGGGTGTTCACATTATTTCCAGTGCCCGTATCGGCAGGCTGCGAGTACACGATATCTAAGGGAGATCACGGTGGGCCCCGCACACCAGAAAAACAAGAGGATGCATGCATACTCGTCTTTGGGCGTTTTTTCTTAGAAGAAGACGAAGAAGGTGAGCCGGCCGACTCTCCTGCCACAGCTAACACAGCTGATGGCGCAGCAGTCGAAGTGCTTGGGGCGTCGAGCGGCTTGGGCTGAGAATGCCATGATGAATATTCTTGTCGTTGCAAGGTATTCTTGAAGGCAGCGGCGTCCTTGAGGAGTTTGGACATGATGGTCGGAGCAAGAGGCGTTTGTGCTTTGTGACCGGTGTTCAATGTGACATATACAGACCACCACTCTCCAGCCGAGGACGGTATATACCTGATTATGTAATGACATACCAAGTCCTCCACCATACAATGAGTTTGTCTGAATTCTCTACTACCACCAACATACCGAGGGTCATCGTTCTCATATCTCGCACAGGCCCAGTCCATCACAATGTCAAGCAAATCCTTGAGCACGAGCACCCTCAGTCTTCGGTTCATGCAAAATGCACACCGGGCCAAACAAATGAAGGAAGTCGAGCTGGATCGCGCAGAAGTCAAGGACGACGGAGAGTGGGAGGTTAGCCAGGCGGTTAAGGATGCCTGGGGCTTGCCACAGGGGGCACAGTCATTGTAAGTAATCCTTTGAAGGTTGGCGAGGGCTAAAAAGTCATTGTTATAGGTCAACGGACGTTCATGAGGCTTCATATTTGCCGTTTCTCTTCTCGGAAAAAGGTAGTGTTCTTGCGAATGACGACAGTCCTGCAGCCGACGGCAAGAAATCAGCAGGCCGCCGCGTATTCAACAAGAAAGGAGAGGAGGTTTTCCAAGTGGTAAATAATAACCGTTCAGATCATAGATCATGTTTGTGGCTAGCACAGAAGTTGATTTCTTATTTTTTCTAGCCTTCTGTGCCAACTATGACAGTTGCGCAGGAATCTTCTGCGCCCGAATCTTCCGCAACAGCTCGAAAAGTACACCCAAGGCCGATATCAATCTCTGCATCAGGAACTTCTGGACAGTTGCGGGGGTTTGATCAGCTGAAAAGACCCAAAGATTCGAAAACAGCAAGACAAGCTGTGTTTGAAAATGGCGGGGTTGGCACTGATCTTCGAACCCAGGCTCGGAAGAACGGTATTCCCCCTACACCGACGACATTCATGAAACCCGTGGGTGTCGATGACCCTAAAGATATCAAGGCCACCGAATTAGCATCTAGACCGCTACCGACCGATGGAGAGATTGTCGACGGCGCCCGACGAAAGCCATTCAAACGTGAACGCGATGCCGCAACCGACGGGGCCAGTGAAACCGTCAAGAAGTCTAGGTCAAAGAAGAAAAAGGTCTCTGAATAGAAGAAGGTATGATTGGCTATATACACGTCTTCCTGATAGCTTTTACGGAAATCCTTCATTTTTGCGATAGTCTGCAGGGGTGCAACTGATACATTGGTCTTCTCTGGCCTCGTGGAGATATCCACTGATTCACGTCAAACCTTTTTTTGTGCTAGACGTGATCTCCAACTTGAACTCTTACTGGCTGGACTACTGTCAGCCAAAACCAGTGCACGACACCTAATCTTTGCCGAAGGGTGGCCGAACACCGTGGTGGCAAAACCTCATCGTTGAGGATGACTTACCCAACCTGTCCCATATCGCAAAGTAATTGAAGATCTACTTTTGTGGGATCGACTTAATGGATTAAGTGACACAATTGGAAGCTCAGTTACAGAGTGAAATCCCAAAAAAAGGATCAACACACGACAGTCAACGTATTTCAACGGCTAGACAGGTGACAATGCACGATAACCGAAGTCTATCTCGTATCACGTTCGAAGCAACGGCGGTGTTACACTCTGGATGCAAGTGGTGTTTGGCAAGTTCCATTTGGGAGACCGACGTGGAAACTGCACATATTTTGAAAACATGACATGGACTATGCTCATTAATTTCGACCTCAAGACTATCACTTTTTAGGTGGCATCGGTCATGCGAACTGACCCAATCGTTGACTAGGTCAGTTTATATCGAAGTACGACTTGGATGAACACCGCTACATGCGTATAGTAACTTCCCAAAATAACGCATCGCAAATGGGGTCTTGTACGACTTCAAAGTGGGGCTCCTTGACCGTATTGACATATCTGCCTTCAGAAGGTCAGGAATGAATGATGGAACGAGAGGAACCGCTTTTCGGTCAGTTTGCTCTCTCAAAACCATGCTTCGAGCCGATCCACTCTGTACAGCATCGTCTGGTTCGTCAGGTCCGAGTTTGGTTTTCAGGACGACCTGGGAATCGTCTCACTCGACATTGTACAGATCTGCGCCCTGCGATTGGTACATGGACACGACATGTCGAAGAGTTTTTGCGCAAGCTGGGTATGACAATGTTCAGACTTCGAACGTTTTCCTGTCACTGTTCCCCATTGGCAAAATCTCTTTGTTTGAGGCCCTGCCTTACATATACGGTGACAAGTTCCTGAATTGCTGCAGCTTTCCGTTATCATAGGATTCAGGCAACCAATCCACGCATAACCTCGCCTGCCTTTCTCGACATAATACGGGCCGAGCCTCATAATTGTGATAACCTGTTCATGATTTCTTGCCGTCCCAGCGATCTATTGCATGCCCCATATTTTAGGGATTGATTTTTTTGACCATGTCGGTGCACTTATTAGCTGAAACTAGCCGTTGTTAAATCAACACGAGTTTCAACAACCGGTAGGTCAACTTTACTTTCTCGTCATGCATTGTACTTGACCATCGATTGCGAGCAGTCTGACACGGTATGACACATATAACAAATCTTGGCGAAGCAAAAGAGTCCGATGACAGTATCCCTCCCTGAGGCCGGCGGTCCTACGCTGAGTGGTTTATTACCCACCTATTAAACCTGGGTGATAACGATCCCTCGGACGGGTCTTAAATCCTTACTAACTGCGATATCTGGGGAGAATTGCTGCTTCTCATTTTCGCTCAACATGGCCGTGGAGCAGTTGTCCTGTGTTCATTCATTGGATAACGACCCAGGAAGCCACCGTGTGAAGTTGATGCTAGTATGCAGTCTATATCGTCTATACTTGTGTTGGTGCGCCATCAAGTCAAGTGGGAGTCCGTCATGTCATAGTGACCTGGATTTTTATAGACTTGTTCCAAGGTGCTCACCGACTTATTTAATTCTACTGTGGATTGAAGACCTATTCAAGTTTGTCCTGTTCCTGCGATCCGAGAAAGTGAAGGTGGGCGCCTCGCCCATGTTTCAGACAATCACGAGAGGGCCATTTCCACGTATCTGATTGGCCGGAGCGCTATATTACCAATTCGTAAGCATTGATTTTGACAGTACCTGGGCCAGGGTGTAGGTTGGTATAGGTGATGATTTTTTAGAAGCGCATGGACGGCTCATCTTGGGACGACCAGCATACAGGATGGCTATGATGCGTCCCTCCTCGCAGTTACTGTCAAAATTTTACAATCAAAAGAAACCTTGAGACGACAGTTTGGACTCGTCATGGAGCTCGTCATATTCATTGGCCGTGAGACCAGAACTCTGAGAAGAAAGCGGATTTACACACAATACTTTCGGCGTTTGCATTTGTGAAATGGCTTTGGCTTATGATTGCGGCCTCAACGTTCGTGGCCTTTTACTCTTTTGGAACTGCGTAACACGGAGGTGCTTGACCGCTGGAATGATGAATCCCAAAAACCTCAAGGTAGTACTTGGGTATTAGGCCCGAGTTCTTATTTGATATATCGAAAATGTGGGGTCCGGCCGTTTCGGTCCAGAGGCATTATCTATTTGTCTGGAAGAACATAGGCAAACACTAAATTCTGTTCGATAAAGTGATGCCAGGGTCGAGTGCTAAGTTCGGCTTACCCTTTCTCATTGCAACCACAACGTATCTAAGGACTTCGTCTGTGTTACAGGCGCGGTTACTGAGGCCGGTACTATTCTCTTAATGCTTGACTATTAACTGACTTGTACGTGCAGATTTGATGACTTGCGGTCGGCTGTAATTCCGGCCAAAAGATTTGCGTAATATTTTGTTCAAACGAATGACAGCCCGATTTTAAGCAGGTGTCATGGCAGCTCTCTATCTTCATAACGCTATATACTCCCGGAATCCTTCAGAACCTCAGGAAAACACGTTCGCACACTCCAGAAATCTATCCACAATATCAAGTGCTACCCTGCAGACAAGTACAACGCTACATTCGCAACCACATGAACCACTTTTGCGACCGACATCACCCAGAGCAGCTAATTACTTCAACCAACTCGAACGAATCCCGCGAAATCCAGATGGAACACCAGCTCGTCTTCGCTGGGATGATCAACTCGAACTCGATTCCGGCAACACAGGAGAGAAGAAAGGGTACTGGGGAAGAAATACTCGACGACCTGTGGGACGATGGAAATGGCTCAGATTAAGTTTGGAGATTGTGTTGGGTAAGTTTTAACATTCCAGACTGCTTCATCTGCAATTGGCGCGTCGTGGCCATCGAACTTTACCTTAAGAATAAAGAGCTTTGGAAGACGATTGTTCATGATTCTGATTTCTTTGGTTTCATAGCTTTATGGGCCACTTATAACACTGTCCGTTATTTCTTGGCTTTCACGGTTCATCCGGAATCCACGAGCCAGGTTTTCTGTCTCGCGCTGGGGATCAGCGCGGGGCTTGCTTTTGCGCTCGCGTTCACATCTTTTATGCTATCTGTTATTCGAAGAAAACATAATTCCCTCGCCCATGGTAGTGGCTCAAAGTCCTTGTCATACTTCCGGTCAACGCTGCACTATCTCTCTTCTTTCTTTCTGCTTGGGCCCGCGCTTGTCAGCTTTGTGTTGGTATTCATCTGGAGACACTCCAGCAACCCTCATTTTAACTTGGGCAATCGGTGTCGCGTTGATATCGATGTCGTATGGTCCGTAACGAACAATCTATGTAACAACAAATCCCCTCCATGGCGCATCTGGGTCGCGCTGTCTTCTCTCCGGCTTGCTTTGACTTTCGGACTTGTTGTGAGTTGTAAAATTTGACCCGTTTGGCGAGGTTCTGACGTGTTGTAAGATTGCGTATCACATGGTTTCATCCTCGCATCACGAAATTCCTCGACGACCTATTCACCGCCGCCTTCGTACCGATTCCTTCCCTCCTGCGGGGACAAGTAACCAGATATCGCCTTTAACGCCTCCGTTCAATCAAAATCTGAATGTTCAACATCAGATTTCCGATTCAACGTTATCTGTGACCTCTAGGAGTCATGGCCGCTCGCTGCGCCTTGCGCGGTCACACTCATCAGGTCTCTCTGGGGATATGTCTCCACCTAGTGAACCAATTACATTTGGTCGTTCGGCGATGACAGACCCAGAGAACGATCGAGATCTCACTGGATTTGTAGACCGTTTCCGGTCGCTACTGACTCAAATTACCCAAGAAACCGACGAAGGATTAGAACTTGCACGATCCCCCTCTCCAGAGAATATTCGGGAAACATCACCTTCTCATCATCGCGATCTCCCTCCCTCATATACTGAAGATAACGATGAACAAGACTACGACGACGACGACGACGACGACGATTATCACGATCAACGCCACGACAACCGCAATGTTTTCAATCTACCCCCTGTACCCCCTGCTCTGGGCTACAACGAATTTGGGCTACCTTATCCTCCTGATGAAAATGTACGAATGCTTAATGGGTATATTAGGCGGATGCCTACAATAGAATCGATGGGTTCTGGAGAGGTCGGCAGCAGCATAGGTGCTTCAAGCTATCGCGCAGGAGAAAGTGTCTATACTTCCAGTCGGCCTCCGACGCGAAATACGTTGCTCTCTTGGACTAGCACGGAATATGACCCTCCAGGAAGCGGACCACCGAGTCGCGCAAATAGCCTCTCTGCCCGCGCGGAGCTTCTGGTCGGTCTGTCGAATATCAACAATACGACAACATCGGAGCATGGAGAGCTTATGGGAAGGATGGACCCGACGATGAGGCGGGTCTCGAGCCCTGTCAGTTATATGGAGCACATAGGAGGTGGTAGCAGTGGTGATGCGGGCTCGTCTGGGACATCTGCTAGTCGTGCAACGACAATGTCCTACCATACCGCGACGATGGGGAGCGCGGTAGACTCCTACCCTCCCGGCCTGCCTTCAACGCCATAGCCTTGTGGCATCAGACTCACAAGGAGGATGCTAAGATATTATAACAGCTGCTTTGGACATCCATCTTTATTCGCGTTTATGGCTACTCTCAGGTCTCAGCCTGCTGATTCAAAGCTCAAGTTTTCCTGATGTGTTTATACCCTCTCTCTATTGTTAGAACTACAGCAACTCCCTCTCTACCATGAACTATCCCCTCTCTGCGCGTGGACTTTTAGGATTTTTGTACGGGAAATCAGCCTTGGCAAATCATGCCACATAGGCCTGGATCGCAAGGTGGATGTGTTGGTGTCCAAACTATTGTATATACATACTTATTATCAACATGAATTGGTGAACGACGTGCGAATCTCATACGTGCAGATTCTCGAAAGGACTGAGCGATTGAACGATCCAATTTCAACTTCAATCTTACTCCAATTGAGGATTGACTCGGGATTGACCCGATTTGCAGGACACTACTAGGTCAACCGCTATTGGCTGTACCTTGTTGGGCCAATGAGGTTAGGACTGGATGTATTATCCTTGAGTGGTGAGAAGTTTACATGCAGGGAAAATACATTATGGCTTGCAGGGGAGAAGCACAAACTGATATGCTCACCGTAATAGGAGCAGTAGGTTAAGCCTGGACTGGATGCTTTGGTATTGGCTTGGTGAATGAGATTAGTGCGGAATAACCCCTAACAAATTCTACCACGTCGCACAGATCCTAGGGAGGTGCTACCAAAAAGTCGGGCGAGATAACTGTCCAGGATGTGAAACCCGTGCATCAGGTCAGGTTCAGCTATCGCGGTTCCAGTGGGTAACACTGCATCATTGGTCAAAACGTTATCATTCGGACTTTCGTCGACAATGATTGGTGATTGAGTTGCTTGTCGTTTAATGGGGGTTCATACAACATATATGTACACGTCAGGTACAGAGATTTCATTGGCCCGAAGATATATGAGAACGCTCAATACCAATACCACCACGCACCGTGTTCAGGGAAGACGGTGGCAATGTCCATATTTGAGTGTCCATAAAACCGATGAGAGCATAAGATCGGGCCTAGTCTTTGTCTCCGATTCCAAGTCGGTGGATCCCTCCTCTGCATAGATTGATGGAGACATCCAGGGTATCTATGATAAAGTATCTGTCAGTTCAAAGGAGGTTAGAGATCTTGTTGGGGGGGATGGCTCATGAGAATCCGATCGAAGGTACTCACTTGCCATGGGCGCTGGGTTGGAATTGGTACTTACTTCGACCGACATTTACACTTACAATTGTGTGGTCAACCTTAAGGGATCATCATAGTAACGAGCGTGGCGCAACAGCGGGAAAAGCCACGTGTGCGGAAGTTCATACAGGTCAAAACAAACGCCAAGGCAAAAGCACAATAAAAGACATTCGTTAGCGAGTGTTTTCTCAAAATTAAAATGCCGACGTATCATGTATTGAGAGGCACATGTCGTATGTCAACACCGCTAGTTGGCGAGAAAACCAATCCCAGAATTCAAAGTCCTTTCTGAACCCGAAAACCGAGCAACGGCGGTAGCTCTTATCCGGCCTTGTGTTAGGTCTGTAGAGGACTGAGCAGGACAAACTATTGGGGAAACCGGTGCCATTTCCGTCCTAGCGTTCCCCCATCTATCAGATTACTTGACGCGACCTGTCAGGCACCGGTGGGTATATATATCACTAGACTTGCATGCGATTATCTGCCTCAAGGCTCAATCCCACCCGCGCCTGTTGCGGGCAAAGTTGCGTCCCGAAGCGGAAGCTTTCAAATCGTAGATCTTGCGCAGAAACTGTTATGACCAGAATGGTGTACAATCGGCTTGAAATACCCATCATGTAGCTCTAATTTGGAGATCAGATAATGAATAGAAACAAGCCGCAGTATGAGGCTTATAAAGAGTTCATCTTAACCATTCGGACTGCGAATGCTGCGTGACCCTTGGCTTATATCATTAGCAACCGCTTAGCTTGAAGCGTGTATCACATCGACTGAAACATACCTCGAGATAAATGATTAATGTGATCATAGCATGCCTGAAGGTTGCTCGTTTAGATATCACTGCAACTCATGACATAGAAGTTATTTGTGTTCTGGTACAGTTCCAAAATTAACGCGAAGGTCCGCCGACTGTCGACAACACTCAACACTGACTGAAGGAGAGGAGTAACAGTTCGACCGCTGAAAGATTTCCGTAAACCCGAGCTCCGAGAGGTCTGGACGACGCCCAAATTGGATTCAGCCTTAGTTTTGATGGACAATAGCAAGATGGGGAAGACCGACAGTGAGCAACAGGTGCAGCGCGTTGAGACCTCAGAAAGCAGTTTGCTCGGTCATTGAGTCATCAATATATCCCCGCATGATGTCGCCGATAGCACTCCCACGTATCAACGGCATGTCATGCGACATAACATGGTGTATGGAACGCAATCTCGGGTCGACGGAGCACCTTTGTCTGCCTTTGTATATCCAGAGACGCCGTCAAAGACGGAAAGGCGATGCTTCATCTCGGCCAGGAGTTGTAGCACGGTTGTTCCGTAGGTAGATGGCACTCATCTCCTGCATGTGACAGTTAAGGAAGTGTTGAGTGCGTAATCGATCGCCTAACAAATAGCACAGATGATGCCCCAGGATGAAAGCTGGGGTAGTCTCGGACCTTGGACTTCGCAAACGTTGTGACTGCAGATAGGCAGAGTTTACGCGGATACTGGAACCTGCTGTGAGACGTCAAAAATGCTACAAAGTGCTCACCGACGTGCCATCTTCCCAAAACCACTCTGTTCTACAATGATCGGATTGAAATGATGGAGGACCAACAGGCTTGTCATCCCTTTTCTATCCTGGAGCAAACACCAGAACAGGATGTTCAGGCCGCTATAATCACATAAGGAACTGGTCAGCACGATTGTTCAATGCTGACAAAAAGATCCAGAAGCCCGTATTTCTCCATCATGAGCTATTCCAGGGTATCACTCAATATAACAAATCAGGACGTGCAGTTCCCTCAAGAACAAAGTGTGGGGTGGAAGGCTGACGGTCCTCGAAATGGGGCTACGCGGGAATGAATTGCCATACAAATAACTCTGGTAGGCGAAACAAGAGCTGAGTCGGGCAGAAGACGTACTGCGTGTGATCCCAGAACTTGACATAAACCCGTCTCGGTGATTTTAAAAAGAGAAGAGCTGGCACAGGTTATTCGCGCAACCGACAAACATGATTTATACATAAAACCTTACTCCAACTGGGACAGCGTGAGGGGCCAGAAGCGTATTTCTCCGAAGGTCGTGGAGTCGCGGCTATCCTTGACCAAAATAAGGTGAAATGACCCAGAGTTCTGAAGGCATCACAAGTTGCGCAAATGGTTTCGAGAAATAATGGAAATGCGGAAGATGCGGTGGTCTCACGGTGAGATAGAATCGCAGGTGGACTCCGAGGGTCCGCGTCAGTTGATCGAAGTAGGTCTCGCTGGCCGTGTTCGTCAGCAGCGTAAGACAGGATGCCCGGTCCAATTTTTGATCATGAGAAGCACGCAGGACGTGCCTTCTTTTGACTGCATGGCGGATGAGGTCGTCAGGAAGCTTCCGAATGCACTTGAAGACGGGGATGTAAAGCAAAGAGGGAAGAGGGAAGAGAAAGAGGGAAGACCTGCTGAGGATTCCGATATTCGATGCCCAGGACTGCCGAGTTAAGAAATCAAGACAGACCAGGCGCAGATTTGAATGGGCAACACAGAGTCTCAGTGCTTCTGTTTTCATGCAATCAATCGTCAATCTGCACTTTGCATTCGAGTCAAGTCGGTGGTTCGGAATCTCGGACACGAAGTTTCCAAGTCTAGCGGTTACCGGTTCACAGATATGAGGGTAAAAGGCGGCTATTTAAAAATATAACGGTCAGCGAGAGAAGCTGTCCAGTGAGCAAGCGTGAGGAAAAGGAATTCGTAATTCTGAATGGCTAAGGAACAGGCTGACGACTGCTGACGACTGACAGCAACAACCTGAAAGGGTCCGGTGTCTGGAAAAAAAACATATACATAGCATCCGAAAAGACAAAGCAAAGAACTTTCAGCCCTAAAATTGAATCGACTGTATGCGACATTTCGCGATGAGAGAGACCGCTATGCACAGTCCGTATTGTGAGTGTCCTTGGAAGTTCTTGTCGAGATTAAGACGGCGAGCGGCCGCTGTCAGCGTCTTTCACGGGCAATAAAGACGGGTAGCATTGCCGGAGAAAACTTCCCAGTGCTTTGACCGAACGATACAAGTGCGTCCGAGCTCTGATATGAAGTGTCCCTGTTACCAAATGGTGAGGAAATGTCGATCCCCATCACTCACCTTGGACTTCCATTTGTCTCCCTTGGGTTCAAGGGAATGAAAAGCTTCCGATGCATCTGATCATGATCACTCACGGTACTATAGATAACGGTGTGTCCACATTGTCAATATGTATGGCGTGGTGCTGCCAATGTCCTTGATCCGAGTGGACATGAAAACCAGAAATTCGAATCCGCGTCATTGTGCCCGAGGTTCACTGCTGTGCATTAACATGTATCAGAATTTGCCGCAGTTTTCGGCCCCAACTGTGGCGCTAGAGGCCAGGTATCATGATTTTTGAGCGCTTGGGCAGGACGTAGGTGAGTAAGAAACTAAGTCGCTGATAGTTGCACTTTTGAAGATGATAGTGATGTTGATTTACTTGACTTGGCAATTACAGGGACAAACACTACCTGCCTTCCTTTGACAACTGACTTATGACACCCGATGGTTTGCTCAAGGCCCAAGGTACTGAAGTCGCCCGGCGCGTACTTTCATCCAGGTGTTCACAATGACATTGACATTGACGCCATCATATTCCCTTACAAGTCCGAAACCTCGATGCCCAGGCGCGGCACGACACGCAGTCATCAAGGCTGTGTGTGGTCGAGACCAATGAATATATTTGTGGGTTTCCTGCACTGCTCGCCGGTTTTGACCAGAGGTGGATCGTTGATCATTGTCACTGCAGTATCTTTTAGCACAGAATGAGTGTTCAATTTCGATCATGCATTAAAGCTAGTGCAGGTATGATCATGATCATGCCCCGCGAAGTGAGTGCATCCATCACCTGTCCATAATCTCCCAGTTTTTGACATCTCTTTGAAGTTGCTCCGTCCGTCTAAATCATCCGGACCTTGTTATCAAGCGATCACTGGAGATAATTGAAGGTCGCCGCTGCCTCTCCACCCAGTGACGGCGTAAGGTATTATATCTAACACATCTCCGTCATATGTATTGTGGGCCCAAATCAGGGATAGCCTGTAATATACAGTGCCTCTTGAGCGATGGTGATATTCATGGTGAGCAGAATGAATGCTGATTTATTTTCGCCATGACAGACCGACTGGCATGTCCAGGAATGTCTTCCGGATTGCAGTGTTCCATAGATTACCAAACTGGAAAGCATACTCTTCTCGGATGATGCGTTCCAACGGTCGACAGACTGCCGACAGGTACGGCGATGTGAGAAAGCAAATGAACTTGGCGAAAGAGGTTGATCTATGAATTGGGATAGTTTGGCATAGTTCCCATCTGAGCGGTTCTGTCAGATCTGGCACATATCGAATTGTGAGCATGAGGCAACGTGGGTACAAATAGAACCCTGCTTGGGGTCAGTTCCCGTCGTGAAGCACGTAAGTGGAAGCCAGCGGACCGAGTCATGCAATCGGAAGACTTCTGAACTGGGTCACCGATGTCATTTGCCGAACCATGAACCGGTTTTCGATCGATTTCCGATTCAGCGGTTTCCTTCGACTTCCTTGCATGATCGCTTCAAAACTCTCTTCTTTGCAACGCCTCTATATAAGAACACCCAATCTACCTCCGTTAAATCTACTTTCCCCCCCTTATACCTTCCACTATGTCTACTGCCTACCATTTGCGTCCGGTTATGGAAATATCGCCCTCACCGTCCCCGACCGCCTCAACCACCCCTCCCGGTGATCATAGCCCGCAGTATAAACAACCTTCGGCACTGCGCCCATCACCCCCACCCCTAGTCTCAGCAAATGGTCGTCGTCGCCCGCTTTCCCCAAGCTCTCTACGAGGTATAATGGCCGATCTAACCTCACCGGTCTCTGTTCGCTGACCTTTCTATCAGACGTTGATCTCAGCCATACCCCTGATATGCCGCTGCGTAAATACCCAGCGCCTCCAACGGGGCATGACCTGATGGCCATGTTTCCTCCCGCGCCACCCGATAACTTCCCGGAGATGCGCCCTGGCCCCACAAGCGGTTTTTTCCAGCGACAGGAACGTGCTTTCTTCGCGCAAGCTGGCAAGGAGATCGTGCGGGTCAGAGTTGAGGTTGATCTTCCTCATGGAAGTGAACCTGAGCCTGCCAAACCAAGGCCGACCAACACATCTCGTACATGGCCCTCGAACGGCCCTGCGTCATCCTCCGCCTCCAGTGCACCCCATCATTCCCCCGTTCAGTCGTCATCGGCGCCCCTTTTATACCCTCATCCTTCGTCTAGAACAACACAAAGAGGATCTGCTTCTGCTACTGCGCCGCTATTCCAGGCTTCCTCCTCACATACGTCGCCATCCTCTCAGCTACCGCCCAATCTCCATCCACCAACATTGCACCAGACAAGTTCCGGCCTACGGACACCTCCTCAGGATCCCATGCAGTCAGGCCCACCAAGCTCAAAGGCGGAGTATCCCACCGAGGAATATGATGATGAGGCCTGGAGGA
The DNA here is from genome assembly GCA_014925845.1 of Crassisporium funariophilum. Classification (NCBI taxonomy): domain Eukaryota; kingdom Fungi; phylum Basidiomycota; class Agaricomycetes; order Agaricales; family Crassisporiaceae; genus Crassisporium; species Crassisporium funariophilum. The sequence continues at coordinate 1,364,688 of JACGCL010000010.1, forward strand.
GGCCTATGCCGTATGCAGAGCGGAGGCGAGCCGGGAAACACACAAGGCGTGTTATCGTTAGAACATAAATCATCAACATCATCATGACCATCACCATCATCCTATCTATTACCAGATAACTCCCTTCAGCTAACGAAAAACCCCTGGCGACGCCGTCCCGACGGCATAATCGGCTTTCCGCCAAGATTCTCTCAGATCCAGTCTCATTGACAAGAGAATGGTCTACCTCGTCTTTCAAATCACCTGCCGTCCTCATGCTTGCATCCCTTGTATCAAAGTTTCCATGTCCTCTCTGCACATACCACATTACGCTCGTCAACGATTTTCTTGTAACTTTTTGGTAGCTCACGATTATGGTAATTGAATGACAGTTGTCTAGTAGTCCCCGTCGATATCCGTGCATTTTTACTGTCACACACACTTGCAATCCATTATATCTCATTTCGGGCGAAAACGAAGGTCTGAAATGCTCTTTCCGGATAGTAAACCGCAGCGAGCGGGCAGAAGAACTTCCATTAGAAGTACACTTCCCAAACCCAGGAGACACGGCGCAAGGAACGATTATATGTTGTCACCGGCATTACAATCGCGTCTCAAAGGAGTCTACATACCCAGCCTGTCAAAGCCTTTGACTCAACCCGATCTTGCAAATCAGGTGAAAATGATCATGATCGATCCTCGGCGATTTTATTTCTGCCATAGGGTTTGGCTTGGCCCTGTTTTGGAACGTGTCCGGTCGCCGGTGCGTGCCGGAGTGCCGAATAACTTGTTTGTATCTATATAGAGTATAAATGAAGGAAGGTACTTCCGTCGGTGCCTTAAATCATCACCCTTGATCTTGCTGGATGAAGACAGCATGCAAGTCGACAGTGCATAGCGTTGCATACGATCTACTTGTCTCCGTGTTTTCAATGACCGTGTCGGTCAATCTGATCTTTCGGACTCCATAACATCCGGACGCTTTGCACGATGTAGGCACAGCACAGCCCGGCGAGTCAGGCGACTAAGCAGCTCAGAACGATGTTATAATCTCCGGAACTTAAAGTCTCAATGTGGGGGGCACACAACCTGCCAGAATCGATCTTCGAGCCTGTAAAAAGCAAAAATCAGGGCCTTACTTGCACCGATACACAATTTCAAACAGGATCGCGCGGCGACAAAGCTAATGCTGTGCTTACATCAATCTAGTCCACGAAAAGACCCATTCATTTTCGACGTATGAGAAGGTAGGGAAGAACACATGATGTAGGGTTCAAAAGGGTCAGACGGAAGATTGGATAGCCACAGCTTATCGATTCAAAACTGATGTCATTGTGGGCTCTGAGGCATCCAATCTACCCCTCAGATAAGGACTCTATTCAGATGTTTTTGTCTCGTGAAGGGTGAACTTCATATTCGGTACATCGTCTGTACCCCGCGGTACTGCTGAAGAATAGAGTTATTAGCCAATGATGAAAGTCGGTCTCCGAGTTTGAGCAAGGACGGTTACTCAGATTGCGGTAATTCAACATCTTGATCCGTCCCCGTTACCCAACCTAAAAAGCAAGCCATCCAAAGGGTCTATGAACAGTATTAATCATCCCCACCAACCGCACGAGTCCTTGGCTGCAGCCACTCTCCTCTTCGGGCAATGGTCCAAACGATACAAGAACAGCCTTTGACATTATTAGACCACATGTCGTTGCAAGAAACGTCACCTGGGTGTCATTAACATCTCGTTGGATATGAAATTGCATGCGCGATCTGAAAGAGGCTCGTGGAAGCGAAGACGAGGCATCCTTTCATTCAACCTTCTGCAACTGGCTTAAATGACATTGAAAGCAAGCGAGAGTATAATATACCTAAGGAGAACTTGAAAAAGGTTGACAGATAACGTGGCTCGGGATGAAGTATATACCTTATCCCGCAGCGTGGTTAGAATATGCCTCGTGTGGAATTAGGGTATCGATGAGGACGACCATTGTAAGAAATTTTACGATTCCACGATAGCATCACGGCCTGCTGGTGTCCTTCAAAGTATAGTGAACCAAGCTCACACCGCTGAAAAGCCGCGGAGGAAAGCGCACTAAACTAAAATTTCGAGATCAGCCTGGGAACTACTGCCCATCCTGATGGTTATGAATGTGACGAGGTCGATGACTGTCTCGTTGGGGAACGAGGAGAGATCTAAAATTAGACACGGCAGCGATAAGTTTCAGCGTTGGCAGCGCATTTGCATCCTGTCGTGCGACATGCGTCAGCCAAAGTAGAACGAATGCCTGATCGTTGGGATCTGCCGTATCTATCAAAAGACGGCGGCTAGTTGTCACTTTCGCTCACGCCACAATGACCATGACGAACGTTCATCAAAGCGCCTGCCAAAGTACCAATCAAGGAAAAGATGCAGACACTCGGCGTCGCAATTTATTTCCGGATGGACTGAGAAATTTCAGATCAAATGATGCGTGCATGGGTTGGCGCAAGGGGCGGACTTCAACATAGAGGGTCCGGACAGTCAGTTCTCTCATTCTGTCCCCGAGTGACATGACATGTCAGTTGAACGGAAGCAGAAGGTAGTATGGCAGCGCTAGGGCCGGGTAATAAAGGGGGACAACGAAAGGGTGTTTCCCGAAACCAGAATTTTGAGAAGCCCCAGGTGGAAGGTTTATGTATGCAAACTTGGCAATGACCGGAAGGCAGCTATAGTGAAATCTGATAAGGCGTGATCTGTCAAAATTGCATAGCCATTTCACGTAGATATGACGTCGATCGATGGCCGTAAACCGCCTGAACAGACATTTAGAGGTGGGAAGTTCCACGGTCCGATAACAACTATGAAGAAAGACGGGTATTTGAGGTCCTGCACAAAGTCTAGAGTGATCATAAAAGTGTCAACACCTGCATCAAGAATCCTGTTAGGGGGCATGATAGGACATGCAGGATAGACGTAACGACGGCGTGGGTGTCTCTCGGTCCCTTTAACCGAAACAAAAAAACGAACCCAGGATGATAGGCGACCCGGCGCTGTTGCACGAGGGCAAGATGGAAGTTCAGGTTAAGTCAGGGATATATATAGAGGTAGCGTTTGCTGGAGATAGATAAATTCATCAAGCCTCGAGGTGAAATCCGTCGGATTTCGTGGTTCCACCAGCCCTCTGGGTCGTTCAAGTCGAAACCAGAGAAGGAAAGTCTGTCAAACATGATTCAGCCCAAGCGGCGTTACAGGCTCCCAGTAGTAGTAGCTGAGGATCTACTTGCTGACAGGAGAAGCAGAAGAACCCCAGAAAGCAAACAGGAAGGGAGGCAACTTGTATGTACAAACCAAACTCGAAACTGGAAGGAAGTCAGAATATTTTGGAACTCAGCAATCACCTTTCTCGGCATCTCCCATGTACTCACTCATCACGAGCGACGATGATTTGATTACCCCACCATAGACGGGCATACAGGAAAGATTACGGTCGTCTTTTTCAGCCACTCGAAAGTGTAATCTTATCCGACAATACTCAATACTTTTTGGTGTGCTCATATATACATTGTTTTGCTTTATCGCGGGCTTACTGACTTGTAAGCACGTGGACCAACGCATTTGCTTCGACTTTCTCGGACGCGGCAAAGCACTTGTTTCAAACGTCAACCGTTGAAGCCATAGATCTAAGCCATATCACCCAATGGTTGACAAGAAATTAGAAGACAATATCGCGCAGTTCTGCGCAGTGACAGGGGCATCGTACGTTTGCATCGTAGATGTGAGATCACTACTGATAGCACTTGTTGATTAGAACGAGAGATGCTAGAAAGTACCTGGAGGCGCACAAACGAGTAGACATTGCCGTTGATGCTTACTACAACAATCCAAATGCTTTCCCAAGTTCTGGGCGTCGGAAAGGAGAAACATCTGCCCCATCTACAAGCAAGTTGACACAACTATTCGAGAAATATAAAGGTTGGTACGCGATTACTTGCACCAAGGTATGTGTGTCGGATGCTCACAATCTAGTGTCGCGCTCTAGAACCAGACAGCGAAGAGATAGCAGTAGACGGAACGATCAGGTTATGCGAAGATCTTGGGGTCAATCCGGAGGATGTTGTTCTTCTGGCAATAGCCTACGAGCTTAAATCACCACGGGTAGGAGAGTGGACGAAGCAGGGATGGTTGGATGGATGGAAGAATATTGGGTGCGTACTTATCTCTCGATACCATTTGGACTCATACTTATAACGCGTACAAATTCATATCAATCCATATTACGCCATTTCAATTCTTATGGATCCAGGGCTGATTCGATATCTGGGATGAAGACCGCATTGACCAGACTACGAACTCAACTTGGAGAAGATCCGGGCTACTTCCAAAAAGTCTATAATCACACGTTCGATTTTGCTCGTAACGAAGGGCAGCGGAGTCTCGGTATGTTCGCCGGCGAGTAAAGTGGAATAAATGACGTTCTGTTGACAAAATGAAATTCATTCAAGGAACTGAAACTGCGCAGGCATTCTGGAGCCTGCTTCTCCCTCACGGGTTTCACGGTGGTGCACTGGCCCATACACCTATACGCGATGATGATGATGATGTTAAAATGGGCGATGAAGGCGGAGGGTGGAAAGAAGAGTATATCCAATGGTGGTTCGATTTTCTGAATCAGAAGGGCGGGAGAGGCGTGAGCAAAGATACCTGGGTCATGGTGCGTTCTTGTCTCATCATTGACGAATTTCATCATTCTCTCGTATTTCCGCATATCTCCTTCTGCCTACTTATTGATACTTGTTCCTCCAGTTCCTTGACTTCATCCGCTCGATTGACGCCAAATTTTCAACTTATGACATGGAAGGTGGGTCTGGATGCCTGGTATGAATGAGCACCATCTGACTGTATTTTTGTGCTTTGTTTAGCTGCCTGGCCATCAACCATTGATGATTTCGTAGAATACGCGAAGGAACGGTTATCATCGGGAGCATGAACCGATTTCCAGCTCGTTTGATTTCTTGTTCTAGTTTGCTTGCTTGAGGCTACTTGCTGTGTGTACATAGCGCGACCCACCTAATAGGGATGTAAAGGCCTGGGAAGCCCATCGCACATCATTTAAGAACCCAGTCGCGGCCACCACGCTGGAGAAATGAAGACAAAAGAGGTTGGAAGCCCTTTAGACCTACTTTCCGGAACAGTCAAGGGAACCCGCCTCTTCTCGAGATCTACCTACTGGAGTTGCGCAAAGAAGAGCGTTACGTTTTAATACGGCTTTGATCGGAGTAAGAAAATGGAAGACGCCAAAGAAGTCAGGAAGTCAGAAGTTTTGAGCTTGAGGCTTAAACGCCTCAGGGATTGGGGCATGACGCCAGAGCGGCCCGGATCAGAAATCACCTGTTTGATGACAGTGTCCAGCCCCCAAGGTAAGCAACTTCGCGAAGTATTGTCTCCACTTGATGGTACACATAGAACCCGGAACGAGGCAGTCCAGTTCAGTGATCTGTCTACGCGCCATTTTCATTTTGCACTACATACATAGTATTCAACTTCAATATTGATAACAAAATTGTTGACTGGATTGTCAACAGTCATGGTAATGCGTAACAAGTGTGTAGCCGTTATGTTATGCTACCACTAATACAACCTCGATTAAGTCCAAGACCACAGTAGCCCCTCGCACCGTACATGAGTGCCCTTTTCAACATTGGTGCCATGAGATGAACAGAACTAAGAGCTTTGACACGCCGATTTATGGTTCCTTGGCACCAATGGGCGCCTATATTTTTACCGTGAAGCTATCGATGCTATCTAGAAAGGGCATTTCGCAACCCACAAAGACCCACAAGCAATCATGCCATCTACCTTCAAACATCCTGCACAATCTCTCTCAGACCTGGGGAAGGAGATTCTACTTAGCAACGCAACCCCTTACCAAGGGTTTTAAATAGAACAATACATTGCTAAAGGTATTTATGACACCAGTCTTTGACCAGTCTGACATACTTGAAACAGTTCTGAATCAGTCTTTATGTCAGTCGGAGCGGAATAGGGACGATAAATACGAGCCAGGCTCGTTCGAAAGGTCAATAATTCACCCGCACACTACTCAGATGACTTTGCCCACGAAAACGCGTGAATATCGTCTGCCAGAGGTATGTAACTCCTGCCTGTATATTTTTAGTGCAGACTCATGCACATCTGTATTAGATTGGCACTTATAAGAGTCTCACCATCGGGGAGCGAGAGCTGCAAAAGCCTCGGGCGAACGAGGTGCTTGTCAAGGTTCATGCGGTCTCGCTGCAGGTAAGTATTGGAATTTTCACGAACATCTGAAGAATAAACCTCAACCTTTCGTCACAGTACCGCGATCTTGCGATAACCTTAGGGACCTATCCAGTGGGGTTTGTAGCACATCATTAATTTATATAACCATCATTGAAACAAAACTTTGCAGAGGTTCGAATCTAGTCCCGTGCTCGGACATGGCAGGTGAAGTGCTTTCCGTTGGCGAAGAAGTTAAGAAATGGAAGAAAGGAGACCGTGTCTGTGCCAATTTCTCCACCGACCACATCTACGGAGACACCAATCCAGAAATCATAAAAACTTCTTTGGGCGGTCAATCACCTGGCGTCTTGACTGAATACAGGACTTTCCCGTCTCATGTTTGTCGCCTCCTTTTTGAGCATGCCGATGTTGATAGCTTTGTAGTCGCTTGTCTCGATTCCGGCTCATCTCAGTTACGAACAAGCCTCAACTCTGCCGTAAGTTCTATGCATTATTTGGGTGACAGAAACACTCACAGATTCTCAGTTGTGCAGCTTTGACTGCATATAACGCTTTGTACGGCCCTATCCCGCTGAAGTCGGGCGACACCGTCCTTGTACTCGGGACAGGTGGTGTTTCTATGTGAGCCATGCCATCTCAAAGCTGTCTGAACCTAATAGATTCTCGTTTCAGGTTTGCTCTCCAGTTTGCAGTAGCATCGGGAGCCACGGTCATTGCGACATCTTCGTCGAACGAGAAGCTCAAGATCGCTGCAAAGCTTGGCGCGAAACACCTCATCAACTATAAGGAAAAACCACAGTGGGACAAAGAAGTCCTCAAGCTTGTAAATAGTTTCAGATTGTTCTCACTCTATAAATCTCTAACAAATAAAAGACGAACGGAGTTGGTGTTGACCACGTTATTGAGGTGTGTTGAGATTTTTTATCACCGCTTGCACCGGTTTAGATCTTTCTAGGTGGGCGGTGAAGGCACGTTGCCAAAATCCATAAGTTCCGTAAGGATTGGCGGCGGTATCCATGTGATAGGTTTCATATCAAAGGTGCGTTACACAATATCAATAACGCAGTACTTCTGCTCAGTGCATTAACCCACAGGAGTCATCAAGTTCATCCGATATTGTGATGCAAAGCATCAGTAAAGCCCTGGTTATTCGAGGAATCTACATTGGCTCGGTTGCGCAGTCCGTGACCAATCATCAGATTTTTGAGATGACTAACGTAGCGTTCAATTTATGCAGGTTCATCGACATGAATCGATTGATTGAGGCCAACCCCGACAAGACAAAGCCCGTTGTCGATAAAGTTTTCCCCTTTGAAGACGCTGTAAAAGCGTATGCATACTTAGAATCCCAAAAGCATGTTGGGAAGGTTGTTATTCGAGTTTCGAAGAATTAACTGCAGCCGGGTGCGCAGGAGATAGGGGTCGCGGTAAAGAGCCTAGCCATGACCTCAGTTCGACGTTCGTAGAAATCCTCCGCAATGCTTAAATACATGAGGGTTTCAATTATTGTAGCTGTCTCTCCTCCCAACAATGTGTCCATGTAACCGTTGAACTATGCGCTCAATCGAAGAAAGAGAGAGAGAGAGAGGATGTGGATGGCCAGTGGAATTTCAATGTCTTGCGGAAGCATCTCAGTTATTGACGCAAATCTCGATCTTGTGCGGTGGCTGTGGACTTCGTTGACACCGCCAAGTCCAACATGTACTGACGTTTTCCATCGTGTTTCGGTCCCCAGTGGTGCTTCTTCTCACCAAGCTTCCTGTCACTATTTTAAAGGCGCTTCCTCGCTCTTGCTCCATAAATAACGTCAACTTTTGCCCGTTCTAAATTTCCAACGCAACACACATGGATTCTTCAGCAGTGAACTGGAACGTGACCATTGATGACTTCGACAGCTTGCTCACTTATGAGGACACGGCGGTCTGGACAACCCCAGACCCTTTCGCGCCGGGGTTCAACCCCACTGGGTCTGGGTGGTTGAGTGGCACATTCCACGAGACGAAAACAAAGAATGCTTCTGTTAGCCTCAACATTACTGGTGAAATACCTCTCTATTGGCCCCATGGCATACATTTCTTTCTGACTGCACATTTTCGTCCCGCTGTATAGGTCCCGCTATATATATTTATGGCAACACCGGTCCTGCATATGGCTCGTACGAGGTTCAAATTGATACTGTAAAGCAGCAATACAGCGCCTACAGAGAAACGGCCGACAATGCACCTAGACTTCTCTTCGCAGCCAGCAATTTGACTTTTGCGAATCATAATGTCGTCCTGCGGAATCTGGGTGCTAGGCCGGAAGCTGGGGATAAAGGTGGAGATGGTTTTGTTCTTGACTACATTCATTCAACGATACAATTGGCACCGGCGGGGTCAGTCTCTTCGTATTTTGTTGTGTGACGATATACTGATGGCTTGTTCAGAGCGACTGTATCAAATACTACCTACGAAGAAAATAATCCCGCGCTCACTTACACCGGGGTATGGGGAAACAATACTGGGCCTTCGTTCAGCGGGGGTGGGACGGCTTACACAAACGGGGATCGAGCTTCGGTGTCCCTTTCTTTCCATGGTACGTCCTATCTACCAATGTCTATGATATAATTTCACAGGCGGTTTGTAGGCTCCGCTATATATGTTTTGGGAGACAAAAAGAATGATCATCGTATATACAGCGTCGTTCTTGATGGCCGCCCTGCCGAGCTATATAACGGAGTTTCAGGTTGCGGTGGTGCTTTCGGTATGACCTGTGAACAACAAGCGCCCACGATCAAATACCTGGCATCGAACCTCGATGACACCCTCCATACCATCAAGATAGAGAACCATCCTGGCGTCAATAATTCCTTCTTTGGTGAGTGTTTTGCCGTTCGGTGTTATCGAGAATGCCGCTGAATTCTGGTGCTTAGATCTCGATAGCATCGTTGTGACCGTACCTTCAAAATACGAGCCTAGGCAGTTGGCAACCGGGCCTCTGCCATTCGTAAATTCCTCTAATCCTACAAACATTCCATCAGGTGGGGGCTCTAATCCTTCGCCTACAGCCAGCCCAGGTCCTGGTGGCAACGGCGGTACCGGTGCCGCACCGTCTGCTCTCTTGATCATGTCAAACCCTCTCCTTCTGTTAGTTCTCGCTGTACTATTCATCCTTCGGCCGAACTTACGTCGCGTCTGATGATATGGGATGCTCCTCATCCTTTCCTCATACATCCGATCGCTGGCGGAAGTACTACAACTCAGAGCCAGGACGCCCTATACACAATTTGCAAATTTCTTAGGAAACCCAATTACTCTTGCTTTGCACTCATGCAAATCACTGGAAGGACGCTGCATTCGCATAGACCATAATTCATGTACTATATATTTGTTGAAATGTCTAGTTCCTCAAGGTCCATACTGACATACGTAGTGTTGTTTCAACAAGGCATGAGTCTTGAGGCGGCTTGTCAGACAGAGTATGGGTTGGAATACAAGGGTATCTATGATTAAACTAATGGAACTCGAGGCGAACAGATGGTTGTAATGGAACATCTGTACAGTACATGGGAAAAGTCTAGTACAGCAACTTTCGAGTTGAAACAAAACATGAAGGAAATGTGATCATCTGAACAGTGAACTTCTCTCAGCCTAGGAACGAAAAGACCCAAGCGAAAAAACCTCCAGACGGGTCTAAATCTTCGCGTCTTGTTATCACTGATCCAGGCTTGAGGTACAAATTGCCGCGCCACCCTGCACCACATGTCTGCCCCGCATTTCCTACACGACATGAAGGTTAAGCGTTGGATTGTAAAGAATTTGAAGAAAAAAACCCACCATCGCATGGCATATTGCATTGGTTGGAAGTCGTCGCTACGCCGCCTCCGCCCTCCTTGAAGAGCTGGGACCCGCAATGACATTCCTTGCCGTACTCCGTGGCTGCCATAGTGAAGCCACCATTGGAGCAAATGCCGATACATGTTTCGGTGGTCATGCCGTTCTGGCTGATGAAAGACCCTCGCAGCATACGCGATGAGGAGTCGATATAACACCCCGCGCTTGACCATTCTGTCGAAACCACCTTTGTGTAGACGTTCATTGTCCATGAGCCTCCGCACTTCTGGTTAGCATCTCCGCCACAATTCTTGTCGCAATTGCTGGAAGAAATGACGTTTCCAGAGGCACCGTTATTTTGCAATGAATCTCCACAATAACCTGTGATATAACAACGTTGTGAGCATAATCCTGCGAAATCTTCGATAAGGTTGTAAACGCACATTGAATACTATTCAGGAAGAGGCACGCGGGAGGCAACACGGTTAATCTTATGGGAAACTTCACATTATGAAGAGAACTCACCCGTATTCGACACCTGCGTAGAGATATGGTGAACAAAGACTTTGACACACTTGTGGTGTCATGTTCGGTTGGCTGTAACTTGCAGCGGTAAGCGCGCGACGAGATCCAGTTGTGCCCTCCGCAACGCAACCCATATGGGACCAGCTAGATACTGGTGGTGTAGGGGCAGGGGTCGGACCAGGGGTCGGCGCAGTCGGTGTGGAAGAGCTCGAGGTGCTAGGAGACCCTGACGCCGCTTGATAGATGTTGATACGGTATCCCTCTCCACACTTTTCGTTCGCTAAAAATCATCCATATCAGTTCTCATTCAATACAAGTGTTCTAAAACCAACCGTTTCCAGCGCAGGGTTTTGAGCAGTCGCTTTCGGGTGCTTTGACGGCGCCTGCTCGGATCGTGTTCGAGCAGAAACATTCAGTGCCGTACTCAACACCTGCGAACGCGTAACTTCCTAGATTGCGGCAATATGCCAGGCACTTTCCGACAGTCTGTTGACTGTCCGCAAACGGACCATTGCTGAGTACTCGAGCTGCATCATCCTGATAACATCCTTGGTAGTTCCAAGGTACTCCACCAGCAGTGATTGTGGGCGTGGGCGCAGTCGATGTCGTAGAAGTTGCAGACGACGAAGAGGAACTTGACGAGCTCGATGATGAAGGCAGAGGTGGTGGGGGAGCACCAGTAGCAGCTGTTCATTGATGAGCCCTGAAATTGTTTAATTGACAACAAAGACTTACAGGCAGATCCGACCCAAGCATTGTAATTGTCTGATCATCGCAAGACATTCCGTTAGAGATGAAAAAATCCAATGACTCCGGCGGGGAAGAGATACTCACATAAGACAGGGTTAGTAACGTAAGTAAAATCAGAGGGCGTTTTGTCGATGATAGTCTGACCACCCCGGATCATCTGTACCGTCATCTTCCCCGCTGCAAGAGGGATCTTGAGTTTCGTCACCCCTGTGTTGACGTTGAAAGTCGACGAAGAGCTTCCGCATTTCAAGATAACAGTAGCCGGCGAAGTAGCAAAGACTGCTGCCCACATGGAGTCCTGCACAAAGTTAGCGAAATTTGACATGGTCAAGATATGCACATACTTCAGTCCAGTCCCAGCCCTTCGGCTTTCCGAGGCTATCGCCTGAAGCAGTAGCTCCTGCTGGATGAGGGCGGGCCCAGAAGTAGATGACGTCTTGCTACTCAAATGAAGATCATTGAGCGGACCGAAGGTGATTATGGTTGTAAGGATACGAACTGTAATGGCAGGGTAACTCCCAGTTTTGAAGGCAGTGATGTAATATTCGGACATGTCATGCCATGCGATATGAGGGAATCCGTTGGCCCAGGTTGTGCCATCAGGTTGAGCACCTTTGATAGGGCCAAAGCTGACGAAGTTGGATCTGTTAGACCTTCCGTTTGATATATCACCCGAGCAACATACTAGTCGGATTCGCCATAGTCATTCCTACAGGGTAACTTAATGGTTAGAAAGAAAGGCTCCCACAAGATGGATTGAATCATTTACGAACCAAGTCACCATTTCGACAAATGTCAATGTGTCCCGCATGGCCATGATTTGCTCCCATCGGGTATTAATGAGCCAATCATCTCCCCGGAGATAGAAGTTCTTGTAGCTGAAATGTGTGCTACATCACAGGTGTCGATTAGGATCGACGGAAATGACGGTGCCGAAGCAAGGTTGTCTATACGCACTACATCCACATGCTGACTGTGGTGGCGTATCGGGTGCCTAGTTGGCTGATGTCTGTCAATGAAGTATGAGCTAAATCTCCAAATAAGAGTGAGGAATCAATTACAGTAATTGTCGTCATCGGTCTAAACATAGTTGAGCAGAGAAGAGATAAGATTTCGCCACAATTGAGAAATGTTCAGCTTTTGCGTACATTCTTTGGGTAGTTGCCTTGGGGCCAAGCACATCCCCAGCTGCGATGGAATATAAATAGCCGAACAGGCTCATGCAAGCTTCAACTCACCAATACCACGAATCCAGCGCAGGCCACTCCTGGAACTTGCCTTCGAGTCCCCAAATAAACGGCATGAGATACCCATTTGTCTGCTGCTTCAGACTCGCCCAGCCGGCATTACCCAAACAATCCCCAGAGTAACTGGAGATCATGGGCTTCCCGTTGACCTTGAATTGATTCGGATGATTACCGTATTGATTGACGCGAGCAACAAAGTCGGCCAAGTTGCAGTCCATTTCGGCAAAATCGAAAGAATAAAACAATTTGAAGCCAGTGCCTAGGGTTTGGGCGGCGGCGTAAGCTAGTGCCACTTGTGCTCTTTGCCATTCGCTTCTGCCAATATTAAGGGCCAGCGCGTCACTGGGAAAAGTCGGCGCGTCAACGGTCAAAACGCGCAACTAGAAAACGGGGCGGGTACGCACACTCCCTTGGCTTGGATTTTCTGGATATCATCAATCCAATCTGCGGACGTGTATGGGTATCTGAATGAGGGTCGTTAGTGGAACCCCGAAATCAACTAAACAAAGACACTCACGTGTCTAATGTTCAGTGTGAGATTAGGGGATTGTGAGAAGCAATAAATCACAGAAAAGGACGCACTGCCGACAATCTTGACGCGCAGAAATCGGTTCAGAATTGTACACCGATACAATGTTGAAAAGGACTTACATGATGCATGAAAACATACTTCGTCCCATCTCTCTTCACTAACTCTGCAGGATCCTCTCCGTAAAGGGCGCTCCGATTGCTAAACCCGTTCGCAGAGCGTTTGTGATTGATGGCGACAGATGTATCCAAAGACCGACGCGAATTTCGGGCTACCGAAGTTGAAAAAAAGAGCGTTAGAGACAGAAGTTGAAAAGCTAGGAGGCGCATTTTGCCTCAGCAACGAGCGTGGAGTGCGGGTAGCTGTGCGTTAATAAAGGAAAGTGGTGCCCAGAAAGGCTGGGTGTTCCAACTCGAGAAATTTCCAAAAGACGAACGGGAAAACTTTGATGGAAGGCGTAGTCACGAAATGGAGTGGGTTGATTGATGTCTTATAAGTAAGACCCTTGGGGCGCTGCGAACAAGAAAACAACGGATGAATGCGATTGACCCTAGTTGACCCCTTTAGCGTCTTGCGGGCTATCGTGCCAGGCACCTGCCCCTGGTTATGGATTGAGTAAATTGCGCCAAGCCGGTGGTGACCCTGAAATATGATTTATGATTGCAACGAAAATAGGCCGAGCCGAAGGATTTGGCGCCCGAGGAGGGCAAAGTTCGCCAGGAACTCTAGAACTGGAACGAATTGTAAGGACAGGAAACAAGAGATTCGCAGGAGGCGTCAAACTGGCGGTTTGGATTAAATACGCTGGAAAAGAATTTTCACACTTGCTTCCCGGCGGACGTCGACATCGACGATTGCTCCAGCCACGTTTCCGAGGAATGATAAGGTAAATATCTCTTGGATACGCCGAAGCACTGAGAAGACGCCTGTGGAAAGAATTTCACGTAACGTCAATATCAGCTGCATCCATGACCGATAACACGATACATACATACATGCACAGCGCCTCTTGCAACTGTTCTGTACTATCCACTGCAAGATTAGATTTTTTGGAATTGGCCTCGAGCTCGCTATCGGGAATCATTATGGAACAGGGCCAGCGACTTTCCGGCCATTTATCGCGGATGAATGCCCCAATAGTGATCAAACGGATAGCGACCGAACTGCCAGGTATGCCATCAATGATAGTTGTTCTCTGCTGTCTGAAGCTCCAACATGTTGCTCGACTAGAAGGCGCCTGTTGCCTTCATCCCAAGGCTTTCAAATATGAAGAAAAAATCGGGACATGAAGCGAGCAAGCAAGGCGAGCTTTTCAACCCCGCGGTTGTTGGCTCTGCACGGTAAAAACTAGAGAAGTCCAAACTTCGTAACATGCCGGCAACACCGGAGGAACACTGCCACCGCAGACAGACTCCGCCATACACACTGCGACCTTCAGTATGGTAAGGCCTCTCGTTCTAACATTGAATTTACTCTGTCCTCGGTTCGGTTGAGGGAACTCTGGGATGTTTCATTGGTCATTGCTTGGAAACTCACTATCCTTCGTTCGAAACAACATGGAGGTGGAAGAGTGGCATCAAAATTCCGGCGAGCATTCCGAGGATAACGCCCACCAGACGCCCACAGAACTATCTTCGACTGACACGTGTAGCTAGCTGTAAGGTAAATGCCACTATGATACGTAGTAGATACAGGACCTCTTCATGTAGAACACACTTCATTGAAGCGACAACGAAGTTGCTATCTGCTCACGGCATTCCTTCAAATGCGTTGGCAAACAATGAGACGCAAATGTTTACTGAGCGTCTGGAGAGATGTAATGTTGTACACCTGCCTTGTGTATTCGACTGATAATAATGGAAGACAAGCATGTGGATGAGTGGCAGAAATAACCTTAAACCATGCAGGAAGCGCCGAAACTTATCCAAATTTTGGGCGTTCGGAGTTGTAAAACGCAACGGCAAACCCTAACCTCTGGTGGCTCGCACGATCGCTGTTATCGGAAAACTTGTTGACAAATTCTGACTCTCACAAACTCAGTCGCTCTCCTTCTATCTTTTGCTTTTTATTTCGATTTTCTTCCTGATTTATTATGGCAGACATTGTTTCCGAAATGGCTGTCGATGTCGCTGGGACAAGCTCCACACATGTCGATACTGCAATGACCACAACGGCAACCGAGGCAACGAATGGTGGTGCGGAAGCTCACCAGGAAGACGGCGCTATGTTGGAGGAGATGAAGAAGGCAGCGAAGCAAAGTGCGTTTGTTCTTTGTTGGAAATCATACATAAGTTCTCAACCTTCATGCTACGAAAATAGTTGAATTCTATTTTGCTGATGCCAATTTGCCTTACGACAAGTGCGTTATTTCCATTGTTGCGTCTCATGCGTTTATTACACCCATGCTGAACTCGCCGCCAACTTAGATTCATGTGGACGCTATACACAAAAGACCCAGAGCACTGGGTCCCCATCCACACTGTCGCATCGTTCAAGAGGATGCGCGAGTTTAGCTCGCGAGGAGTTGAATGGATCGCCAACGCCCTCCGACTCAGCGACTTCCTGGAGGTAGATGCAGAGGGAACAAAAGTGCGACGGACGACGGAGCCTCAAGAGCCCAAAGGTCAATTCGAGAGGAGTGTCTACGCTGTAAGTTGGGCGCTTATTTTACATCGGTATAGAGTTTAAGGCATCGCTACCAGAAAGGCTTTGGAGAGGAAGAGCCCACGCTGCAGGCGCGTTTGGAGGCGTTCTTTGGCACGTACGGTGCAGTCAGCGCTGTGCGCATGAGGCGCGACGAGACAAAGAAATTCAAGGTGCGTCAACCCGTCATGTAACGTTAGGCTACACCCTCATATTTTGCTAGGGCTCCGTATTCGTTGAATTCCGTGACTTTGAATCGGTTGATGCGTTCTTGAAAGCAGACCCCAAACCCACTTTTGAGGACAAGGAACTACTCATCATGTCCAAGTGCGTTATTCTACCTCCCCGCACCCATCCACACCTCATTCTCCCCAACGCACAACAGGGAAGAGTACTGCGAGATGAAAATCAAAGAAAAAGGATTAACAGGAAAGAGCGCCAACCACCGAAGAGACCTGCTATCCTCGAAGAAATTCGATGCCTTCCGTGACATGGCAAAAGCCAAGTCATCTCCGCAGAAAAAGTCCGACGAACCAAAGAAGGATGTCTTCCTTGAGTTCTTGGGCCACAAAATCCTCATCAAGGCAGATGAGGAAGGAAATGGGATTGTTGAAGCGAAGGACATCCCATTCGTGAAAGGTGTGACACTCAAGTTTGAGGGGTGTGGCGGCGACGTTACCTGGTCCGAGATCAAGGTCAGTCAAAAATTTGTCTGTTCCACGAATATTTCTTATCCTTTCTCTAGGATCCCATCAAAGCAAGATTTGATGGGAAAGCCCCATACATCAAATACGCCAGGGGAGAAAACACAGGACTAGTTGGCTTTTACAAACCTCTTTCCGAGGAAGACATCGAGTTCGTGAAGAACGCCATCAAAACAATCAACAGTAACACAGTAACATGGTCCTCTCCATCAGGTAAGTTCTTCATCCCTGGTACCACGCCCACCTCGCTTACATTTGTCCTTACGTGAACAGAGGATGAAGAGAAACAATTTGAGATTGAACGTGCCCAAGCCGCAGCCCGAAATGCCTTCAACCGGGAAGGTTCATCGCGAGACAGTGGCGGTCGGGGTCGGGGAGGTCGGGGAGGAGGAGGCCGAGGCCGAGGTGGTCGCGGTGGTCGAGGCGGGCGTGGTGGACGTGGAGGAGGTGCTCGGAAAGGTGATCGCGACCGTAACGCCGAGGCCAAAGATAAGCCTGCAGGAGAGGAAGGCGTGGGCGAGAAGCGAAAGCGGGCGGTGGAACCGGACGGTGGCCCAGATGTGGGCGTGCGGGGAACTAATGCTCCCCCGTCTATCCAGACCACAAAAAAGGCGAAGACGACCGAGGGTGCAACTGCTGCGTCGTAACGCCTTGCAAAGATTTATGACTGCAACTTGGGTTCCATCGCAATGGGACGTCACAGATAACTCAAAAGTATCGGTTGCGATGCATGGTTGCAGCATCTGCCGATGGTATCACCGGCTGTACTTGTATATGTTCATGCATCCTTATCGCTTTATCTAACATCTGTCTTGGTCGCATGTAACTTCTTCAGAACATGTATCTGTGCAGCTTCTTTTTGTATGATCGAGGGGCCATGCCTAAAAGATGCGCCACTTGACTTTGACATTCGAGCACGCCATACATGATTCCCCAAAAACTTGAATCGCCAAACGGTGAATGTCATTTTCGAGGGTGGTCATCAACGCCTTACGACCTCTCTATTGCAAACATAGCCCGGTCCGAACGGCAATAGTTGTCTTCAACCCTATAACGATGAATTTGAACATAAAAGGGATGGTAGAAACGGGGACTCTTGTGCCACCGTCAAGCTGGGTGGTTCATTGGACGAAGCGACAGCCGCTGAGATCCTCACTGCATCTCTACAGAGATTAAATGAAGCCGCGTTCCTTCAGCATAGAAACCCCAGATTGAAGGCGACTTGCAAGATCATCACCCTTTATTAACTCTGATAACGCACTCTTTCCCGTTATCTTCCACCCACAGGACATCGATGTAGGTTGATGAATATGTTGATCCGAAATTTTGTGTGAGAGCGTCTGAGATGCATCTTCGGATCGTCAAAGCATCTTTGGTTTCTGGACGAATTGAGAAGCGTATGTAGTGATTTTCCAAGGTCAACGGTTGGGTCTGCATCAGATTTGATGGCCCCGAACTGTGAACCAGACAATGAATAATTGGAGGACGGCTTCAAGAGGCTTCAAGACAGCTTTTAGGCTTTACGAAAAAACTTCCGGCCTGTACTTCGTTATAAAAGCGCTGATGTAAGCATCTAACAATACCCCTGAAGGAGCCTGAAGTTGAGCGAAAAGGAGAAGTTTGGATGAGAAGATTGACATATTCATTCTAATGATAGTAATACAATTACTCGAAGGTCCATGCAAGGTCCAGAGGCAATATCCTCGATAAATAAATACAGAGTGAAATCTAGCAGCACATACATATTTTGTTACAAAATGATACCAGCAATCTACCCTTTTCTTCTTTACTGTGATAAAGCACTGTGAATGATATGATAAAGTAATACGGTAAGTTCACGATGACCACTGGGATCTATCGAAAGTCGATCTTTCCACAAAGTCCCAAGCTGCTAATGCCCAAAGGTGTCCAAAAGTTGTCTATGAAACGAGTAGGTCTGCAGCGCCAACCTCTCGAGCGAACTTCTGGAATGCCTGATCGATGTCGTCCGTTGAGCCCAGCATGCGATGAAGTGCTCGACCGGTCTGCTCATAATCACAAGCTAGAGAGTACATCCAATACGCCAAATAAGCTCCGACGTGACCAGCGTCAGAGTCATGAAGGGCAGCAAGGGTGCGTCCAGAAGCAGGCTTGACGATCTTGGCGCCCCCTCGCGACTCCGCAGCAGCAAGCTCGCGGTTGAAAGCAGCATGAACAACAGGACGGTCCTGCCGAGTCGGCGATGACGACGGGGGTGGGGGTGATTCTGAGTTAGAGGGGAGTTTGGCACGCGCATCTGATTCAGCATCTGTGAAGTGTCCTGACACTTCAAACGTTGGGACGGCAAATGCTTCCCATGGCACAGTTCCGGCGCAGTCCCAGTCGAGTACTCCGACAATATGACCTGTGGCATCAACCAGAATATTATCGCTGTGCAAGTCTCCGTGACGCATGGGGAATGGCCCACGGTCATCACGTTCATCAACTAGAGGCATCATGGCGGTGCGCCAAAGTGATGCGACGAATCGCCGCTTGAGCTGAGCAGCATCGGGGTTGCCGTCCTCCCCCTCAGCCTCATCGTCCAGACCTGCTGCCATGGCGAGTTTTTCGTAAGCTTCGGCCTGGATGGCAAAATATTCCTTTGCGGAGGTGAATGGACCTAGTCCAAAATCGGCCCCTGGCCCTACAGACACCTCCCCCTGTGCGTCAATCACAAAGGAACCGATCCGGTCAAACGTAATGCGGCTAAGTTGAATATGGATATCCGCGATGTCACGCAGATAGCGCTGAAGGATTGGCCGTTTGCTCTCATCGCCCCCTAGGGGATCGGGAGAGCTGTCTGTGGCATTCACAGCATCGGGTGAGCCCAGCTCGTGGATAGCAATGCCACAATCCTCTATTGTCATGCCTGTGATTGCAGTCATGAGGACGAACGCTGGGAAGTCAGGCCCCAAGGGATTCGAGGGTGACGGGTGCGCGTGGAACGCGATTATCTCTGGAATAGGGATCGTCGTCCTTTGGCGTACGAGGTGAATGGCGGCTACCTCGTTGAGAATTTTACGTTCTAGTTGTGCGGAAGTGTTGAAATAAGCATCCATTGGCCTCATGCCAAATCTGATGATCCAAGACGTGTTGTCTGCAAAAAAGATTTCGAAAACGATGAATGATTGACCCCAGGTATAGTGCTCAGAGATCAAGTGGCAAGGAAGGTGGCGAGGGTGAAGGGAGGTAGCGTAGGACTCGATGCGTTCATGGTAAGGGCTTAGCTGTTTGACCATGGAAGTTATCCGGTCGGCGTACTCTGGCTCCATTACTTGTAGAGATGCAACAACATCTGGCCAATTGTCGCTGATGGCAGGCATCTCAGATGACTGGAAACGATATAACAGAGTATGAAGTGTCAACGGCGAGAACAAGGTGGGATAATGAGAGAACAGCAGAAATCGCGGTTGTGTTGGATGTGGGGAGAAGCAAACCTGAATACGTTTGTGGGGCTGAAGGTGGTTTGTCGACCTATTAGGTCGTGGTCCGTCATGCGTGATGCACGAGTTCGAACATGCGCCTATGTCAGGGTCCGAAATCGGTCCGGAAACATGCCGTTGTTCAATGAAACATTTTAGGAACTCCGTCGTTTATCAACCGCAGAACACTGCGTACACAGCTGATACCGCGCAACTCCCGCGTCGACTTACAGATCGCGTTTGGCCATGGGGATTGCGTCCGCTCGTCAACGTTCTGCGCTATGACAACAATTCGAACTGTGATTCCAGTTTTCCCGGCCCTTGGCAATGGGTAATCAATGACGTTCTATTCAAAAACTGATGTGCCCCCTACGAGTCAAGCTTGAACAATGTACAAGGGTATTCATGATTGGCTCGCCGTACTGCTTGACATCTTGCCAGGGACCACACGTATCTCCACGACCATCATGCACCTTCGCGCATTCCGAAGTTTCGTCATATACATTCAGCCCCAGCCTCGTGTGCTTGGGCTGGGGCCTTGTTGCTTGGGGGCGAATTGAATGAAGCGCAACCGACACAGAGCTCCGAATTTAAGCGTATGCTGAACATTGCCAATATTGATTGAGTTCTGAGAAGGAGAGAATTACAATGTGAAGTGCTCAGCTTTTGAGCCGTGCCCTTTATCTGCAGTCACGGGACCAGTCGGCATTCATACCCTCTCGAATGCATCTTGTCTTTTGCTTTTTACGGTAACTAGTAGAGGCCTGGCAGTAGTGGCTAGTGGCATCGCTTCAGGCACCTGTGAAGTGGAAAAGGACCTCATCTTTCATGCAAACATCGATCTGTCCCTTGCCGCAAACCCTATGGCAACACGTACGCGACACTCCTGTCTTGCTCCTGTCACTGCGTTTGCAATTTGTTTACGATCCTCAATGCTTGCATGCTTGTTGTCAGATGAACAAATTGACAGAATGTACGTCTAACAATCTCCAATACTGACCCGAATACTGCTCTTTATGTACCTTCAGTCGGCGCTTTTATTGTCCGGAGCCACTCATGGCGCAAACGAATACACACAACCAAGCGCTAGTCCCGCGATCGCCTGCCACACAATGTCGTAAGTGATTTAGCTTCAGATTCAGCATCCCGCGTAGCATATAAGTAACTCGTCCTGAGGCCCTTCAGATCTACGTTTGCGTCAGACGGACTGTTCAGATGCATGGATGGTTAATGTGGGGATCAAAGGGAAACCCTCCACGGCTGACTGGAGACTGAAGGCCGTGCCCTTGGGTGAAACAGTACTCGAAGTAGGATGGGTTGCATTCTTCATTCTCTTGCGAACTCCTACCTTACCGCGCTCCGTTTGCAGGTTAAACATTAACTGTTCTAGCGCCACTAGAATGCAGGGTAAGTTTTATTCCGTTTGTTTTGTGTTCCACCCAACATCACTTCGATTCGGCGACCCTAACCTCCGTTCGCGGATTTGACCACGTTTATTTAACGTTTAGCGAGATGATCCTTGTTCTTACCTATTATGGATACACCTCTCGCTCAATTCCGAATCGCAGTTGGGGAAAATATGAGCCCTTGATCAGCACTTTTGCTGAAACGGCTCCAGCAATGATTATTATTCGCTTTTTGTTAACAAACGCTTTTCGGTTGCCACCTCCGCTGCGTTCTATCCACACCGGCGCCTCGTATCGGAAGCCGTTGCGTCATGCCTCAGCCAACAATAACGATGCATGAAGTCAGGATCCGGCTCTCGAATTGCAGGCAGGACTGATATAATGTTCTCTCGCAGCCTTTAGCGGGGTCTGAGGTTACTGCGCTACCAGGATCTCGTGAGATAAATTGCCATAGTCCGTGTGGCGAAGGACGACTCCCAGAATGCCCGATTCATGTGGTGCTCCTTTCATCCATCATTTCTTCTCACCCTGTACGCCCAACAGGCTGAACCAATATTTCGCGTTATATCTTATCGATCAGCCGTCTACGATATCCGATTTTTTGGGATCTTCCGCCCTGATACGCCGTTACTCACGGTCAATGTTCAGAATTGGTTCCATTGGCTCTAGTCTCATGTGACCGGTTGCATCCAAATGACATTGCAAGTCGGGATTTTTCTTGTATTCCTCAGGAAACCCTACTATCCTCGATCTGTTACTTCTTCCGAGAGGCCAGCTTTCAACATCGGAGAGCCAAAACACCGAAATGAGGACACCTCACTCTTGGCTTGCGTGCATCGTGTCGCTTCCCCACCCATTGACATTTGTATAGCCCAAGTCAGGGAATGGGCGGTCCTTCAAAGTGCTCAGAAGGTCGCCGACGACCGCTGTTGATGTTAGACTGAGTGTTCATCTGTTTTCCCGGATGGTATATCGAACTTCTCATTATTCACGCTGAAACCCTGACTGATATACAGCAAGCCGTCGCCTTTCATAGCACGGTCATCAACAATTACTAGGCCAGCTCGACACACCAAGCGCCATGGTCGTGAACCTTCTCACAGAACGATATTCTCCACCGAACCGAGGGAGGTTTATCCCTGATCTACTCTTTTCCGATGCTCCGAGTTGACAGCCTTTGTTTTCCAGTTCGACAGTCTAGCCTGATGGTTCAAAAGATATCAGGACTCCGATGACATGGACAGCCGCACAAAATCACACACACCCCAATGAAGTGAGTTTACAAGGCCTCATGGAGACGTCATCAAACACTGCTTTGCCACAAGGAACGAGGAACGTATGAACGTAAAGCAATTATCGATCCCGCACTCTATTTCACATTCCGCGAGAGCGCCCGAAAGGTGATGTCCCTGCTCAGCTGAGAAATTTGGGGTAACAAAACAGAAGGACTTCGTTCTGGGGTGTGCGCATTATCTACATTGACCTCAAGCTATTCTGGCAAGCTTCAGGATTTCTGATAGGTATCACGCTGAGAATTGGTGCCGTGCGATTTAATGATGCTCATTGTCTATCTCAGGAGGGCCGGGACGAGTCGCCTGTCCGCCGCAACTGTAATGCCGCGCTTCATGAGGTCGAAATACTCGGGCCAATGTCCGATGCGACGTTGTTACCAACCATCAAGGATGACACTCTAAAGCACTTACGTCTTATCACGAGAGTCTTATTCTTCCGGTGTGTCTAAATATTTTTATATACTGCAACATTGTTCAAGTTCCACTGAACCACTTCCTCGGTTCGGCGTCTCTTCATTGTCTGTGAGTGCCGACGACATTATAGCTCTGACTGATGGCTTTAGCGTATAGTTAAACAATTGTCCAACTTGGTGAACAATTACTCGCAATATTCCATTGATATTGAAGAGGTCAGCCGTCGTGGCACTGAAGTCACAAATCACATGTACTTATTGCAATTCATCTACCGTGACTACTGAACGTTGTTTAGTTGAAACTCTTGATTTGGTGAAGTCGAGGCTGCTAAGATATCGTCCTTCCGGAATTGACCTAAATGAACAGTTGCACAGTTAGAGGTGGTGTCGATCTTCACATTAAAAACTGTCCACTGATTTTTGGGATGGCCGATCGAGAAATTTCTGGGAGAATGTGGCCGAGGTCCGACCTGCCCTCACGCTACAGACTTAACATTGGGAATACGATGTCAGTGCCGCCATGATCGGGACCCGCGGCGAACCGTTGGTTGTTGGATAAGCGAAAAAACCTGGCAATGATGTTAGACATTTGGCTCAGTACTTTTCCCCCTTCAAACAAGTGCTGCGAATTCTTTTTCAAGGCTGGTCTGGGGAATCGAAGTCCCAAATTCTGGCAGGTATGATTCATACCTCGCAATCCCTCAACTAACAGATTTCCAACAGAAATAACTCATGGTCTGTGTGTGAAAGCGAGATTTAATGAATTTAAAGTTTTAAACTTACATGCATGTGTCCAAGGATCTCGAGTAACGTCAACGGGGACTTGTAATATGAACATTTCCATTGATTTTGCGACAACGTCATGTTGCAGGATTTAATCGATGCGATTAGATAAAAAGAAATTAGCTAGGCTTTGATCGCATATAGATTCATAAGCATGAGCCACCATTACCCACAATGTCGGCGAAAGAGCTGGCCAAAGGTACATCACTTTAATCGGACGCGTTCATCGTTACTCCTCTATGTACTTCGAAGGAGATTAAGGCCAGGCCATACCTTCATAAATTGTCCAAGGGTGGTCCAGCATTTAAATAATTATCAGTTGCATAGCCCATGGAAGCGCAGGAATCGTACCGGATAAGGAGATTCTATTCATTATATCTTTCAATGGTCGGCTTCCTGGCTCTTGGCGCAAATCTCATAAGGGTTGCAAGCTGGATATCCTCGGACAACGAATCATTACGAGCTTGAACTTAGGCGCCAGTATGTCCCTATGCCGTTGGAGAAGCCTTAAATTCTAGAGATCTGGAATCGTGAAACAACCAAGTCACCGAATAAGCGCATCGCCTGTTGACAACTAGAACCGATCCTCCACGAGAACAGGGTCCACCTATCTAAATTATCCTCACACGCACACATTAGTACACCCCTTTCCTCGATTAAGTCAACAAAATGACGAGGGTAAGATCGTGTTTAGAAACCTTGGATGTCTGTCAGGGCTTGTCCACGAAAGTATAAAGGATGGAGGAACATCACCGTTAAGCAACTGCATACCAATGTCTTCCCCACCAAGTAACCATTCTGAAGAGGTGAGCCCGAGAAGAAAGCTCCCGTCGCCGTCCAGACTGAAGACTTTCAAATCCAGCAATATTATATCACCTCACCATTCGATGGTCCGCGCACACCCAAAAGAACAGCAATGGCATGCCAGTTTTGTAGGGGTAAGTGCGTCTCGTCAGGCCAGGTATTTGCAGCAAACAGTTGAGATCTCCCATCAGGTCGAAAATTAAAATGCGACGGTCTACGACCTACGTGTGCGAATTGCACTCGGCGCGGGTACCCATGTACCTACTCACCTGTCTCTTCCACTGTGTGAGTTAATCAGCATCGAAGGCCAGGGAAGCTCTGACATCTCTCCATTCATAGTGTACCGCCCAAATGAACCACCCATAGTGCTTATATTATACCCTCTATTTGCTAATTACATCTAATGCATTATAATTTTTTGAATTTTGAATCGTCCCCTTTTCGACCGAGTGATCGGACAACCGCGATAGTTCCTCGGCCACATTGCAGGGTTGGAGGACTTGATCAAATGGGTTTCTTTGTCACCGCTGGTTTTTATCCAAGTTTTATCGCTCGGTTGCCAGAAGTCCAAATCGTTCGGTCCCCGTACATACATTCCTTGTAATTGTCGTGTCGCGAACTAGGTAGTCACCTTTCTTACTCGTTTCGCTCTCAGCTCACAGTATCAAAAGTTATTGCAATTGGTGCCTGGACTTCAAGAATGAAATTCGGAAATTTCGAGCAATGAAAGAATGAGGGCACACTCGTAAGGGGATAGCACAGCCTGATTTTTAAGACTCAGGGAGGCTTCAATTCCGGCGTCGGCTTTGTTTCCCTTTCAAACGTCGTATCTTGTGTCCCAGCATTTTCGAGGGAATTGACTCACCAGAGAGGAGTTGACACCAAGTACTCGCGTGGAAACACGCGTTCAAAGCGTGTCCATAATTCAGAGTGTAATTGATATCGTGTCAACCCTGACGGCAACCCATGAACGTTGCAGAGATCCTTTGGTTGAGAAGCTGCGTGTCTTTGCTGACAGCGACAGAGTGGTCTTGAAGAAGATATAGAAGAGAACGATCATGCAAAGGCAAACTTCCTCGTATGACGAGTGGTTGACGAGTTGAGAATTTCAATCGCAACCTTTGGCCAGCCAGAAGATCATTGTATTGAAAACCAGGGTACTATGTACTATGGCCTAATATGATCGGTAGAAAAGATTGCAATTTGGACCCAAATAAAATCAGCGAAGAACACTGATAGATTTCAGTTATGGTTCAGTTTATGCACGAGTCTCAAGGACGTGCATTGTGTATCAGCCGATTTATCACCGATGCCTAGCACTTGCTCAACCTACGGGATCATTTGCATATCAGAACATGATCAGCATGAATGAGCGGCAGTTGAAGATTTCGATTTCAGACAGAAGCCGAATCCACCGGATGCCCCTTTGATTACAAGTCCGACTTAGAACAGCTTGAACAGCAAGGCCCCCTGCCACAACCTACTGACCGTGATTTGGAGTCCTAAGGCTTGACGTCTTGATTCCTTGATACAATGGAATCTACCGTCAGTGCTGAATTTACCAATCTGGATTTGGCAATGCACCGCATCTCCAATCACGATGCGTACTATGTTCCAAATTTCGTAACGGTGAGTGTCCCTAGGTCTGTGAAAGTGCAACAAATGCAACAACCATTAAATCTATCATTAAACAGGCGAACGAAGAAGAATATCTTATCCGAAAGGTAGGATTCAAATAGTTGGAATTATTTTGGATGCTTCAGTTTCATTACCGCTCATCTTCACACAATGCAAGATTACAGAATCTCCCCAACAGAAATGGAAGAACATGGCGAACAGGCGGTTTGTCAACCTAATTTTGCTGCTCTTGAACTTCGTTTAATGAAGATCACAACAAATTCTCGAGTGCAGCTTACAGATATGGGGTCCTGTTCCCTATTTTACTCTTCAGCCTTGAAACTGATTCAGATGTGCTATTGCAGGAGGAGATATAACAACAAAAGGAACCTTGATTGCGCAGACACTGCCAGCGTTCATCGATGGATAGTATGTGCTTGCTCATTTCTAACATACCGCTGATCAAACGTTCTACTCTTGATCAGCCCAGATATCGTGTCTCGCATTAGGGCCACCGGAGCATTTGAGAGCTCTCCTCACGGTGCACCCAATCACGTTATTCTTAACGAGGTAACAAACGAAATTTCGAATTGAAGATTGTATGATTGAGACTCTTCAAGTACCTTCCAGGCCAAGGTATCATGGTAACTTGTCCATTTTCTCGCAGCTTTTCCTCCTCGCTGACGGCCACGTTAGCCACACGAAGACGGGCCCCGATACTATCCGGTTGTTGCCACACTTACTCTGGGCTCTCATGCGGTATTTCACTACTACAAATACCAGTCGGAGACCGATGATGTTGCCGTCTCGCACGGACAAGGCAGGAGTATCGACACGTCTCCGGCTTTGTCTGTCCTTCTGGAACGTCGTAGTCTCATTATCTCCTCGGGCGCTATGTACACGGCCCACCTCCACGGGTAAGGCCTGGGCTATCTTGCGAAGCTTATATCTTGACGACACAGCTAGTATTGATGAGGTAGCAGAAGACGTTATCAACCCCCTCATTACAGATGGCCAATCACCGCGAAATGTCCCCGCCAGTAGCGTTACTGTCGCCAACCTCAATCGAATTCATGACGAAGGAACAAAGAGGTTAGTCACGCAAGGTGTCGCATTGAAGAGAGGTACCCGATATAGTATGACCTGCCGTGATGTTGGACGCGTCTCCAAAGCGGCATTCTGATTTACGGTGAACAATGTATCTTTGCAGTCAATGGTCGTGATTTTGCTTGGTCCAGTATTTACATGACCCCGGGTTGAACGCGACTCTTCAGTGGTGTAATATTCGTGTTCTATTTCCCTAATGCAGGTTTGCCCCACCTAATGAAATTATCTTATCCCGTCAGATGGGTTACGTTCACACAATGAAAAATTTCGCCTGCCTTCCACTATTAAGACCCAGCGCCCATATCCGTAATATGTATCGCCACCCGCAACGACGAGCTGTACAAGACCAAGATTAAAGCTTTACGACACCGTGCATTGAAGGCATTATCTACATTATCTGCAGGGTATTTTAAAAAATGATCACAACCCATGTCTATTTGAACCTGCAAAGATCGATGCGCCACAGATACAAGACAATCAGTCTTGGGTGGCTGGTTCTCGGAGGGATGTACCGGGTTTCATGATGAATCGGGCTTAGACTTCCACGGGTGCATAATGGTGGGATGGAGCGGAGGGTCCCTTAGTCAAGGTTTTCTCAAGTGCGGTTGCAACGTTCCTCTGCAGGGTAAGCTCGGAAAGTGTTCAACATAATCTAAGGCGACAGGTACTACATTGGTCGGGAATCATCTACTCAGTACTGTGATGGAACGCGAATGGATTCTTATGAATCGTTAATCACTGAGGCCGTCCTGAAACCGACTGGGACTCCATAATCTCCACCTCACTGACCGTATGACAAAATCTCTTTCGACACAAGAATCCGATTAGCGAGGGATGTCAGGTTCGCGTCAGCGACGACGACTTCAGGAGCGTAGTCGACATCAAAGATTTGTTTGATAGCAGCACATATTCGTTTCGCCTGTCGTTCCGACCAGAAGGAAAAGTCATCCGGATCGCGATCTTCATGATCTGAATCGATGTCACCCATCGCGGAGTCGGAAGAAGATTCCGATGTGGGAAGAGGTATAGAACCATTTTGTGAAGGTGTTTTGGGTATCTTGCACGACAATGGTATCAAGGAAGGGTCGGAATCGAGGCATAATGGGACGATGTGCATGAGAGACTCGCGAACAGAGACAAAATTGACCTCCGAAGGTTTGTCGACTGTAGAGAGTTGTCATTAACTAGAGCGCCAAAAATGGACAAATAAGAACATGCCGTAAATCTCAATCGGACCGTCCATACTCATGACGTTGTACTTGCCGTCGTGGTGGTATCGAACCTAGATGTAATGTGTTAATGACAGGACACGAAGATCAACGTCAACAAGTTTACCTCATAACGCCCAACTAACCAAGGGAGAGTATTGCCTTTGAATGTCACTGTGCCCTTTTCAGCATCATGTTGCAGACTCGGAACCCGGGTCAAACCCAAAGGAACGTCTCCGTCCCATTCCTCATCGTGGACAGGAAGCCACATGCCCATCGAGGAAGTCTTTGTCACCTGTTTCGACTTGTTCGCACCAACCTATGAAGGCCATAATTAGTACCCAATGTAGCCACGTATACATAGTGACAATGGACATACCCGGTACAAACCGATCCAGTCTTTCCGAGAGTGTTTGTAAGGAGCTTGCCACTTGACGGTGATGGGCTCGCCCAGATGGAAAGCCAGTTCCTCGGTCGTAGAACTAGGGACGACCGCCATCCGGTATTTTGCGGTATCGTATGAAGAAATATCATTGGCGACGCGGCTAGATCCATGGTCTTTCAGAGAAGAATCCAGACAAAGGAAGAGGTATAAAAATACATACGTGATGACCAATCTCTCCCTCGATTGTTGTAGAAGGATCTTCGTCTCCTGAACAACCTCCGAAAGCCTTGGCGCAGCTAATTTCAAAGGGGAGGACAGAAAGGTCGACCAAAGTACAGTCAGTTGATCTAAAACCGGATTTAGGGTTTTAAGACTTACACTTAGCTAAAAATTCCTCCACAGCATCCGCCGTTTCTTCATAAACCTTATCGAAGGTACCAATGACCTCCCTTGCAACCCTTTTCAGCTCTGGACCGTGCCTTCCCGCACGAGACTCCAGCATCCTGGCATTTTTGCTCGCCACACTCTTCATAACCTTCACGAACCCTGCATCTTTACGAAGGGAATCACCGTAGAGTTTACGCATGTGAGGGCTGTTAAAGAAAGGAAATAACAGGGGGAACATTTTCAATTTTGCGTGCGAAGGAGGAAAATCAGAAAGGGAACCAACGTACTGCTCTACGCTACTGAGGAACCACCAGTTCGCAAGATGGCGGATCACGGCGAGCGAGAGAACGAGTTTGCTCCCACTAATGAGCGCAAGACCGAAATAGGCAGCGCCTCCCATGGCCTCTGGATTGTTGAGATACCTATGGGGACTGGATTAATTTTAATGTTTTCGTAACCAATAGGATGACCTACCGATAGATACCGGTATATTCAAGATGTGCAGGGAATTCCTCCATGAAGAAGTCACCAAAAAACCATCCTAAATCAACGGAGTGTTCGTCATCCTGCATTCTTTGCAGATCCGACCCACATACCAAAAAGTCCCAAGACTTCGTACGACTCCATCGTGGCCCATACATGCAGGCCAATTAGGAGCTAAACATGGAGGATGAGTGCGGGGATCCGGAGAGCTCGGTGATGAAAGACATACGGCACCCAAGGTATGGCGGAGTAGTTCATTCCCCACCATCCAATCGTTGGGAATGAGATAAGCCTTCCAAACGACACCAATGCAAGAAACTACAATGTCCTTTATCAGTTAAATGGAAATCTTAACAACCGTAAAGCGCTCTTACCATATGTCATGCACATGCTCAAGTTGTAAATCGTCTTCCAGTTTGCAAAGGCCTCCACAATCGCATTCTGACCGCTATCGCTGGCTGAATAATGGTAATTCTTCAAGTAGTGCCGCACGAGAAACTTGCTATCGCTCTGGGCACGAAGCAGCAAGCCAAGACCGAAGTAATGGATGATGCACCACGTCAAAGCGTGCGAGAAATGAAGGATGAGAGAGCTCGCCGGGGAAAGCGCAGGAAGGAGGGAAAGAGCGAGGCCGTAGAGAATGATGAGAACAAGCATGAGATCAGTAGCTCTGGGGCCCCCCGAAATAATCGAATATTAGCAAAACTCCATGTTCAGCAATGTCAAAGACACTCACCTGAGAAGGTCAATATTCCGTAAGACCACGGCATCGCGTCTGAAATACTTGTTGAGAAGATCATGTTGCGAGATAACTTTCCGCCTCTGTGGGCCGGCGTTCGTGGTCCTCGGCTTTGCGTCCGTGTTCTTGCTGCTGATAGAAGAACTACCACATTCAATATACCCGTTCGAGGACGTCGTGCTTTCAATGGACAGGTTCGGCTGGTGCCGCAATATCTTGGGAGCTTTGCCTCTCGTAGAGAGAGCCTTACCCCTGGTCCTGGTAGCGGAGATTTCTTCCTCTATCTCAGTCTCAGTCTCAAGCTCCGTCTCCGTCGCCGTGTCGCCCTCGGTAACAGCGGGGGTCGAGAGATAAGTCCCGGCGTGCACGGTTGGCGTACCCATTGAAGACTGCATGGTGCTAGATTCCGCAGTTTCATTTCCTTTGTTTTGGGCCATAGAGGGGAAAAGAGGCGTCCGTTTGGCGATGGCTTTACGTTTGCCGTACATACGTTCAATGTCTGTCAGGCGAGGCGTGAAGCAGTGAGTCATGCGTGCAGGGTTTTCCAGAATGTAGACACGTACGAGGGTTCTCGAAGAAGACCAAGAAAGCAAACTGTGCCGCGTGCGCAGCCAGACTGACGAAAAGTACGGCATAGCTTCCTGAGATAAGGGAGAGGCCATAGTACCCAGCGTAACCTTCCTCGCGATGAGCATCTAGCTTTGCTCGTTGAATATATGACAAATTAGCTCACCAACAGAGTACATCGGATGTGGAGCCAATTCAAAAACACCATCGAAGACTAGATTACCCCGTTGGAAAAAAACATCGCCCCAGTACCATCCATAGTCCTTGACCACATTGTGTGCTTCGGTCTTGACCCAAAGATTGAACCCGATAAGTGCAATACCGCCAAGCCACCTGTCAATCAGCCGTTGTTACTTTTCTCCTTCCTTCACGGACAGTGTGCGATGGAAGTACCTCATGATGTGGACTGCAATGGAAAGATTCTCAGGTACTCGGAAACATGTGAAGGCGAACATGCAGTACGCCAGAAAATCACTTGGAAGGATAGTTAGGAGTTGAGCAATTTGACAACTTGACACCGCAAAGACTTACTTGACAAGAATGACATCGACAGCTTGACGGAATAACAGCCAAGTGTTGTATTCCAACGGTAGATCCTGGAAAGCACGCCATGTCGGTTCACTGTGATTTTGCAAAAAAAATCAACCAACTCACATCGAACGAGTAATCTTTCCCCATCTTATCCGCGAGCTGTTTACGGATCCAATTCCTCACACCCGGTCTTCGTTTATCATCCAACCATCCCAGACTTTGAACAACCCTCACAATCCACTTCTTTTTGCTCTGCTTGGTAAGCACCCATCCAAGGCCAGCGTCATACGCCGCGCGCCAAAAGGCAAAATAGAACAGGAAGAAGACCTGCGCTGCTTGACGCGACAATGTGAAGTAAAGCACGATTTGGAGACCGAGTAAGGCCAGGTTTAGCAAATCGAGATGACTTTTTTGGTAACCCGGATGAAATAGCGTTGTCAGAACGTCGTGCGTTGTTGGCACACGGAAGACTGGTATAGGTAAAACAAAAATGAGGAGTCGTTCGCGTGAACCAGCAAGTTAACTCGCACCTTCTCCTCCTGGAGTTTTGCCCCAAACCACTTCTTCCTGAGGCTTCTCAACAGCATTCTCTGGTGATTCCAACTCAATCAAATCAGGAGCTGCGGCGGTAGGAGCCTTGCGTTGGCGCAAGAAACCTTCAGACGACGGCATTTCGATGCTAATCGTCGAGCAAAGAGTATAAGAAAGACCAAGGGAAGACGTGGCTCGCAGCGTGCGCCCTAATATGTAATAAAAAGGCCGAGCCTCTTTGACGCCCCTGAATATTTTGACTGTGGCAAGAACACGCGTTTCTTGTTTCGGCCCGATAAGAAAGGGTTGACGGCGTCAATCGCGACACGCAACTCTAGTCTCTATTTTTATAGGTAATCGCTGCGTATGAAGGATATCTTGCGATCATGAGGAGCTATTCTTTTGTTCATTCAAAAACTAGTAGGAGCCTGAGGGAACTGATTTTGCTTAGAATTTGCGGTTTAAACCTTTTCACGGGGGAACCGGCCCTAAACAGGACCTATATAATTTTTTTTCATCGACCACCAGCGTCCACTCTTGTCGACCTTTCTCACTTAACTCGCAAACCTTGCATCATATTTTCTTGCAATATTAGAACGTCCAATACCTTCCTGATGCGATCTGATGATGCTTTTAGATTCCTGGAAGCGCTTGACAAAAAAATTCAAGTATCTAGGTTGTCAAAATGCCACCGACTTCCATGCTTTTCCAACGTTTTTCTCCCCTCATCCAATACCCCTTTTTAACCCGAAGCTCGGCGCATATCCCATACCGAGTCAAGAGTTGCAAATACTGGGAAGATCAGAAAAGGGTATTTATTTCGGCCGGTCCCTTGAATTGGTAGGCATTGACCTTACGAGATACCCGATATTCTGTCATCGTATATACTGTCTTGTCGAGAATTACGAATATCTATCATGCAATTTCTTGTTTCATGGCAGGAGCAGCACGCCTCGATAAGAACATTATCCAAATCCTTGTGACACCTCACATTCTAACGGCGTGATTCAGCTCTTCCAAAGGGTTTCAGCTATGTAATGGGACTGAACGATGGGCTCGCCAAAAGTGCACCTGCAACATTAGGTATAGCTCTCGTTATATTACATAGTCAATTTCCAACTTTCCTGCGCTATAGCATACGCGCCACAACTAAGGTGATTTGTCCTCAGCTTCGCTAGATTGTCAAGTGCCTCACGCGAAGCGGAAGGCCACATAAGCTTGTCAGTGCTGGCTCATCTGAGATGAAAGTCATCGTGTCCAAGGCAGAGCTCAAAATGAGGGCGACAAATATTAGAGTACCAAATTGGAGGCGGTGCCTCATAATAGTAGTGAAGCTAATAACAACAGCTACTACTCTTAATATAAGCCAATTCGCCAGTAATCTACAACTCAGCAGTGTCGGCACAACAAGGGATTAGCCTGGCTAAGAGTGTTTGTTCACTATCTAAGAAAGGTCACAGTAAGGATAATGTTTGTGTTTATCAAGCGTAGAGATAGAATAAGCTATCGTCGTAGTGGGCGGAGTGAGAACGTGCGCTTATTATGGAGGTAGGATCGGAGGCAACTCATTGCGCCACACAAGCAAGTCTACATAGGCCTGTGCGACCCAAGTGTTAGGGGTGTGAATTCTGGTCCGCCACACCGGCCCATGTTCCGACCACGCACACGCCTACGCATCATCGGACTCAATTTGACCTGATTCTCAAGAGCGACTTAGGTGACATTTTGACCCATGTTGACCATATCCCGAGGATCCAAGTGTGCCCAATATTTCTTGTCGACGTTAGGATACCTCTCCGCAGGAATTCTGGAAAGCCTTGAACTAATCTCGCGTTATTTGGAATGTATGGTACATTCAGGTGATCTTCAATGTGTCGATCACTCAAATGCTATGCAGGCTAGGAACCGCGGAGAAACTCTCGGAGAAGCATGGCGCTGATTGATCTACCCGAAGCGCACAACGCAATCGAGCGCAATTGTCAGGAATTGCGAAGAATTATGGGCAGGCTACATAAGTAAATATAGCCCGGACGATGGCAGAAGCCGAGGAGGGTGAGTAAGACGGTCCATTGGTTTATATGTCACTTATAGCTTCTTATCTCCCTAGATCCACATCCCTTCGCGCCATCGACCATGTCTGCAAAGCAAACGATTCAGCTGAACAACGGCGTTTCCGTTCCAATCATAGGTGAGTGTCTCATTATTTCGTGCATAATATCGTGCTCAAGTACGGTGTCTTTGCTAGGCTCAGGCTCATGGGCACCCGCTAAGCCAGAAGCTCAGGCAAAGGTCAAAGATTGGATTCTCTCTGCTCTCAAGGTGGGTTCCCGAGTTTACTATTGTTGCAAAACGAAAGGGCGTCTGATACCCTTTTTTGTAGAATGGATTCCGTCATATTGACACTGCGCAGGGCTATGGCATGTGACAATCTATCGGTGCGACGGTGGAGTATTGACCTCGGCCATATACAGGAACTGAGAAAGCTGTCGGCGAAGCCATCAGGGCTTCTGGGATTCCACGGGAGGAGATTTTCGTGACAACCAAGCTTCCGTGAGTCTGTTGACAATATCACAACGGCGCTATTGCAACACGCATGTTTATTCATCCTGTAAGTTGGAATCACAACCACCGAGTCCGAGAGTCGTTCGAACAAAGTCTAAAAAATTTGAACGTCGGTCACATAGACCTCGTAGGTGAATTATATTTTGGTCCCTTCGCCTGTCCTGAAGATTCTTACATTGTAGTACTTGTTACACTGGCCTCAAGCCATTGCCTTCGAAGGTATATACATGCCAATTTTTTATTGTTCTGTATTCGAAAACACTGACGGGATCTATAGAGGGAAATGACCTTCCTAAGAATCCAGATGGGACCTACAAAACTACCGACAGTACCACCTTCAATGATACCTGGGCTGAAATTGAGAAGCTTCTCGACACGGGCAAGGTCAGGGCCATCGGTGTCAGTAACTTCTCCATCAAAACGTACGAGGTTCTGCTACAGGAAAGAACCTCAAATATCTAACAAAGATGTTGTAGGCTCGAGCAGCTCTTCAAGACGGCTAAAATCACCCCTGCGGTCAACCAAGTGGAGTGAGTGCTCTACACAAGGCATATTTCGTCTTCGCTTAACGGTTCCCATTATAAGGATGCATCCTTACCTCGCCCAAAACGAGCTGAGAGACTACTGTGCCCAGAAAGGGATTGTCATCACTGCGTACTCACCCAGTGGTATGGTAGCGATATTTCTCCGCTGAACTATGCTAATTTTCACACCAGGCTACTCCAACGTCCGTAGTGATCCCCTAATAGTGAGCTTGGCCGAAAAGTACAAGGTTTCATCGAACCAGATCATTTTCGCCTGGCACATCTCTAGAGGCACTATCATCGTTCCAAAAAGCGAAAATAACGAGAGGCAGAAAGAAAACATCGCTGTCAGTCTGAACGCGAAATTGAAATATCGATCATGCAGCTCACTAAAAGTTTCCATTATCAGATACCAACTCTTTCGCCAGAGGATCTCGGAAAGATCTGGACATTGGATCGTGGTCAGCGACTTTGCAATAAAGCGGACCCTGTCCATAAGCAAGTCTGGGGGTGGACATATGAACAACTTGGATGGGAAGATTATCGGCCGAAACTGTAAGATGCTCAAACCGTTTCAATGCGGACGGGAATGAGGGCACACGGGGACGAAGGAAGTAAGATCAACAAGTTACCATTCCCATGTCAAGTATACAAGGGTAACCTTGTAGTCTCTTGTACCAATTGATGCAACATAAAAAAGTACCCAATCGCAAAGATCAATGGAGGCTAGCCTTACACAAAGAAAACATACCCGGTGCGAGTGGCAGTACGATATGTTCCCGGCTGCGTGCATCCGTCTCATTCTCATTCAGGAAAACGAGGTGTTAGCACGTCGGATCAGGCACCTCTGGCCACACGCCACACTCCCCTGATTTGCAACAACGGATCAAGCAGCAAAAATGAATGCATTAAGAGAGAATCGAACTCCCGGCGGGTCGAAACGGAATGGCAACGACCCAGGTTACCACTACCCCATTAATGCTTGTTATGTGGAGCCGCCGAAGCGTTCTTGCGTCGGGAGTCTGTCGGGATTACCCAATCGAGGTTCCTCCACATTGCCACAGCATCGAAACATGAAATGTTTTGACGATGGCTCGTGTTCGCTCTCAAATCCGTGCCTCTGCTCTAGATACAAGGTGCGAGTGGCATGACTACTTTTGTTAGCAAAAGGAGGGGTTGCATAGAGTTGCAACAGTCAGATCAGATACCTCCGGCCACACGCCACACTCCTCTTATTTGCACACATGGATCGAGTAGCAAAATGAATGCATTAAGAGAGAATCGAACTCCCGGCGGGTCGAAACAGATTGGCAACGACCCAGGTTACCACTACCCCATTAATGCTTGTTATGTGGAGCCGCCGAAGCGTTCTTGCGTCGGGAGTCTGTCGGGATTACCCAATCGAGTTCTCCACATTGCCGCCATGTCAAAACCTTGTCAAAAACATAAGTATTTTTTGGGTATTTTGACCAATATCACCGACTCTCGAATCCGTGGTGCCGCTGTAGAGGTGCATTGTTAGCGCGTCTAGTTCTCGACTGAGAGCTCATCAAACCCAAGGAAGAGTTATTGATTACCCGAAGCCGAACTTTGAAAGCCGTTAATCGAACAAAGAGCGAGGAACAAGAGTGGTAAGTTGAGAGTTGAGAATAATATAATTTTAACTACGATTGAGTAGCAATAAATACAGCTGGATCACAGCATGTAAACGGAAGGATTATAAAGTATGTATATGAATAGATCTAAATAAAACAAGACCCGCGGGTATACCAGTAAGCATGCATTCAACCCAGCATCTCCTACGCAACCACACTGGCCTCCACCACCGCATTATTGCTACCGACCTTCGGAATCTTAGCCTTGACAGCATTGTCTCTCCTAACCCTCAACGCCCACTCGTAACTCTTACAAACCCAAGTCACGTATCCGATGTCCTTCGTCCGCTCCTCGTCAATCAAGCGATGGTGCAAGACTTCAATATCACGGAACGTCAACAATGGGGGGACATGGTCGTCTGGCACCTCTGCGGAAGAGGTCATCCGGACCAAGGGGCGCGAACCAACGAGGGAAGTGCGCGTTGATTGGAAGGCACGTTTTGGAGGGGGGTTACGGAGGGCGTTGGCGGGGTATTGGGACGCAAAGGAGCGGAGGTGATCCATCGCTCGGTCGGTGTTTTGTGTTCTGAAGTCAATAATGGGTAAGACTCACGATCACCGGAAATCAACTTTGACGCGCAAGGCAGAACTTACATAGCCAATACCCGAATCATAGCCACATGAGCTCTCTCCACCATTCTCGGATTGATTTTCTTTGGACTCTCCTCATCCAAATGCTGCCCCGCCACTTCCATCTCTCTCCATTTCACCCAAACCTCTTCCGCGAACTGCAAGCCCACCTCTCTCTCGTGACCCCTCCTCGCATTTCCACATCTCTCCAATGCCTCCAGGTACACTCTCGGACTCCTAGCCACCTCCAAGTCTTCGAAAATCTTCCAGAACAGCTCCCGGGACGTCTCCAAGCTGGCATGGTTATAGAACACAGAGAGGTAGGCGCTGACAAGTCGCGTGCTTAGCTCGACGCTTCTGAATCTCTGTTCGGAGAAAGGAAGGGAAGCAGTAGCGGCGGAAGTGGAGAGTCCGCGGTCTTCGATGATACGGTTGAAGAGAAGCTTGACTTCACGTATGACTTCAGCTCGACTTTGGGGTGGTATATGGGCGAACGAAGGTGTCTCTTCTCCGATTGTAGATACGAGACGAGTCGCTGGGTTTGAGTTGGAATCATGAGGCGCCAATACGTCCGTAGCCGTGGTAACCTTAGACTCGTCTCGCGAAACCGTACTGCTATCGACCCCAGTTGATCCCTGGTCTTTCACAAGCACCGCCGCAGCGCGCAAGAACGGAGGTCGATACGCCGCATACGTATGGAACATATGCATCATCACTTCCTCATCAATTTCCGCATCCACACCGGCATGGCCCAGTGCTGTACCCGTCCCTCTCACCATCTCAGCCAAAATCCACCTCGCACGGCTCAAATCACCAATTCTCTTCGAACCCTCCAACAACGCGCAGAACGTCTTTCGATCGGGCCGGAACGCCGAGAACCCCTGTGCATCGCGATGGGAGTCCAGCATCTGCCTCGCCAGTCTGAAGGCCTCGTTGACGTAAGTCTTCGTACCCGACCGAGCGCAAGCCAAGATGATGGCGTTATATGACCCGACTGTGGGCATGATTTTATGGTCTACCGTCATCTCCATCCACAGATCGAGAGCTTTCTCTGGTTCGGAGGAATATCGAGTGCTAATGGGAGATGCACAGGCACGGATCATGAGGGTATAGAGGAGGATATCCGGGTTAGGATGTGCAGCATATCGCATGTGGGTAAAGATGTCCCATGCGTGTGCACGAGCTAAGGAAGATGAGCGGGAGAAGAGGGAGGTGATGACGGTGGTGTAGGTGTGCATTGGTGCTGGTAGGTTTTGGCCTTCGTAGTGGTGGAGAACGTCCAAGGCGGATGTTGGGAGTGTGCTGAGTGGGGTTCCATTGAGGTGGGCCTGGACATGGAGATGTCGCTGGGTCTCTGTTGGTGCTTCTACAGAGTTCGTGTAAGCTCAAGGATAGAGAAACAGAAGGAGGACACGAACCCGTTAAAAAATTTGCCAGAAGGTTGTCTGCTGCTGCTAGATTTCCGGAAGTTGCATAGAGTTTCAAGATTTCCGTCACGGCTCCGTCAGGTATCGGGAGGCCAGTTCTCTGCAAAGTAAATTCTAATTAAATAATTCATGGACATACCAAACGAGACGTATACATACCTTCATGATATCCAATGCCAATTCAGCCGCTTTCGCATCTTTTGTTTTCATCTAAACACTCTTCAGTTTTCAGGAGATAGATGAAAAACAGAAGTAAACTCACGCTGACTCGAACCAGTGCTTGACACTCTCTTATTGTCAAGACGCTGATTGGAAGAAAGTTCTGCGGGTTCAACGACGCGTCCGGATTGACAACGTTTCTCGTGGCTTCCACTCGGGATACTACCTCGTGTGCTCGGACTAGGATACGGCGAGCTGCAGAGTCAAGCTTCAGGCCTCCAGAATCCATTTCAATTGTCGGGTTACACAGCCGCTCCTCGAGGATTTGTAGGATATCTAAATCCTCCTCCGCTTCTGCTTGTTTGAGAGCTTCTATCTCGGCTTGGTTGGTCGGCTCGGACTCAGGTATTGGGATAGCAAGAACGTCCTGGTACATCGACGTAAGCTCCCCTTCGCTGTAGAAAGGACCGTCCTGCGCCAATTCCTGTTGGAAATATATTCAATTTCAGGATTACCATGACAAACTGATGCACCAACCTCAGCGCCAATAGTATCGTCCAAGGCCTGAACTCGACGCTCGAGCTCTTGAAA
This sequence comes from Crassisporium funariophilum, assembly GCA_014925845.1. Lineage (NCBI taxonomy): Eukaryota > Fungi > Basidiomycota > Agaricomycetes > Agaricales > Crassisporiaceae > Crassisporium > Crassisporium funariophilum. The sequence continues at coordinate 1,404,311 of JACGCL010000010.1, forward strand.
GGAATCCAGCGTTTTGCTCGGCTCAACAGCATCGGACCTCACAGATAGGCTCCCGCTAGCACTTCCACGATGCTTACGCCTTGCAGAACATTAGACCTTTTCAGCCATAACATGGAAAGAGTGCTCACCATCCACGAGATTGAGCATTCAATGAACTGGCTTCCATCAATTGATCATAGCCCGGATCTGCTGGTGTCAATGGGGCTGCCTGATGCATCCTCCGAAGGGCAGATGGCCTTTTCCAGCGAATTGAAGTACCCATTACACCTGGAATTCGAGCAGACGAGGTGCTGGCTATCCGCAACATTGTCAGGTCCAGCAAGGTAGGAGGCAGAGCAGAGGCTGGGAAATGCATCCTGAAGAGCTAGAACCTCGTACAAGAGTTCGTATTAGCACAAAGACTAAAGTCTTCTGATAATGAACAGTCCAAGTATTGAGGACGCGACCAAAATTCTACTAACAGTATTTGTCCTTATTGAATTCTACAGCTAATGACATGTAGGACCAGGCTGCCAAAAGCTTGAATTCAAGCCTTATTTACACGCGACAACATGACTGTGGGTTTGTATACCGTCAGTACGATGGTAGAGCTTATAGCAGTATTTGTGGCAAGAGCTCGTAGACATCATGATCATAAATATGTTTGGTAACAAACTCTTAGGGGTTGATTGGCAGAGCATGTTGTCTATTAATAGCATCTCTAGTAATGGTCTGTCTCCCTCGGGGACGAGTGTGTGCTGTAGTAAGTATGAGTGATAAAACAATAGATAGCGTCTGTCCGTTTGCTCTATTAAAATAAACGACGATGAGTACACCCTTCCTATTCTCCACAAAAAGCGGCAAAAATATATAGAAAAGAACGCAACATACAGCTGCTCAATAAACCTCTGCACCATCCTTCTCTCTTTCCCTCTCCTTCTCCCTCGCTCTAGCCTCCTTGCTATCACCTCCTCCCCCCTTCACCCCATCCACGCCCGCCGTCGCACTCGGAACACCAGCAGGTTTCGGCGGCGGCGCCGGGTTCTCCTCCTCCCAAACCTTCAACCCGCGCTCAAATTCCTCCCATACCAGCCTCCCAGCCAACTCCCCTCCGTACTCGCCGTCGTCCGGAAGATCCATATCTTTCTCCTGCTCCGAAGATTTCTTCCCTTTGCCTTTGGCCCTGGATAAGGATGCAGCGGCTTCGGCGTCGATGACTTCTTGCGCCAACTTTACGTTGAGTTTGACGACTGCACATTCGGTGTAGAGGGCTCCGGGCCGGAGGACTTCTTCTGGCATGTCGAGATTGGAGGCGTCGACGGCGGCGTTCTTTTTGTCAGAATTGTTGACACTTGGACCGGTGGATGTAAAGGTAGTCTGCGCCAAGACCTTGAAAGGCGTTGGGAGGAAGAGAACATGCAGGACTGATTGGATCGTTGATATTGGTGATTTCGTGAATATCCGAAGAAGCGGCTGGGAGAGTAGGTATCTGGGCACTATAAGTGACATGACACAGAAAGTAGGTTAAACACTTACAATAAAACACCAGTCCAGTTCCATCCTGGTCCCAAGGTCCAATCCGCCCCCAAAAACGAGGCCACGGTGTCCACCCGTCCTACCCCTGGACTCACGCTCACTGCAACGATGTTCGATTTCTGCAGTTTGGCATTGACAACAGGCACTGCGCGCGTCCCTTCCTCCGTTTTCGGTATTGAGGCATGAGCGGCAGAGGGCAGGGCATCGAGTATACGCTGCAGGTGCCGGGTAAAGATGATGCTGCGCAGCGAGCGGAGGCCTTCCGTCAGGAATATAGACTTCGGCGTCCGTGAGGTTGCCGGTGCGAAGGGGAGGCCAGCAGCCGCTGCATAGAATGGGTTGACCACATTTACAATACGGATGTCCCTCTCCACTGGCGCCACCAAGAACGCAGGTAGAAGAAGCGTCGTGATCAAGAACGTAGCCAACGAGCCTTCTTTTCGCTCCTTCTCCTCCATTTCCCTCCGTTTCCTCCTTCCCCATACACCAATGTGCCTGTACTCGTGTGCGAAAACCACTGCGTCGAGTCTCTGCTCCTTGCCGGCAAGGAAGCGGGTGCAGAACTCACGCACGGATGAGGGTGAGGTAAGGTCGCATTCCTCTGCGAAGATTTGCTCGTTCGAGGTTGTTGTCCGGAGGAGGTCGACGAGTATCGTAGTTTGAGGTGACTCAACCGGGTCGGGCGAGAGTGCTATAATGTGCGCGCCACGTTGGGCGAGATTTTGGAGGAAAGTCAAGCCCAGTGGGGTGAATCCGCCCTGAATATTGCAGTTCTTGTCAGTTTCTCGATTGATAAGTGCCGAAGAGAACTGCTCACGGTTATGAGAACAACTCGTGCATGAAGGTCTCTTTCGCGATTCGTTCTCTTTCCCTGTGAGAATGCACGAAAAGCGAGGATGGCGACTATGCCGACGACGATGTGCACGATATATTGCGTTGGAAAGTATGTCGAGGCTGCTGCCTCTACAATTTTCAAGACCATAGATTATCTGGCTACATTCACAGACATAACCAGGTCAAATGAGAGTTCTGAGATGAAAGTGCTGTCTTCGTCGGTAAAGCAGAGCTCTGTTTGGTCTAGGAGTAGTTGGCAAACACTGTGTGGCACCTCTGACGATTCATCGATTGACGCTTTAGCGCTCAACATTTACTCTTCTACCCCAAGGCCCAGAAATCGTGATATCTGAGCCTGGATGGCTATTGGCTTGACATCTGGCGGGCACTGTCGAGTATGCTCACAACCACGCAAACATCGTCGTAATGACGGGAAAGTTCATTGGTGGACCAATCTGGGGAACTTGTGGGGAACTTGTTGTTTTGTTCGGATTCCAGATTGATGAATGATGTAGACTGTCATCCACAAGGTATGTTATGACATACAGTACCGGGTGCTAAGGATGGCCATCAATCCAAATGATTCCCTCACTGCTGTGTCCCTGGTCACCACGAAGTCCTGCCCCACGACATGATCTATGATTCGTTGCGTCATCCCCCTTGCATCGTTCTAGTGCTACTCGCCCGTATCTGCAAAAGCTCGCTATTACAGTCGGGGTGCCCAAGCCTCAGAGTCATGCGCTCCTCCGAGGTCTTGTACTGAACGTCCTAATTTTTTTTTCGCCCTCACTTCTGGGGAGTGGTCCGCAATTGTTCTCTCTTTGTTCTCTCTTCGGCACGTTATGGCATGCTCCACCAACTTGTGGCCAGAATCCCCATGTCCCTCGGACGATGACAAGGACAATGCAGGTCTGCAACATATTTCGGTCGCTCAGCCAACGTTGAAATGAATTTGAACAAGGAATTCATAAAAAGATATATGAACGCGCAACTGATGACGTCGTGTCCTATATTTACCAAATTTTTCCACAGCAATTTGTGCTCGAGGCGACTGTTTTCGCATGGTCAACTAAATCGCGATCAACGTACAGCCATTTCTGACAATTGCGGCCGCTATTGCCCCGTGTTCTTTCATAAAGAAACCTTTAAGCCCTGGATGAACATGGTGGCTTATGTCACTCCGTTTGTTCACTTGATTGACAGGATTGACACGTTGTAAACAGATCAGCAAGTGTTACCCGACCTTTCCTCGTAAGAGGACGTCATTTTCACGTACTTTGAAGGTGTTCAAGATCCTCCGACGTACTCTTGGGGGAGTTTTTGACGTGCTGACTTACTATTTTGGACACTATATGGCTATGTTTTCGGCCATGGTCGTTTTTTCGGTTCACGATCTGAGGGGAACCATTCTACAAATGTCTGATTGACAACCCTTACCCTTCGCTTTCAATGGACCGATCGCTCCACATACACAGAACACTCCACCTCGACATGAGAGAATTTTGAAATGTGGTCTGCCTATGTATGAGTCTATGTCGATTTGGCAGTTACAAGAAATAAACAGAGCTTTCTCGAGTATAAAAACCTCGACGGTTTGGCAATAACTCTTCAGTCGAACAATCTCCAACGTTCAGCACTACTACCAGCAATATGCAATTCAAGCTCATCTCCGCTCTCGCTCTCGCTACTCTTGCGGTTGCCACACCGGCTCGCCGAAACCCACCCGCCACCACCCCCGCTAGTCAATGCAACACCGGCGATCTCCAGTGCTGTATGCCTCGACAGCGACCGACCTTTTCTCCTTTTTGCTGACCGTTACTTGATATACAGGTAATAGCGCCCAGGCTGCAAACAGCGCCGCTGTGGCGCCCTTGCTCGGTCTTTTGGGCATAGTCGTCCAGGATGTTACTGCTCTGGTCGGGCTCACCTGCAGCCCCATCTCCGTCATCGGCATTGCTGGCAACTCTTGGTAGGTTGCAAACAATTTTGAAGGCGGAATATGATGATTCAACTTCCACTTTTAGCTCGGCTCAGCCTGTCTGCTGCTCCAACAACTCCTTCAGTAAGCTTAAGCTGTTTGGTCTGCAATTTTTTTCTGACCCTTCCCCGAAGACGGTCTCGTTGCCCTTGGATGCACCCCGGTCAATCTCAACTTGTAAGCAGAGTAGGGACTTGTTGCTATGTAAATTTGCAGTGGGACAATTGATCTGATGTGAATGTCATAAATGAGCGATAGAAAGCAGACTGTTCTCGGCATTGCTTGATTTTGAATATGGTCATCAAAGTCTTTGAACGTACTTAGGATTTGCGATTGTTGTGAATGCTATAAATAGATTCAGATACTCTTGCGGGTCGCGACTTCGCTTTTGTCTTTGCTTTCATTATGGCCATAGACTTGAAGCTATGTGAAAGGAAGCCTAATAGAGTCACAAACATCCGGTACAATAGCCAGCGTGACCTGACATGATTGCTTTTCCTTGAGGTCTTCCATCTAAGGATTCTACATGGTCATGACACTGCTCTCCCGGGATTTCTCTACAACGGGGTCTGTAGACAATGCATGATGAGTACCGCAGCCCAATAGATACGACAATAACAGTAGCACTCAATGCTCCTGTCAGCCGTCTCGAGACGACACCAATCGTCAAGTGCGACGCTAGCAACTTCAATCCACCACTTCGTTATTTCACCAGGATTGGTTGTCCGAACGGCGATCCTACAAGTACTCTTGTCCCATGGTCTTGTGGCTACGCACACGATATCAGCTCTCGCACCTTCATGACATGATTATTAGTGTTGCGTCTATTTGTTCCGAGCACGGAAATGGTGGACCAGAAACATGGGTTGTCCCTGAAAATGACGCCGTAATCTATATTTACCATCGTTTTCACAGCCGTAGGTCAACCAACCTACGATCAAACTGCAGCCATTACAGAAACTTATTGCCGCTGAGGCCCCGCGGTGTTTCGTAAAGAACTCCAAGCCCGGGTCATCATGTTGTCCGCTGCCATTTTGTTTGACACGCACCCAACAGACACATCAACCAATGGTGCCGAGATTCAGTAAGTGGGCGTCATCTTAACGTACTTCTCGGCTTTCAATATCCCCACATAGTTTGGAGCATTGTTGTCAATGCTGAGCGCTTTCGCCCGTGTGTTCACCCATGTCAGTAATGATTTTTGGGGTCTTTCTCGTCAACGACATCACACTTTTCAGGGTAATCATTCTGATTTCATAATTGCTGAAGCATGTTCACCCCCGAAAAGCTGACGGATTGATATGCGTTAATGTCTTCATGTCTCTGCATGTATGCTGATCTCGATTTCGCGACAGACCATCAGCCAATAATGCCGAGTTTCAGCAAGTAGGCTTCTCTTAACGTACTTCTCGGTCTTCAACATCCCCACATAGTGTGTTGCGGGAGTTTGGCATACCGACCTTCTATTTGAATGTAGACTTTGTGTGGTTTCTGTCAAGGTTGTATCTTCGGTTCATGTTTTCAGGAAATGTTCATTCCGCGACCCCTGATTGACCTGCCACTGTCGAAGCTTCAACGCTCCACGAGCACACATAATACTCCACTCGACATCAGAGAAATTCGGAATGAGGTAGGTCTGCCATAAGCTTATGTCGGTATCGAAAATATAACCTCTTTCATGCAAAAAGCGCAGGGTCTCGAGGTATAAAACCTCAATGATTTGACTAACATTCTTCAGTCGAACAATCCCCAACGTTCAGCACTACTACCAGCAACATGCAATTCAAGCTCATTTCCGCTCTCGCTCTCGCTACTCTTGCGGTTGCCACACCGACCGGCTCGCCCCCTCCCCCTCCCCCCGCTAGCCAATGCAACACTGGCGATCTCCAGTGCTGTGAGTTTTGACGTTGACTAGCACCCTTTAGATTTATTCTGACGGCTACATGCAGGCAACAGCGTTCAGCAGGCTAACAGCCTCAGTGGAATAGCCCTCCTCTCTCTTGTCGGTGTTGCCGTCGGCAGTGTTACTGGTCTGATTGGAGGCACCTGCAGTCCCATTACCGCTATTGGCGTCGGAGGAAACTCTTGGTACGAGTCTTAATTATTCTCGAATGCAGAACTTCATGTATTAACTCAAACACCAGCTCCGCTCAGCCCGTCTGCTGCTCGAACAACTCATTCAGTAAGCTCTTCACCACTGTGTGTCCGGGGTCGTTACTAACCACACCCCTCACAGATGGTCTCGTTGCAATTGGTTGCACCCCGGTCAACATCAACTTGTGAACGTTCAGCGGAGTAGGACTGTTACGGTACATACATATGCGGCTGGCACAATATGACTTCATTCTTGATGTAAACACTGTAATGAATCATGAGAATGCTGCATCCTTGCCCGTGAATTCGTGATAGTCAATGGCTTTGGGTTCGGCCTGTTGCTCGTCTAAAAATAGCCTACATCTCGTATCTTGTGTATACAGTCAGAAGTCAAAGTTTTATCGATGACTGAGGTTTCTACATCGCTACTATTATTGGTCGTCCAAATCTTATCAAACTCTCTGGAAAATCTCTGCAGCCTTTGCATAATCTTGCTTGTGGACATACCACACATCAAAAAGTGATGCCCTGCAATTCCGAGCCCACTGAGTAGCTGGATATTTTATCTTGAATCTTTCAAGTGAGTAATATCGTAGTGACTTTGTCTCCCCAAATTTCTTGAACACTCAATTTGACCCTCTGAATTCCACTGCTGGGATTTCGGATGCGGTTAATCAATCGGACTCGGAATTGGCACACTGCTTCCGAATCGAGTACGCTTCTTTTCCATCAACCACCATGACCCGTCTGACAAGCACACTTTGTCGACCTTGTTCCCCACACTCCGTTCTCCCTGAAGATCGAGCACTTGCTTCTTTTCTGTGTCATGCGATACTGACACTCACTCCACTGCGTCTTTTGCAGTTTGATTATGTGTCCACGCCGCAGGCCTCGTTTTGTGTCGTATTCTGACATGCCTGTGACGATCTGGTGGACGAAGGGGGGAGGATGTACCCGGTGGTTCAGCTTTCGAGCACCGCTACTTGAAGGAGTGTGAATGCAGGCACTCCCATTTCTACCTGCCTCAACATGACGAGTTCACGTTCGATGACCGAGGGGCGTTATCCAGCTGCTCGGCTTGAGAGTTGGTGTATCCTGGAGCGCTCGCATGGCTTGATTGACGTCGACTGAAATAGATGCTGTGTTTATTTCACCGAACACTGGTCTCGTCTTCTTCCGGCGGCTTCACGGGACCGACTGGTGTTTCGCTACGGTTATCCTGGCAGATACGTTTACAATGCTGCTTTGTGATCGACGTGACTCTCCCTTGTATGTTCTTCTCAACTACTACACTCCACAATGATTGAACAATGCTCCACTTCGGCATGAGAGACTCTCGTAAACTCGAAAGACAACCACCCGAGCGTGCATTATACCTACTTGCGGACCTTTCGTCCCTCTTTCACTGAAATCTCGAGCTATAAAGGTCTCGACAACTTGCGAGTATTCTACAGTCAAACAATTCCCAACGTTTAGCACTACCACTACCAATATGCAATATAAGCTCATCTCCGTTCTCGCTCTCGCTACTCTTGCGGTTGCCACACCGACCGGCTCGCCCCCTCCCCCTCCCCCCGCTAGCCAATGCAACACTGGCGATCTTCAGTGCTGTGAGTTTCGACGTTGACTAGCACCCTTTAGATTAATTCTGACGGTTACATGCAGGCAACAGCGTTCAGCAGGCTAACAGCGTCAGTGGAATAGCCCTCCTCGCACTTGTGGGTGTAGCTGTTGGCAGTGTCACTGGCCTCATTGGCGCCACTTGCAGCCCCATCACCGCCATTGGTGTCGGAGGAAACTCTTGGTAAGTTTCTCAATTATTGTCGAGAGCTGAACTTCATGTATTGACTCGAACTTCAGCTCCGCTCAGCCTGTCTGCTGCTCGAACAATTCATTCAGTAAGCTCAGACCTTCTCTAGTGCTAAGGCCGTTACTAACCCCCACCCTCGAAGATGGTCTCGTCGCACTTGGCTGCAGCCCGGTCAACCTCAACTTGTGAACGGAGGGAAACGATTACGATACATACGTATGGAATGGACAGGATACCAGTTTGACTTGATATGATACCTATGAATGTGGCATGAGAATGCAGCCTCTTGACATGGAATATATGAAAATGAACATGAAAATCGCTTTTGACGGCTGGAAATTTGCGTTTGATTCCAAAACAATAGCTCGATGCGAGTTATCTATGTACTTAATGTAAAGATATTTTCATGGTTCTGTCGTGAGTTTACATATGTTGTAGGCCAACGCCATCAGCTTGGGGTGCTTGCCAGCGGCCCAATCAGAACTACGCTTTCAAAAATCTCTACAAATCTTATCTACAATGAGCACACCAGTGACTCCATCCGAATCCGAGCTCACCACCGCTCTCATCCAGCTCAAGGCCGAAGAACCATCGCTTGGAATATCGAAAGTACACGCCCTGCTCCTTAAAACACGCCCAGAATGGACCGTTAGCGAGAAGCGCATCCGCAAGATTTTGCAACAGGAAGGTCTGGTCACAACCTCTGGGAACCCAGGTGCTTTGGACGGCCTGAAGGGCGACGAACCCAAGGTGTTTCCCTCATCACGCGTTATCGATCATCTGGATATCGGGCAATGGACGAAGAAGGTGGGAGTGAAGTACTTCAATAAAAAGAAAGGGAAAGGGTTGGTTGCTCTGCAGGACATCGAAGAAGGCGAGGTGGTTTGGAGGGAAGATCCCTTCATCATTGCACCGGAGTGGTATGGCCCTTCAAATCTGTCACTTTTTCGAGAACTCATGACTCTGGAGCGTGTAGGGAAATATACGACATGCAAGTCAAATCCGCCGCTTGCGGTTACTGCACAACGCCCTTCGGCGACGGGTCACCTCTGATAATAACCTGCCCCTCTTCCTCCTCTTCGTCTTACTGCCCAATCCGGTTCTGCAACCGTCTCTGTCTGGCACGCTCTGCAAAGACCCATCCGTTACTATGCGCCGCACAGAATCCCGCTTCCGTACCGTTACTTAAATTCGCGAGGGACTCTCAGTGGATGGCGTTACACGCGCTGGCACAATGTACTAGCCGCATCCTGTTGGCCAATCAACTTGCCGACGTAAGTAGTGCTAGCGAGGCTCCTCTGAGAAGTGATTGGGAAATCATGAGGGGACTTGCTGAGTTGAGTATGGAGGACCGATGGAAGTATAGTTTCCAATCGTGCGTGACCTTATTTTCTTTGAATACTCACCGTAGACCAAATTATCGGCCCGTATTTGTGAAGGTCGAGTCAACCAGAGCCTGATAGACCAACCTGGAAGAAATCGTATAACCTGTACATTCAAGCATTCCAGGAACCAAAAACCCCACAGGAACAAAAGAAACTCGCGAAATTACTCAAAAAACCTCTTTCCACTGACGCCGAACACGAACTCTTCGATTACGACGCCGGCTTTCTACGCGGTCTAGGTCGAATGAGTCTCAGTACGTCCCACATTCAATCTCCCTCCCGTCCTCCCTCATCCCTAACAACGCACTAATCACATCCCACTACCCAGACCTTGAAGCCCACGGCGGGCTGTATACCCTCCACTCGCACCTAAACCACTCCTGCACACCCAACACCTCCATCCGGCACCTCGACACCCGCACCGCCCTCTCCCGCATAACCGTCATCTGCAAGCAACCGGTGAAGAAGGGGGAAGAACTTCTCGTGACGTATGTGAATCCGGAGCTGGGATGGAGGCAGAGGAGGAAGGAGTTGAGGGCGTGGGGCTTTGGTGGGTGTACGTGTAAGAGGTGCGTTGAAGAAGGGAAAGGGCTAAGTGAAGATGGGGAGATAGGCGGTACTGGGGCGGATGAGATGGATGACTTGGCGAGCGAGTTGAAGGCAGGGCTGGGGGTTATGTGAATATGTCGTATTGTTCGACTAGGTATGAATAACGAGGACAAAATTCAGGATCAAGCTGTCGTGAAATCTAATTACAGAACATGGCACGTATTGCATGGTGTCGACGACACTTGTCGCACTCTGGAAATGAGGTAGGGTATGTCGCAAGGCTTGGTGACGGACGCCGCACTTGAGCTGGCGAACCATAAGCAAAACACCAGATTGATGAGAGATACAGTAACGGCCGTTAGAGTCATGCATCGTTGTGAGGCTTGGTCCTTCATTGTTCTTCGTTGGGCAATTCCATGGAGGCGAAGCCAATATCTCTTGGTAGATCGTCAACAATGCAGTCATGGGATTGAGAAGAATTACATGAAAGCAGTGTTAACGACACGTTCCTCCCAAGTTACTTTGCCTGCTGTTCGGGCAAGAACGACATCTACAGGCAACCGCAGGCTCGCACTCCAATGGTTGATTCGTTTCAAGCGAGGACAACGTGAAACGAGTTTTTTGACAACTTCCAATTTCCTTTCTTCCTTCAGATTCTGTATGACAAGCCAGAAAGAGGTATCAAAAAGGCTCTCTAGTGCTGGAAACTGTGCTAGGCAATCGATACAATCATCCTAATAGGTGAACGGGTCAGATCTCGATTCAGCCATTATAAATAGAGGGATCCCTTACGATGGTGTAATCATCCTCGCTAGCAGAGGGTATCCCAAACGTTGGGATGCCAAGCACCTTGATTGTCGGGAAAAGAACAGCAATCCTAGAAATTGACTCCAAGTTTTCGAATCGCCAGATATATAGTTCCTGCAATTGACTGCCATTGATCATCCCAAGAAGTTGCATCGTGTTGAAGCCCAAGGATATTTGGGAGATGCTCTCCATCGCACGCTCGCTCAGGAGTGTTTTATCACGGAGGAGCAAGGTGGCTAGGCGGTGGTGTGTTTGGATACGTTTGAGGGAGGGGAGAAAGCCAAGTGGAAGGGGGAGGCCTTGATCTACAGGGTACCAACGTAGATCTTGGATGGATGGATGGGAGTTTATGAAGGCAAGCACTGTGTCGTCAGTGCTGAGGAGGTTGTCACCAGCGACACTTGCGTCGAATTCAGGCCAAAGGTGTAGCTTCCGGAGGGAAGGAAATCGGCAGGAAGCGAATGCAGGTGCGGACGGTTTGTAGCTGATCGTAAGTTCCTTTTTATGATAGAATCAGGAACAAAATGGCTCAAAAGCGAAAGTGCTAATTACCTCAAGGCCAGGTGAATTCTTGAGCATGGTCATCACCTCCCGGTACGCCCATACCATACTCTTCAGAACCAATTTACGGAGGTTCCGAATTTTGTACAACTGCGGGTTTGGAGTGTTCAGAGAGAGAACGAACAACAGAAGACAGACACATACTGAATAATCGGGGCGTAGTTCATCAAGTTTAGTAAATACCTCACCGAGTCGCAGTTCCTCAAGAATAGGACAGTGAGACAGAGCATCAAATATATCCTCCGCGAGCTGACGAGGATGGCCATCTGGGCCAATCCACGTGAAAGACCGCAGAGACTTCATGTTCGACAGAGCCAGTACCATGTCAGGTATAGGCTCTACCCTCGACAAGCCATTCTCCAAAGACTTATGCGGAGTGGTTCCGCAAAATGTCGAAGGGAGCCTTTCGCCGTCAGGGTCAGCAGCGGTCATCAAGCGCACGGTGCGAATATTCTTGGAGAGGTCTGCTCGTATGGCTAGATGATGCCAGATTTCAGGGCGGTTGGCGCGGATTCTGAGTTCGCGGTATTCGATATGGATGGGTATGATCATGGACGCCCATTCGTGGCTGGCAAGACCGAAAGACAGCAGGTCTTTCGGGGAGTCTAGGTGTGCGATAATCTGATCTTTGAGGTCGAACGGTATTGTCTCTAGGATTGAAGGGCGGTTACTGTGCATGTTTAGCCTCGAAGTATAGACCTGCAGTGGTTTAAGCCTTGATGTATGGCGAAATTGAGACAGACTATGTTGATAAAGACTGACGAGCAGGTAGCCACCAAGCGGGTTACGGAACAAGGGAGATTGAAAATCAAGAAACGAGCCGCATGCGCTCTTATCCGACGAAGAGCGCAACCATGCTATGCTATGTTCCCCGAAATCGGTTTCCCTGACTCCAAGAGCACACACACTAAGTACCTAGAGTACAACGAATTGCGGTTCTTCCAGGTTTCCATTTACACTTTTAACCTGCATTTTGACGCTTGATGATATTTTATGGACTCCAGGACTCCATATAAGTATTCGCAGGATGGAGGTCATAGTAAGTAAATGAAACTGGAAAACATACCTGTGGGGCAAGGCATGTCCGGCGTCGTCGGGCCTCGAAATTAACTTTCCAACCATCGAGCTCCCAGGTTATATTTGGATTCCGACTGAATAATTCATGCACGCTTCATGCGATCTTTCGGTTCAGATACCTCTTGAAAGCTGAAATTTGGTTGGAAGATGAATATTTCAGATAAATCAGGGGTGCGTTCATGGAAGTCTATGCACGCAATGCGAAATGCGAAGCAGCAACGCAATAAAAATCACTATCTCATTTCCCTATTGCGGCAGCTGACAAATCCACCGCCCATAGACACAACTGTTGCACAGCAATTTCCGTACAGTGCTTCCTGATTTGTGACGACCACGATGGAGGACCCGAATTCACTTATCAGCATAAAATCCCCCCCGTTGACCTCGCTGGTGTCGACAGACACGGCAGTGGCAACTAACATGTCCTTTTCGCAGGCGCTGGAGGACACTGGAAACGATGTGGACGAGGTATGTCAGCTATATTCACATGGGACGAACAGAGATCAACTGGTTTGCTACAGAACTCAATATTCGTGGCGGCGCAACGAGGAGACGTGGAACTCATGCGCGAGCTGATAAATTCCGGGAAAGCAAGTGCCACCGACCGCGACGCACAAAATATTACCCCGCTCCATTGGGCGGCAATCAACGCCCACGTAGCAGCATGTCGTTTCTTGCTCGAGCAGGGCGCAGAAGTAGACGCGCTTGGTGGAGACCTTGTCGCCACCCCTATGCAATGGGCGGCTCGCAACGGTTACCTCTACGTTATCCAACTTCTCATCTCCCACAACGCAGACCCCACGATCACTGATTCGCAAGGTTACAACTCCCTCCACCTCGTCACACATTCCTCTTCAATAATGCCATTGTTATATCTCCTTCACCAACCCATTAACGTGGACTCGCGAGACTCGCAAGGCCATACATCATTGATGTGGGCGGCGTATCAAGGAGATGCATTGTCGGTCGATCTGCTACTTCGACACGGTGCCAACGCCAATCTTAAAGATGACGCTGGTCTCACACCCCTTCATTGGGCTGTTGTGAGGGGAAACCGAGTTGCTATACGTCGACTAATTGAAAAAGGAGCCGACTTGACTGCCAAGGACGGTGAGGACAGAACCCCACGAGACATGGCTGCGGAACTCAAAAGTCTGGGTGCTTGGAAACGAGCCCTGGAAGAAGGAGGGATGGACGAGCACGGTGTCAAGCGGGGGAAACCACTGAGTGATGTTCGTCTCATCACCATCATCATTCTATGTGTATGTTCTAATTATAACCCCGCAGCGAAACACGAAAATCGCGATCTTTGTCCTACCAAGCATCTTTTTCTATCTCATATTCATGACTTTAACGATTTTACCATGGTATACGGGTATTTTACTTGCGTTGGCGGAATTTTTCGGAATGCATCACGTACGTCATCTATCTTCTTGGACGTATAGAATGCTGATTGTTTGTTAGATTGTTACAAGAGTATTGTTAAACAAATCTACTTATACCGACAGCGTGAACCAGACGCCGTATTTTGCTGGCATCATCTGTGGTTCCATCCTGTGGGTGATTTACTGCTGGTCCACACGCCTAGTCCAACGTGAGTAAACTGACATCTGCCAACCGACCATCATGTTGACAACTTGTTTCGTAGAAACCCAATATCATGCCTTTACGCATCTCATGTTCGCATTGACAGTAGGTCTTTGCGCGTACAACTTCTTCCGTGCTGTGACACTCGACCCTGGCACATGTCCAAAACCCGCTAGTGATGATGAGCTAAAATCTGTCAGTCCTAGATTCTTATCCGAAATAACTCAACTCACAACTATCGTAGATTATCGAGGATCTTGCATCTGAAGGACGTTTGAATGGACAAACGTTCTGTATCCAATGTATGGCTCGAAAACCTCTCCGTTCAAAACATTGTCGTGTATGTGACAAGTGCATCGCCCGAAGTGATCAGTAAGTACTTTTCCACTGTGCGGGACCTCGAAATTGATTTCGTTCTCCAGCCATTGTCCATGGGTGTGGAATTGCGGTCAGTACCTTATTTCATGGGCTGGAGTATCCCTACTGACATGAACCTTAGTCGGCGCTGGAAATCATCGACAGTTCTTATTATTTGTGATCACTCTTGTCATCGGTGTTGGTCTCTTCGACTACCTCACATACGAATGTCAGTCATTATTTCCATTTTATATGTCACTGGACTTACGACAATTTCCAGACTTCTCAAGTATAGTGCTATCCACCAACCCATCCGACATCTCACCTTCTTGTCCCCTACCCGGCGATCTTTGTGCTATAACCGCACACGATTCCTTCCTCGTCTCCGTAGCCGTCTGGGCCACCCTCCAACTGTCATGGACTACCCTTCTCCTCGCCTCCCAACTCTGGCAAGTCGCGCGACAAATGACCACCCTAGAAGTGTCGAACCTCGGGCGATACGGCTTCATGGGCGGACGCGGTGGCGCCAGTCTCTCTGGCCAAATGGGCCACCGTCACCAACACCGCAGCGACAGCGTCCTGCCAGGGGTAGATACCGAAGACACGGCCCTTGTCGGCAGTGATGCCGCGTCCAACGGTAGTTCCACAGGCGTCGTCCATCGTCATTCCGGATTGTGTGCGGGGTGCGGGAGCGGATTTTTGATGAACCTGCTTGGCTTTGACCGCTTCACAAAGGGGAAGGCGGTGGATGGCCTGGCGAGAGCGGGCAAGGCGAGCAATCCGTTCGATTTGGGCATTGTGGGCAATTGCAAGGACTTTTGGTCGGCTGGAAGGGAGCTTGGGGTGGAGTATGAAAAGCTGTATGATGTGCCTCTGGAAGGGTTCCGGGAAGCGAAGAGGAGAAAGGAGAGGGAAGATGAGGAGGATGGGGGCAGGAAGCAGCCAGCGAGGAAAGGTTTGTTTATGGGCTTTGGATTGGGAAGAGCAAGTACTAGCCGAGGAGGGTACGAGCCTGTTAGTCAGGTTTAGGTGTACCCATTCCGTCCATTTGTGCTATCATCTCTATTTCTATCCCCGTCTCTTCCTTTGGTCGGAAAGTTGCCCGTGTATCTAATTTTTCCATCTCACCGAGATATGGACTTGTAGCTTAATCTCCTAAGGTGATACTCGTTCATCAATAATATTTATGGAGGCTCTACCAGGAATTTTTGAATTTGACCGAGCAAGAGCAATATGTTCTCTGATGTCCCAACATCATTCGTGAATTGATGACTGCAGTCTAGGATTCAAAGTGTGGGAGGGTACAAATACAGACAATTCAAAACTGTTACGATACACAACAGACAAACGAAAAAGGTAGAAGGGACCAGAAAGCCAAGAACACATATCCCACCATGAGGCGTTGAGCTGAGAAAAAGAAATCGGAGCCGCAGTCCGGCTCTATGGCGTATGCACACCCCACGTCACATCGCACAAACATCATTCCAACCCCGGTATCTCATAATCCATGGGAACATCCTTCCTCTCCAACCACGCTGCATCCTCTCCGCCAAGATCAACTCCCTTCCCACAATCTAGCCTTCTCCTCGTCGGCAATTCCTTCAACTCGACACTACCGGCCCCATACCCATGCCCGCAGTGGTCCTGCTCGCTGCGCACAACGACATAGTGCTCACCATGCCAGCCTATGAAGTCTAGGGAAGGAATGGCAGTTGCAACAGAGCGGGCAGAGGAGATCCACATGTCGGTTTGAACTTGGAAGTCTTTTTCGGACATCAGGTTCGGTTTTGGGCGGCGTTTGTTGGCGCATTGGAGGTGGAGGAAGGAGAGGGCTGGGAAGGGGGCGAATGATCGTGCATATTCATTCTATGATTGCTTTGTAAGTTTTGTGAAGTAACCACCAATATTGAAGGCATACCAAAGGTTTATCAGAAATGACTGTTGAGAGGTTGATGGCGAGCATGGATTCTGGTATGACATCCACTAAGGCACCCAGCGATGCTTGAGTAAGGTTCGAGATCCTTACACCTAGCACCCGCAAACCACTAAGCTCTGGTAGCACACCCAACACTAGATCCCAGGGACAGCTGCCCAAATCCAATCTTCTCAACCGCTTCCTTTGACGCAGAAATTGCGTCACAGAGTGGTACAGTGCGTGTTCATCGTCATGTCCCACCAACACGAATCGGAACGCCTCAAGATGGGGTAAGAATGTGTGCACGCCATCGATGATATGATCGCTGGCGAACACCACCGCTGCTGAGCCAGGTTCCTCGAAAGTTCCGTGTAAAGTGAGACTTTGAAGGTTGTGCGCATGCGTGATTCGTGTGAAGACAATGTGTGAGATCCGCGTGTCCACAAGGTCAAGATGCGTGAGGTTCTTTATTGTTACAGATTGGAAGGCAGAGTCCCAAGAATGATGTCGTTCGAGATAGGCGCCGAGGATGAGATGTCTCAGGGTGTGTTCGTTGACGTCCAATACCGTGCGTACTTCGCCCATATCGGCGAACCCGTCATCGTCTTCCGCACGCAAGGTGAATTTCCGCAGATTTCGGAAGGCAGATACGCCAACCGCGTCAAAGTGCCATCCGCTGCACGGTAGAAACATTAGTTTATGAGACCAGTGCAAGGATTTTCTGCTCACATAAGTCCGAGTCCATGTAGATGTTTGTGGCTCGCAAGGACAGCTTGCACCATATCCGCCCGCATCTCCGGGTATCCAATCCATTCGAAGTCTCGCAAAGCCCTGAACTCCGGAAGGGCAGTTTTAAATATACCTGCAATGATGTTGGAGCATGCGGAGGTTAGGCGTAATGTCCAACTTACGGGTCATCAGATCAAGCATATCGCCTTCTTCGTATGCCCAATGCAATCGCAACGACTTAACTCGACTTGCAAACACAGGGTCGGTCTTGGCCCGATCGAAGATATCCAACCCTCTATTCAGATTTTCTTGATCCTCTCCGAAATAAATGTCGACAGTGTGAAAAATGTGCCGTACGGCGATGTCTCGATGGAAGGCGGAGACAAAGAGCCAAGTGCGGAGGTGGTAACGGGGTGTGTGAGAAGCTATCCGCTCCCATATTTCCAGTGGGGCTCGTTGTGAGGGTGGTTCGTTGAGAAAGTGTATCTATGCTCCTTGTGAGAATATGGGCGGAGCCGCGGATGAAGCAGACGCACCACTGTTCGTCGTAAATGATGCTTCAACTCTCTGTTTGTAGGGTCGAGTTTCATTACGGCTTGGAAGTCTGCGTGGATGCATAAGACCAGAAATTTATCAAAGGAAAAATCGACATACCTTGTTGTGCTTGTGCAAGCAATCTCTCTCCGCCATGCTTTCGAGCATTGCCTCTTGCTAACAAAGCTCTCGCCACCTGCGATCTGGGTAGTCCTGAAGTCTTGAGGTACACTTCGAGGTAGTTCTCCACCTCTGGCCCATACCTGACAACATGTCTATCAGCGTCTAAATATTCGCACAGGAGCAATGTTCCTCACTGTCCCGCTTCGATCAGAGCTAGAGCCGTATCCAATAGAAAATTTGCTTTTCGGTGCTGGTTCAATTGCTGGACTGCACCGCAGACCGTTGATGTGAGTTCGTCTTGGGGCGCTGGGGAGGCCATTTAGATGGAGAATGGCAAGGAGGAAGAGACCAGCACCAGCATGGGGGTTCTGTTCAAAACCGAATTAGCGGTGGAAATTGTTGTCTGTTAGTTACCATCGTTCTGGTTCGTCTTGGTTGTTCTTGGGTGACATACCCCGAAATGGACTTCCTCCGAGTCCATGATCACCGCCTCGGGCCGTTTGGTTTCGGGGTGCAGTATCTTTCTCTCAGTGGCGACGTTCTTTGGAAGACTACAGATCATGGTATAGGCTAAAGCTTGTTCCGAATCCAGGGCATTCTCCTCTCTCTTCAAATAATTCTCTAACTCATCTAACTGTAGGATGAGTTGCGAGGCCATGTAATTTTTTCACTTGACCATGAGAAACCAGTACACATCTGGGGAAAGCACCAGGTACGAGCCGACATTCGACTCTCGTACCCGGCGGCTGGTTGGATACTGGGTCAGCAAACTATTTCAGGAAGCCATGCTCCAGCGCGTTCTCATGGCCAAGACTGTTCGCCAGTGACCGTAGCTAAGTATAAGCAAGTTCACTTTTCCATGATTGCGTATCCGTGAACCTTAACGAGTCGCAATCTCAGAATCCACGGCATTCTATTCGTCGATTGCACGGTGCTACTGTGCCAAGGCTGAAAGTTGGCAGTTTGTGTGAATCTGGCATGGGGTTTATCGGTGTCAGCAACATGGCATTGGTTTATGGATTAAATTGGCTCTGGGTAGCTGCTTCATAATTGAAGAAGCCTACTCAACGGAAATCTTTCCTTAGAGGCTGGCCCTACAATGTGGAATTCTTCCTTTTACCCGAATTCATGAATACAACGAATTTAGATCCTCCAATGAACTTGAACAGTATATGCAAGGGAGCCATTCACAGGGTATCAAAGCTGATGCTTCAGACACACAGTCCTAATGCAAATTGGAGGTTTCATAAATTGAGGATCAGCAAGCTGTGAAGATCCCAAACAGGCTTTTCGGATTGGGACTCGAAAGGTCAAAGCCGTTGAGGTCGATGCCGTGCGCTAATTGGGGGAGTCGTGTGAGAGAAAGAACAATCAACTTAAATCTATACAGCAAAAAAGTGAGTCAGTGATATCACCCACCTATATTCTATTCTATGCCTATAGATCTCCACTTCCTTTCTTAGAATTGAATTCTCTTCTGGAACAGTATTGTTTGCTCTGTACTCATGTTGGAGGTGGGTGATATCACTGACCCACTTTTTCGGAGTATAAGCAGTGAGGAGAACAATACTGTTCCAGAAGATAATTGGAAGAAAGGAAGTGGAGATCTATAGGCATAGAATAGAATACATATCCTTCCCGCTGATAACGTTATGAATCCGGGAGTGGCCACATTACTCCGTCACGTCGAGTCACATGTCATGTGAGCTGAAAGAGTGCCGTGACACATTTAGTCTCGCTTTCAGAAATTGCCCCTTGAACAACCAACTACATCACTGAATGTCGAGCGAAGACGAAGATATCGCCAGGTTGTGAAACAGAACTGTAAATCTGGACATTGATTAATAATTCATCCAGGGCCATCGCATTGAGCTTGCAAGAAACTTCACGCAAGCCTGTCTCGATAAACCTCGACAGTGATGAAGATGACAACGTAGAGGAAGCTCGTTTTCAGACAGAGTTGATTCACGTTATGAACGCTTCTCGAACCGAATCATCACAAAGTCAAACGCGCAATGCCTCCAGCAGCCAGACGAACAACGAACAACCAAGTCAATCGATGGCATCTGCATTCCTATCAGAGAGGGCACAATTAGAGAAGGAACGTCGAGAACGTCAGAAGAGACTGAGGCCCCAACCAAGCTATAGCTCTATACCTGGAGAAGAAGACGATTCGGACGTAGAGGAGCCACCTGCCAAGAGGCAACAGGTTTCCTATTCAAAGTCAAAATTCCAGCGCTCTAACAAACTCGGTCACAGTAGTTCCAAGACCTCGAACGTGGTACCCACCATCGAGCAGGTCTTTTGGGATGGGGAACTTCGGCAAACCGCCACACAACATGCTGAACCGCGGAAAGATGGCCTGCCAACCTTCCGGCTAACTGAAGTCCTAGGAATGGTAAAGTCCTTGCTGACTCTTTTGCGGTCACGTACTGAAAGTGGTTGTGTAGAAATCCGAACTAGCGTTTGCCATAATGTCCTCGTACTCCTTGGACTTTCCTTGGATATATGAATTTTTTGATCCTTCAGTCCCTGTGATCATGGTAGCTCAGCCTGATGCCTCAGGCCAAGCAACTATCAAGAATGTCCTTCCTAACTGGATTAGAACAACGCCGTTTCTACGTTATGGTCGAGGCTGTCAACATATGAAGGTGTTTACACTCTTATATTCGATGACCGTGCATAACTGATCTGTTCCGCAGTTTATGCTGGTAACGTCAACTTCAGCGCTCTCGGCTAATCATGACCTACTCTGAATAGTTGTTTTACAAAACAGGCCGGCTCCGAGTCGTTATATCGACAGCAAATCTTGTAGCGTATGACTGGCGTGATATGGAGAATGTAAAGAATTTAATTCCCATCATGCAAACCGTATTACTCACAGATGTCATTGACCAGTCCGTGTGGTTGCAAGATATTCCACTAAGATCAAAGCCTATCCCCCACGATCCGAAAGCATCTGGAGACTTTCCCTCATCGTTGCAACGAATGCTTCACGCTGTCAATGTCAAGCCAGCACTTGTAACAATGATAAGCGATAATGTCAATACGAATAGGACCTGTTCCTGACGCCTGCTAATTATGCCTTCCGTTGTAGCACCCAGACCTTCCTATCAAGTCTATTGACGAATTGCGTCAGCGCTGGGACTGGTCAAATGTCAGGGCTCAGCTCGTTGCTTCCATTGCAGGAAAGCATGAAGGGTGGCCCCAATTAATCCAGTCCGTTCTTGAATCGCCGTCTTTGCATATATCTAAACTTACCGTGGCAGCAATGGCCATCCGCGTTTGATGACGGCTGTTCGAAAACTCGGTATGCGCACGGGACAATCGAAAAAATCGAAAGTCCTTATGCTCGAGTGTCAGGTGAGCATCGTGTGGGACGCTTATTTTCTATTGCGACTGACATGACCTTCTTGCCGTTGAGAGGGTTCTAGCCTTGGAGTGTATACGACACAGTGGCTTAATGAATTCCATTGGTCCGCGAGGGGCGAAAGCGCCGAGGATTGGCTTGACGGTACCAGAAAGGCTCGTGAGAAACTGCCACTTCCCCCTGTCAAGTTGATCTTCCCAACAAAGACAACCGTCCAAGAGAGCGCTTCAGGAGAACAGGTATGACTTTATTTGACGCAGACCGTAGTTCGACGGATATGAACACCTGGGTTGTGTATTCCAGGGAGGAGGCACTATTTTTTGTCGACGAAAGCAGTGGAGTGGGAAGAATTTCCCGAGAAGCCTCTTCTACGACTCGAAGAGTAAGGGGGGCCCTGTTCTGATGCACTCCAAGGTAGTCCTTTCTCAAAAAAATATCTCAGTGGTCATAATGAGCTTTAAGATGATCATCGCGTTGTTGAACGACAATCCATTCTCGTCTGGGAACACGAAACCAGAGTTCATCTCGGACACCGAGGATGAAACCGACGACGACATTGAAGTGATAGAGCCCGCTGTTGGCTGGGCTTACATTGGTTCACATAATTTTACACCTTCGGCGTGGGGTACCCTGTCCGGGTCGTCATTTAACCCCATTTTGAACGTGTGCATATTTTGCTTTTTTGTGGATGTCGCCGCCTGATGCATCACTCATTCTAGATTACCAACTATGAGGTTGGCGTAATATTTCTATTGAAAGATGCCAAAGAGGCGGATCGTGTGGCCTGTTTCCAACGACCACCCAAGAAATACGCATCAAAGGATGAGCCATGGGTAGGCCCTTGTTGTCATTCCCGAGGAGGGCTCACGAACTCACGCGCGGTACACTTACTTCCAGATTCAAGAAGAGTCAGCATATCATCAAATTGAATGAGTGTTATTCGCTTCCAAGGGAATGCTGCGCTTGTCCGATACACCTCTGCCCTATCTTTAATACAGTAATACCCAGATTCCGAAAGCGTTTTAGAACACCTAACATCAGTAAATTTTCGATGATCAAGTCTTGAACTGCCAAAGTAATGGAGCTTTCTCACTTGAAACATTACAGATTGCGATGTACTCGTCTCAAAACATGGTCTCATGATACGCGTTAAACGCCGTGTCATGATCAATGGAAGCTATTTTTGGAGACCTGGATACAATGATTGATCCGTTACATGCAGTACGAAAACAAGGAGAAAGATATGTAACGCTACAGAACCATGGATAGCTCGAAAGATGAACGAAACATGACGAGAATACAGTATTACAAGTGACAAGGAACCATTATATCGTGAGTACGTTATGAATAGCTGGGAATTAATTATAGGGCGGCTGTCGTCCGTATGTGTAGATAAGTATAGATTAAGAATAAGTCGCCGGACTTCGTGCAAATTGAGCAGCTGTATCTGCCGCATCTGCTTTCAGCGGGCGCAGCTGAAGATCTTGTCGATTTCATATTTGAAGGCCTCCTCAACAGCTTTGCGACGGATATTACCCTTTGTAGCGGTTCTGGGGAGGGTCTGCCGCGGAACGATCACGATCATGTCAATGGATGTTATGCGCTCATGAAGATAGCGCCTGGAATGGAACTGGCGTGTTTTTCGAATGATGTCTTTCTTGAGTTTGTTGTGATCCATCTCGGTGAGTGGTTCAATGAACATCACAGGGGAAGGACGGCCCGACCCCACTACCACGCACTCGGCGATCAAATTCCCGCACATGGCGCGGACATTCTCCTCGATAGCTTTGGTATCGCATCGCAGACTGGTTTCTGATTTGATCCAATCGTCGTCGCGGCCTCGGAAAATGTACCAGCCCGGGGCAACTTCTTGGAAGAGATCTCCAGTATGAAAGTGACCGTCTGCCTGTCGAAGACCGACGGTCGGACAGTCCGGAGAGTCTGAGAGGATGACGAGTTCGAACATCGCGGCATTCGATTGGTGGACACCTTCTCCTTGCTCGTCGTCCGAATCGATCGGGACGAAACGGTACGAAGTGCCTGGAAGAGGTCGAAGGAGTGCAGGATTCCGTTCGTGCGCACCGGAGATTAACATGCCCCCGACTTCCGTGCTACCAAATAGATTCTAGGGGATGAAAATTAGAAAATAAATCTGGTGAGAGGATTCCTTGAAACTAACCCTGATTTTGATGCCATTTTTCAAACCCCATTGCTCTTCTTCTTGAGAAAGAGGTAGCCCAGAATACACAACATCCTCCAAGTTTGAGAGCATCGAAAGCAGCTTAGCGTCTGAACGCGCGTTCCGAATGTGATTTCCCAAGAAAGAGGCAAATTGGTTGAGGCGATTGAGACCGCACCGGCGAATCATGTCTACCAGCTCCTCGGACGAAAATGCAATGGTGGTAGGCTGAATCACACAAGACCCATGCTGCAGGGTACCGATGAACACTATGAATAAGGTTTAGTATAACGGCACGGCAATCAAATCGATGATAGGGTTGCTCACTGAATGTCTGCGCAATGTGGCACATGCTTCCCCTGTTAAACATAGTTTAGCCAGAAGCTCTTGTAGAAATTGGCCTAAAAGATACTCACATGCACACTGTCACATCCTGACGATCAGCATTCCGAGGCATACTGATATGGTGCGATTTTAACACAACAGTGCTCAACCAGCGGTAGCTCATCGGCACAAGTTTGGGGCTACCGGACGTCGACCCGCTGGTGTGGAATATGAATGCTATGTCGTCTTCTTGTGGTTCCCAAATGCTTGGGAGGGACTCTCGAACAGATTCTATTCGTTCCGAAAGCAAAGCGCGGTGTATCGGTAAAGGACAGTCGCCCAGTATTGATTCGAAACAGGGATCATGGATTAAGGCCTGGGCACCAGCGCGTTGCAAAAGCTCATAGACGACGATGGGGTTAGGAAGTTTAAGACTGAAGAGCTGGGGGATATATCCTGCTCTTGAGATGCCGTAGATGTGAAGAACGTCGACGTAGGTAAATCCGCTTAGCCTGTCGTATGTTTCAGTAACTTGACAGTCTCAGATAATGGAAATTTATTCACCAAAGGCCCACTACCGAGCGCCTTGGTATCCGGTCATTGGTGAATACGCGTGTCCAATGCCGGGCAAAGAGTTCTACATCGTGATGGAATTGTGCGTACGATATTGAACGCCATTCCTTGATGGAACCAGTAGATAAATCAACTTGAGGAGTTCGGAAGAGTGTCGCAGACGCGTAGGCTGACGAACTCGATTCTAAGACAGTAAGGTGAGAGCTAACCATAGCCAGGTGAGGTAGAGATATGGGCGTAAGTAAATAGAAGTGGCGCAGTTTCCGCACTCACCTTTAAATACGAGTTGTATACACCGCTACTTGGGATTGCAGACCGAGTCAGATTCGGAAAGGCAACGGGTGGAGGTAGATCTCAACAACTGGCAATCTTGTCAAATCCTGGCGGACGACTGAATAGCCCCTCTATTCTCGAAGTATCATCGTGAAACACGTCCGTCCATGATGATATATCAGGCACGCGCCCGTGGATCATTTATCGGTGTGCGGAACCATATTGACTCGATCCGAGAATCGGTATTAGCACTGAAAGTCGACGCGGCAGGTGAGTCATCATTTTATCAAACACATAAAACAATCTTCTGGTGAGTGTGCTTCACCAATTACGGTCGTCAAGCATCGCCCGGTCGGTCGAGGATTGCAAGGGGATATACAAAGTACAAGAGTTGGAGCTGAGACGACGAGCGCTTTGAATATGTTACAGCCACTGAACCTAGGACCGTGATGGGCCAGTGCAAGACTGACAGAAAAATTTCTGTCCATGTGTAACCAGCGCAAAAGCCACAGCCTCCCCTTCCATCAGTTGTCAAATATTCCATGTTTGGAAATTCCTCGGTCGGCGTTCGGAATTATACACATATCCTGCCGCATGTCGAGATCAGGACGGAGGAGGTTTACACATACGATCAGCCCTAATGTCCTTTACACGACAACTGTTCAAGCTTAATTGAATTAGCTGTGGGTAGTAATTGGATTTCACTGCTCGAGCAACCCATAGTTTCCAAGGAATCCTCTCTGAATCCTAGATGTCAATTCCTTGCCAATGAATTCGGAGCGCCTGGCAAACATTCCCCGCATTCCGACCGGAAGTGCTCAAAGACTGGCCCTCATTGCAACTCACCTTCGACGACTGTGACCACGATGACAAAGTAGGAAAAATCTAATCATAGAACGCTCGTACGTCCGGGTTTCCCCGCAGTCCCATCATTTCACAAACGACGCTCACCGTTCTCCAAAGCAGGACCGCATACGCAACGGCGGCAGAAATTGATGCCCGATACTTGGATCCTCGCTAATACCACCAACGGAAAGTGTTTCGTTGATTTGCCATTCCGATCTTTACCAAAAACAGGTCCGACCCAGCGCCTGCGTTCCGTGAAACGACGGAGTTCAATGACCTGTTTTGTTCTGGAGGTCGACGTATGGTGCGGTCCGAAAACATTGGTTCAGTGACTCGACATAAGAATTACGATTGAAAAGCTGATTGAAGCTGATTGATATTGATCACTAATCTCTTATCTGTAAGCGTGCTGAGAGAGCGACCACTGAGGAACATGGTCTCTGACTCCATTGCACACAAAGCATTGCCTCTTGCTTGTTCTGTTCGCCGCAGCCACGTCGTCGGGAAACGCGGTTCCGACATCAATTGGATTGTACATTTAGTCAGCAATCTTCATATACCCTAAACGAAGAATTTTAAATACGCGATTCGTAGGATTCCAGACCTGAGTCATGAAGGACAGCATCACACTGCCATTTGAGCGAAAGGTACCTTTCTGGTTGACCGACGTGACAGATCTGTGGTGTGTACTCTACAAGTATCGTTCATATTGACGCCTACAATTCGACACTTGATTACACTGGCAGTTTTGAGACCAATGATCTTATATCATCCCTGGCTTCGACAGTACCCGTACTATTGTTGATATCGGGGTCCGACCGTTGGCGACGCTGATCATCATAAGTATTGGCGGTGTTGGGAAGTGAATGCAACGCTCGGGTTGGCATCAAATTGGTCAGATTTCGTGAACAACGGATGTTTACTCCTGGTGCTCACGTCCACCGATCCAAACAAAGAGATGTTCAGTACCTGTGCCTGATCAGGAAGGGAGGTCGCCATCCGGAAATGAACAACAATCCATTGCTGTTGTCCTTACGGTAGGCGCCCATTCACCTGCACGTTTTTCAGTAATCCATTGAGGAAGGGATTTCCACAAAACGGCGGATCACAATCGATATGCTTCGATATGCCGCTTACAACGTCAAAACTACCACGGATCGCTCACCATCTGCCTCACATTTCAACGCAGGCGGATCGAGGCAACGACTGAACTTGGCACCGGAAGCTGGTGATATCGTCTTGTCGAAGCAAATCATTGTCCAGTTTGATTGCTGCAGGATCGGTACACAAACTGACGGATAGTGAGTCATGGGGCTTCCTCCGGCTGTCTAAAAACGGTGTCTCCTTAAAAATTCAGTTATAACGAAGACATTCGTGGCTGACAAGGTTTGGACCAAGACTAGTTCTGGAATATCCCACATCCTGAGGATGTTTCTCTCTTTACCAATTTCACCCCAGTGCTGTTCCACTTTTCTTCGCTCTGGGAGCTTTTCAAAATCATTCTTTCTAACATTCTTTTGAAATGGGTGCTGGCACCCACCATGATGTACAGCAGATGCTATCTATCGCGCTAGTGAACGAGACTCGTCGACTGCAACGCCTTGATGGAGAATTTGTGATGGCTGAGCAAAACGTACCCGTTGGACCAATCCCTCACGACATTCCACAACATGCAGGCCCTATAAGCACTCAGTCGCCTGCACTCACAGACTTGCCAGTGATCGCTCCACCTGTCACAGCGATTTCTCCAAGTGTATCCGCTCCTATAGCAGGTTTGTCGAGCCAAGGTCTTCCAGGAAGTAAATCAATCCCGGGTGTTATTACCTCCCCTCCTTCGGATACGATAACTGCCTCACCGTCGAAGATATTGACCTCCACAAATGCACCATCGTCTGCTTCCCTGGCGACTAGTACTGCGATTGCGACTTCTGCTGTGATAGCAACTTCTACTGTGATAGCCTCTTCATCGGCCGCTTTATCCTCCTCTGCAGCGTCGACGTCGATCGCTGCACATTCTACCGTCATCGTTACATCATGGACAAGCGTACAATCTGTGATGTCAACTTTCACAAGCTCTTCGGCTTCCATCATCTCGTCGTCGGTGGTTTTAACGACTGCGACAGCTATACCTCAATCCATTTCTCGGATTTTAAGTTCAACCTTCACGAGTGCCTCGGAAACTTCAACGGAGACAATGACATCGACCACCGAGGTCCCATTTTCGGAAACATCGACTTTTCTGCCTTCATCTACACTGTCAGGCTCAGACTTTACTGGCATCGCTTCTATCACCATGAACGACACTGCACCAATGAGTACTGTCTCCGCTACTCCTGCACCAATAAATACAGCGAACGTTCGCACTCACGGAGCATTGTTCTACCTCGGGATAGTACTCGGAATAATTGCCGGCATTGCCATCCTCTCCGCTCTGACCGCTTCTGCAGTTCGCCTTCGATCTCGTGCAAGACGTCGACGCGCTGCTAAAACCCATGTACCATGGGCACGGCCTGATCCTGGTGACGATGGAAATTTGGAGGCTGGACACGGCATTGGCTCTGATGCGAACAATGCCGCCGGTGCTTTGCGTCTTGGTAGCCGGGAGGAACTAGCTCATGTCCAGGCCTGGTCACCTCGGGGGGATCGTGATGTCGGCGAGCCAAGACGCACAGAGAGTTATATCAATGCTTCAAGTTATAGCTTGCAAAACCATCATATACCGGAGTTCGGTTTGTTTTCCGATGATTCGGTGAGGGCACTAGCGTATGATGGTTATACTGCTTCATCCCTTAGACCTCACCGGACGCTTCGTCAACTACCCTCCCATTTAGTCGATCAGGATCTCTTGGCTAGAGCTGATCAAGGAAATCCTTCATTACGTTCCGGTTACAGTGGCCAGCATACGGGTTTGGCGAGCCGTGATCATTTGCTAAGCACAGGTTATGGGACACCCAGAGGGTCCATTGATCGTCCTCGGTTCCTTGGTTTGACTGGGGATGGCTTGAGCATACCGTGGAAGCAGGATATCGCTGCTACCGCTGCTACACCTTCCCATTCAAAGATGACCGAGCGTCTGCGAAATCTCGGTAAACCTCCAACGGAACCAGCGTGGGGGAGAATTTCTCCTCATCCAGAATCCGGGGACATGAACGTTGGAAACGCTGAAGTCGAACCGTGGTCGGCGACATTTCGGTCCAGCCTGGTAAATGCATTCAATGCAGTAGCTGCAAACATTTCATCATCCGTGGCGGTCCCGAATATGACTGAAGATGACAAGCTCACTCCAGCTCCCCCTAAGCACACTATGGTACGCCAGTCCGTCAGAGATACATCATGGGATCAGAATATCTCCAAGATGAAGGAGCTCTCACGGGGGAGCTCCTTGTTGTCGATGTCCTCCAAACCGTGGACATTGGAAGAAACGAGGGAAGGTGCTGGGGTTGTTCATTTATTTATACCAGGATTGGAAGGGGAGGACGACCCGATGGCGCCAAGGTCAACAATGGGGGATTCAACTCTTTCATTTGGAGACGGGAATGGGATAACCCATAACGACTACAATCCGGATTGTAGATCGGTGCAAAACAGGGAGTCAAGGATACCTCTTTTCGCGTCTAAGAAGCCTCCACCTGCATTTACGCGACCGGATGCTCACCTCAGGAGGCGTATCACTGGAGAAACACTCAATGACGGAGCTAGAACACGCGATGGGAGCAGTTACGATGCATCGTTGATGTATACCGAAGCACAGAACAGGGTTGGCGCGCCTCGACTTCCTCCTATGCCTTCCAGAACAAGCGCTTTCACAATCTCATCAATCACAGGCAGAGGCGCTTTGGAGAATCCAGCTTCCGACACAGTCATTATTGAACCTGAACAGATTTCCAGACTGTCGTCTTATAATTCTTCTATGGTATCCTCTGGAACTGACCAACTCGCTAAACCCAGCCCTACCAGAGACGACTTGGATGTGGCATCTCGAGCCTTGAAGACCAGGTGGGGTAGAACTATGGATACCGCGTGTTAGGTACAGGTATAGCCGGGGAAGCTGTGCTCTGTTCCATATCGTAGTCTATGCTATAAATGTTTTGATCGCGTCAATGAACAATCTGTCACTTATGCACGTTATGTCGTCCTCAATGGCGTACCGCGTCTGTCGGATAGGACGGCTCGACTGTGGCGTGGAAAATAGACCGCTGGAAGTCCGTCAGTCTAAACCGCGGCCCTCTCTCCAAAGGATATTCTTGAAGGATACAAAAGTCTGAAATGGAGATATTCCTTGGGAACAGAATCTGATGGACTGCCGGAATAGACTCGCTCGAGGCTTTCGGAGTTGAAGCAATGTGCACTAGTGCAACAACTTTCTACATGCTCATTCCAAGGAACCTTGTGTTAGCCTTCTTCAATTCGCAGATTTGTATCGTATGTTGAATCCAAATGAGTCTCGCTGTCCACCGTCCAAGTGTCTTGGCCATGGTGCTGCAGCCCCGCATGGAAAATGTTCGCCCAAGACGATGGGTTTGCGCGGCGATTGTTGCAAACTGTAGTGTTTCCAAACCGATGGGGTCAGTTCCCTCAACACGAGCACATGTCCATCTCTATTCTTAGGCAGAACTTCAAGCTACCTGATATAGCAAGTGCGCTTTCATCGTGTTCATCCCAGCCGGTCCGAATTAACAACAATAGCAGAACATTAGGAGTATGCTCATGAGCCTAGAACAAGATTATAACTCGGTGTGATGTACTTATGATTGTTCCAAGATTGTTAACGAAGCCAAGCCTGAGAGGTATATCCTGTGCGTCGTTAAAGGGGTAAGATTCGGAAGATGTGCAAGTCTGATGACCTACAGTCATAAGCACCTGCACGTATCTCCTCCGCTCTCACAATGTCAAACAAAACCTAACTGAGGACATAACATGGAAACTTGTATGGCACGTGAATGGGCCGCTGGTCAGCGATGTTCTTCTGTTCTGAAAAGTATTATAAACCACATTGACATGACGCCACAACTTTTAAGCTTGGAATTGATCCCTTCTTTCAGAGGCAGCTTCAGTTGTCCGACTACCACACAAAAGCTTCCATCATGGGAGGAGAAAAGGGCGTTGAGGCCACGAATTGGATCTCTCTTTGGGATCGAGCGCAAATATTCTTGGCTCTGCTGCCAATGCGTTAGTGTTGACTATCCGTCGTCTCGTCTCGATCTCACCCTGACATTTTCTTACGACAATTATCAGCCATTGTATTCGCGTGGTCTCTATTGAAAGCCCCTTTTAGCCCTTATGGAAGAGCAAAGAGCTGGAAACGTATTCTTGCGGACCGCTTTGTGCTCATGATTACCACAGGAATGAACAGACGACAGACCCGACATGTCTTTGGGACAACACGCCTCACCTATGATGAATTTGTGAAGGAAGCCAAACTATCACCCGTAGTCGAAGATATCGGCGACGGCGCAAAGCTCTTGTGGTTGGGTCCGAAGCGGACAGACCGCGTACTGTTGTATTTCCATGGTATCTGAGATTAGCTCGCTCCAAGTGCCCTGAATTGACCCTGAAAATCACGTTTTTTTAGGTGGCGCATTCCTTTACGCCATGCCACTGGCGGCGCCAAGATTCTGGAGATACATACAGGAAAATCTGGAGAAGAGAGGCACAGACGTTGGATTTGCAATCTTGAACTACAGTAAGTGAACTGGACCCAATTTTGCCCTGGATGTGGTCATCGCTGATCAACTGTAATTTCCAGCTCTCGTCCCAGATAGAACCTTCCCGACACAGTTGAGACAAGCCGTGCGAGCGATACAATATCTCATGGACTCGGGTGTCAAGCCAGAGAATATGCAGATTGTTGGAGATTCTGCTGGTGGGACATTGATCCATGAAGTGTTCTCACACATGTTACACCCTGTGGACACTGTCCCGCAGTTATCACTTTGTTGCCCCTTTGCTGGCGCGCTCTTCGTTTCTCCTTGGGTCAGGCTTGTGGACAAGGATGGATGTCTCCACACCAACGATAATAACGGGGACTTCCTTACCGGAAAGTCCCTCAACTATTGGGGGTCGAAAGTTCTGCGGGGTATTCCCAGGGCAGCCATTCCTTATCTCGAGCCGAACAGCGCCCCATCAAATTGGCTCAAAGGTGTTGGCAGATGCACAAGGCGTGTGTTCATCACTGCTGGGGGGGTCGAGTGCCTACGAGACGAGATCATTCGGTATCAACATACCTTCAGAACACGACACCATGACGTGACCTTCATCATGCAAGAGAATGGAGCTCACAACGACCCGTATACGGATTTCTTGACGAAAGAGAAGGATTTAGGTGTTGTCACTCCTCGTGTGTTGGATTGGTTGGAGGAGAACTTCACTTTCTCAACGGTTTAAGTTGAATCTATGACCTTTATGCAGATATTTTCATTTACGATATGACGAGAGCTCTAGACGTTGTAAGAGTATTTCTATGTAAGGGATTGGAAAATATATTTTTAATCCTTTCTCACTGTCAATGAAGTCTAAAATGCCACGCACCTGTGTATCCGCGTTCATACAGGCTGCGTCACGGTACTGGGTACCTCACGGATGCTAATCGGTCGTTCTCATTAGCGACTTGCTTTAGGATGTGTTCTCGTGGGTTTGACGTGTTAAAACACACGCCCAGCGACTTATGGTCTGTGGCCCCCTTTTCCACGTCTTCAGAAGATGCCACCACCGATGAAAAATGGATTTTCGGTGCTGGAGAAGATCAGCATCTTCGCCAAGTTATTGCCTTTGCGTATGTAGACGTTTTCATATTCCATTGTCATTATGCTGACATTGCGAGATGGTAGCCGGTGTTGTGCTGGGAAGGTATCTGCTATCCTTTTTCTCGGCCGAAAGGGAGAAAACTTGGAGACGTGTACTCTTTGACGCAGCATTCCGATGGGTGGTCTATACGCAGACTATTCCACACATGGCCCAAATTTCCGGAACAACGGGACGCGTGGTCAGGACTTGGGCAAAGCAACACAATATCGAAATTTCCACTGACGATTCAGGTGAAGGAGGGCAGTTACTGTGGATCGGCAGCAAACGTACCGAAAAAGTAATCATCTACCTTCATGGAGGCGGTTACTCTATACCCATGTCGGAGTGTGCAGCGGATATGTGGAGTTACATCCAGGACCAAGTCAGAAAGGGTTGCGGGCAAGACGTAGGAGTTGCTGTGTTGGAATACAGTGCGTCTCTTCATGCTCTAATTGAGCCGAGAGTCACTCAACCGAAGAAACTCTCTAGCCCTCGTTCCGGACGCTTATTTCCCCATTCCACTCAGACAGGCCATAGCAGCAGTTAAGCACATCATGGCAATGGGGACTCTTCCGGAAAACATACAGATAGCAGGGGACTCAGCAGGAGCGAATTTGACGCTACAGTTGTTCTTGCATATGCTGCACCCGATTCCAGGTGTTCCAGCCTTACCTCCGGCGACCAAGTTTCGCGGTGCTTACCTGATGTCCCCTTGGGTAACCCTGATCCCTCGCAGCAACGCCCAGTCATATGCCGACAACAGAAATCTAGACATATTGACCGGAGAGAAACTGGAAGAGTTGGGTACCCTCGCTCTCCAGGGTGTCAAAGATGAAGCAGCGCTTCCTTATCTTGACACATACTTCGCCCCGGCAGGATGGTACGATGGTTTCGAGAAGGTGGTGGACCGTGTTCTCATCACAACAGGCGGTGCAGAATGTTTGCGAGACGATATCGCCGTGTTCGCAGAGAAGTTCTGCAGCATAAACAAGCAGGCGAAGTTCGTCATGGACAAGGTCGGGGTACACAATGATCCGATGTATGACTTCTTAGCAGGGGAGACTCGGTTGAGTGAACTGACCCCAATGGTCGTTCAGTGGTTTATCAAGGGTTTTAGCACACAGTAGAAACGGGCTGCATATGAATTCGGCGATTAAAAGTTAATGCTAGAGGATGCGATAAGTCGCGCTCAGTGTTGGAGCTGTCGAAGCAAAAAAAATTGTATTGTAACCAATTCAAGGTCCGCAAAGCGGCGGAATTGTAGAAGGAGATTAGATAAGATAAGGTAAGATAGGTATTCGTCGCACGGCGGTCTGTCGAGCTTGAACCCACCCAATACTCCGAGAAATTGCTTACCTCCAGGTAAACCTTGACATTGAAGTCTGCATGAAGCTTGGATTACATATACTTTCAAGCCAAGCAGACGTTGCTGGAGCAAACCGAGAAGCAGTTCTCGGGCATCACATCGATAGCTGAGCCACCGCAACCTAAACCTCCTAGCCCATGATTCTTAATTTCTGGCCTCTTGATTTTGTGTTGCCTCTAGATCGTCGTCTGTCAGCAAGTCTCTTGCTCTGTATAAATGGGCCGTTATGCTCGCTCTGGATGAACTCTGATCGATGGCTTGGATGCGATCCTTTATTGGACAGGCGCTTGTCAGTTTCGCTCCCTTGGATTGATTTCCTGCCACATCTAGGTCATGGCGCTCTTACGGATATAAAGCTGCCATAAGCGCCACATCGCACAAATAATACATGCCCGTTTCCCTTGAAAAGACACAAAGGCTGTCTGCAAGACGTCTTGCGCAGCACCGCAGTATGTCCCCGCTCCAGAAAGTTACGCTATCTGGCAAAGTACGCATAGTCATAAATCTGGTTCCTCTATGTGAGTTTTTCGTGTCAATATTATTGGCCATAACCTATAGCGAATGATACACTGGCAGGTGTCGTTGTACCTTGGCGGCTTTTGCTGTCATTTGTCACCGACGAGAAACAGAAAACTTGGAGAAGAGTAGTTTTTGATGCTGGGTTCAGATGGGTCGCACATTCGCAGACAATTCCACACATCGCACATCTCATTGGGCCAACGACCAACACGTACAAGGCTTGGGTTAAACAGAATGCTTTGGAAGCCTGCATTGAGGAAATAGCGGAGGACGCGCGGCTGCTCTGGATTGGAGAGAAACGCACTACTAAAGTGATATTATACATCCACGGAGGAGGTTACTCCATGCCGTTGTGCGATTTCACCGCCAGTTTCTGGAAACACCTGCAGGGGGAACTCAAACAGAAAGCTCAGCTTGATATTGGGGTCGTCATGCTGGATTACAGTAAGCTGCTCGCTACCAGGACGACATTTCAGAGGAATTGACGCATTACCAGGTCTTGTTTCCAACGTTCACTTTCCTGTTCCCCTCAGACAGACCATTTCAGCTATCAAGCATCTCATAGCGAATGGGACGCAAGCAAGTGACATACATCTTGCAGGAGACTCGGCGGGAGCGAATCTCGCCCTTCAACTTCTGCTACACATGCTTCACCCAATTCCAGGCCTACCCTCCTTGCCGACATCCATCAAGTTTGGTGGACTTTACATGATGTCCCCTTGGGTGAACTTGATCCCTCGCAGCCAAGCCAGATCGTATTCCGAGAACGACGCTCGGGACATCGTATCTACTGAAACGCTGGAAGACTTCGGCCAGCGGGTGCTTGCCGGTGTCGAAGAAGATTCTTTCCTCCCCTATCTTGATACATACTTCGCGCCTATAGGATGGTATGATGGGATCGGAAAGACAGTGGACCGCGTGCTGATTACGGCGGGTGGCGCAGAGTGCCTCCGTGATGATATAGTGGAATTTTCAGAAACGTTTCGCAAATCCCATCGGGAAACGAAGGTCGTCGTGGACAAATTCGGTGTGCACGACGATCCAATGTACGACTTCCTCGCAGGTGAAACGAAACTTTGCGAACTCACGCCGATCATCATTCAGTGGTACATGGATGCGTTCAGTGTGGCAATTTAACGTCAGGGGGGCCGTCGAAGTAGCAATGATGTTTGACCTAAGTAATGATGGGCAATTACGCCGTAAATGATGATCTCATGCAAAGCTCACCGAATTTGCCTTTGATTTCTCACTTACCCGACCAATTCAGTTAAGGACGAAGTTGTGGACCGGGATATGATCTACAAGCCTAAGCACTCTTGATACAGAATGGACAAGGTCATCAAGTGCTGCTCCAGTCGTTGAATAAGTCCTGAATGTTTGTACGGCGGTCTGAGTCATGCTCTCTTCAATAATGGTGACCTGAATCAGCTTCTTGGGCGAAGACCACCTGACTGAAACCTTCGTTCAGCCTGCCATGTACATGTCGATGATGTGCGAGGTCCGTAAGATGAGGAGTGGCGGTACGATTGCATTTCAGCCAACATTCGATGCTAGGCTTTCCGAAATTCTGGGAGCGGCTGTCTTTACGCAATGATTTTCGGTCATGGGAAGAGCCCAAAGTGACGAGATGTACTAATGAGCCAGTGGAAGCAACTTATACCCCTGGCCGCAGGTCAATGAGAAAGCTTCAGCCCTACGTTTGCCCTGGACCTAGGTCAGCCCTGGAACTGCCGAGAAGAGAATGAGAGCTGAAGTCAGAGATAGGGTAAGAAACAAACAAGTGGTTACGGCAGGTAGTGACAGTGAACTGAATTGAATGTAAAGGAATCTATCTAAAGTCCATCGAGAATGTCCTTTTCGTTTGTTCGAGTCTTGACAAGCCGAACTAACCCATAAAGCTGAGATTAAACCGTTGACACAAACTCCAGCCTCTTTGTACAGCCAGTCAGTTTTTCAAAAAAAAATCTCAGAGGATATGCGGACGTACGAATGGACGGATACGGGAGGGGTATCGAGAGAAGAACGCATTTGAGTCCGAGCCCGCGTATAAAGCTACACCCTGACTCCAGAAACTGATTGGAGGTTGGGCTACAAACACGCGACTCATCAACAAGCACGAAGTGAGAAGGAGGGTTGCACGTACCGAGATTTGAATTGGTCCATTCGCCAGTTATTGCTCCGGATACCAAGTCGACGCTCCACTGAAACAAAGCGATTCTTCAGTCGGCTAAGCAGGAAGATCATGGCGAAGTAAACTCACGACACTGCTTTCTGCGGCTCTGACTGTGCCAGTAGCACTCGTGTATCCATTGGGGATATTCGCGGGGTAAGCGTCGGGTTGAGCTGATAGGAGGAAGAAGTCCGTAAGATACATCGAGACATGCTGCTTGACATCAGATCACTTACTAACTGGGGGAGAGACGCCAGCAAAGTACAAATAACTGAAAGGAGAATTTTAGCTTGAAAAAATATTCACAAGATACTCAACATTGGTACGAACTGGTAAGAACCAACTGCGAGGTCAGTGTTTGTGTTATCACGCCCTTGAACTAGCCCCAGCGGAGGGCCTGATGGAGGGCCGTTCTATTTCAGACCGGTGGTCTCAGCGGGTTCGTTTCGCAAAGACACAAAGAGATCCTACCAGCATGGTAAAAGCTAAATTGGTTCCAGACGTTGCACCAACATTGATATCGAAAGATATTTGAAGAGCTTCCGAGATGACGGGAGTGAAGGACAAAATTCCAACCGAAAGCTCCGTGTTGGCTACGTATCCCATAATGTCCCCGGTGGATATCTCCACAAGCCTCATGATTCCGTGGTAGTTCACCTTGGGGACCGGCGACGCCAGCAAATGTTTGCGGGGGACAACTAGTTATGACATGAGTCAAGGGATTTATCGATACCATCTTCAATGAAATGCTTACTGTCGGTCCTGCGTGTTGGAGGTTTTATTGGGAGACCTTGAGCAAGACGTTCAGCATTGCTCAAGTCTTTCCGCTGAACTGTGGGTGACGGCCCCAAGCTGCGAGATACAACGTCCAAGCTATTGCCGTCACAAAGCTCTGCCGAGCAAGTCCCCACGGCAGGTTTTGCCAAGGCTCCTAGCCCGAAGGACACAGTGAGGGCGCAAAGAAGGACTGAGAATACTGAGCGCATATCTCGAACAACGACAGTGGTGACGAGGAAGAAAAAGACAAGGAAACGACGCGGGCCTCTGCCTTGTTATAGGTACAAAGTTACATTAGTAGCCCTGCCAAGAGGTTGCGTCTTCATTCATTCAATCGTTTTCAGGTCGTTGCGGCTTCATTACGTTTGGCTTGGCAGACACCCGAACTTTTTTGCCCGCAGACTGAGACAACTGAGTGAGTTAACAAAGACGCCTTTCTGAACTGTTACCATGAGTGTCATAAGCTGGGGAGGATTTCTATCTCATTCCAAGGTAAAGTGGTGCCGGTGATGGTGAGAGAGAGAGAGAGAACCAGTATTGGGGTCTCGGCGGAATAACTGGGATGAGGTTCAACTTGTTGACCGACGGATCGATTAATTAAATTTTTAGCCCGCCACGAACACGATCACGTGAGAGAAAGGTGTGGCGTATTGATTTCTTGTTCATTTCGTTCCATTATCTACTTGCACTCAGTGGTCTTCCAATTGTACATCTGTCCGAGTCAACTCGAGCCATCCCTCGCCTGAGCGCCAGTGTAACAAAACACCAAACTAGCCTATGTTTCGCAATTCAACCATGTCAGGCTATCGCGCGAGTAGAATTAGTACCGTATCTTGACCGTACCTTGCAAACGTCTGTACTCCACGCGGCCCGAGGAAAGTTCATGGGGCGAGAGAAAAACTTACCCTGGACTCGAACTTACGACTTTACCATCCTAATGAGGTGTTCTCCCGCCTTCACTCCCGTCCACCACGCCTTGAGCTAGCCATCCAGATCTGTGCTGCCAACAATGGCATATCGAGGCCTCTCACATGGGTCAAATTTGAGGCTCAGTATATTAAGCGATACATTTGAGAACAATCTATCCGAGAGCCTGAGAAACACTCAATACTTAAAACTTATCCTGCGTTTGGTAATAGTCCTGATTGCGCTTGTCGACCATGACGGATCAGTGATCAAGCAAACGGCAACGGAACTTCAACGTAGATTAGTAGGGTCCGAAAGGCACTCTGAGTCCATCGATAACGTATGTCGCCTTACACCAGCCACATAAGCCATAGGAGATTCAACCAAACCTGGAAACGATCGCAAAGGTGGCAGAGTGGTAAATACTGACATGTGACCGGAAAGTGTGGCGCACTTGCACCTACACTAGCAATATATGATTTCAAGCTATGAGTAAGCTGCTCATGGGCAGATAACTAGTGCGCTGCGCGGACGATGTCCCGAACTCGGGTAGTCTCTAATTTTGGTCGTACTATCCCATGTACTTCGGGCCTGGTTTATGATGTTCAACCGCAGATCCAAATGTTCTTACGTTCATCTTCAGGACTGACTCGCCGGCATAGGATAGTAAGATTAATAATCCAACTCGGATAGCTTGCAATAAATAATGTTATAAAAGAGCGTAGATATAACTCAAAACTTGGATAGACTTGAAAGCATGTCTTCACGCCTCAAGTTCTCACAACTCCTTCGGAGATGGCTTTGGCTTGGGGGTGGGATGACAATGAGGGATGTGAGCATCAAATGAAGCTCGCTGAAATATGAGGAAGCAAAACAAATCAGCAAGCCGCTACGGAGTAGGAAAACGATTACTCACGTCAGGGAACCATTTGCCACACTTGCTACACTTGGAGCCCATCCGCCTCTCTAGGCGATTCTCGAGCTCGTCGACGAGTTCGCGCGTCGAGTAGGAGTTGAGAACCTCGCTTCGGGCGTGAAGTCGCTCGATGACGTCACGAGCTTGGAAGTGGACATCATTGACCATCTCTCTGGCATCGAACTCGCTGTAGTCGTACTAGTTGAGAATCTTCAGCATTGGTACAGTATCAGTTTTAATCGCTATACATACCGTTCCGGAGACTACACCGGATTGTGCGATGAAAGCAACAATGGAGAGGAGGAGAGAGAATGAGACCTTCATGTTGACTGAGGCTGGGATATCTTGTTGAGAATTTGACAAGAAAGAGAGCTGGTATTTATATGTTCTTGAACTATAGGTTGCACCCTAATTCAGTATTATTGCCATGAAGCTACCAGCCTCTAGTAATCAGGACGCTTCGGGTTTCGCTTTGAAGGCGTGTGATTCAGGATGGAGTATCATTGGGATAAACATGGAACCAAGGGTCGGCCATCGTCGACCACATAGGGTAGAACTTTGTGTGTTTCAGAATGACAATCCGCCCATTCAATATACCTCCAGTCTTCCCATTTGTATGTTATACAGGTATATTTAGACTTACTTCTGTAGAGGTTTTACTGTGAGAGGTAGAACATGCGCACGAGTTGGTACCAAGCGTGCACCATGCTCTACATTGCTAGGCATCCCATCGACCTACACCCCTTAAAGTTATGGCAATTGGAAACCAGATCGAAGTTGAGCAAGATCACAGAAAGTTTAGGTGTTGGCGTCTCCTTTGCTTTGCTTCTTCCTTGCCCTGCGCGTTTAAATTTGATGAACAAGTGTACAAATGATCTCCCGACTATGATTGTAACCTTGATACCAGGGCGTCAGATTGAACAGTAATACCACTTTGCCTTACTGGTGTCGCTAATAGAGAGCTCTGCCGTTTTGAGTAAGGCGCACTTGGGCCGCACTTGTGGTAGACGAAACATACATTGGTGATTGCAAGGCCTGTGATCACCTCTATGGTAGTTCTCCGCTTCTCTCTACATTCGCCAAACTTGCTAAAAATATTCGACAGTCAATTGGCGGGCAAGCTCGCAGAAGGGGATCGTCGTCTTACGTCGGGGCCGGTTGCCTTGGCCCGTGGATCCCTCAAAGTCCCTGGATCCACATCATTCTGCGGCTTCCGGCTTCGCTAAGGATTGGATGGATTCAGGATCACGCTCTGATAGGAAAGGGCGCTGAATAGCTACCAAAGAGCGCCGGACATCATGATTCCCATCGGACGAAATAATAAAAGTACAATGCCGTCTCGGTCTGATTGTGTCTACGCCAGTCTATCTCTGGAGAAAGAGATCATTCCTTTTGATTTTGCACCAGGACTATGTATGGAGATGCGGCCAATGATTACCGCAGTCACGAGATCGGCGACATGAGCCCTCACCGCTACCCCATACCTGCATCTAGAGCTCCAAGATAGATTTGTGAGTATGGTGCACGAGTTTCAGAGATTTTTCGGGAGAAGATCATCAAGGAGCATCAAACGTCAGGGAGAGAGACGCATGGCAAGTTTTCTGAGTAAGTTTCGTTAGCTATCATCCCGTAAGCTTCTAGCTATGGCTTTAGTGTTTTTGTAGACTCTTGAACCCGTTCTGTTCGCACAGATACACTGTAAGGAGCCAGCGTTCTCATGCCTATAGTCCATTTCGGTTCCTTCTTCCGTCGAGGGTGTCGTCGGAAGGCGAGAATAGAAGTCGGTGGTCTCGTTCATATATTCCTAGAGAGCATTAGCTCAGATAAGCTTCAATCATGTAACATTCAACATCGTCAGTTCCATCGCCGACGAAATGAAAGGCCGCGAGGTTTCAATTAGCTTCGACATTCCATGAGTCATCCTCACATATACGAGTGATCTGAATATCGCTATTCTGGGTCAACGGGAGGAGGTGGTTTGAACTCACCAGAATTTCGTACGTTCTCAACTCTTCGTTGATATGTACCGCAAGTAGTGGAACGAAGAAATCAGCCTGAAGCTCAGCCCAAAGCAATTCACGCATATTCGCCAGCGTCCTGTTCCAAGGTACATGCCATCTACGGC
The DNA here is from genome assembly GCA_014925845.1 of Crassisporium funariophilum. Taxonomy (NCBI): domain Eukaryota; kingdom Fungi; phylum Basidiomycota; class Agaricomycetes; order Agaricales; family Crassisporiaceae; genus Crassisporium; species Crassisporium funariophilum. Next base: position 1,445,293 of record JACGCL010000010.1, read on the forward strand.
TTCACTAGGAACGACAAGGAGGGAATGTGAATATGGGTAACCTATGATTTATGCAGCGTTTTCGTGAAAGTTAGCTGGGATAGCAATTTCATTACATCAGCTCTGTTTGTATCCAGTTAATGGCTGCTTCAGTTGAACAAGTATCACAAATCCTAAACACTCTCTAAGAGTTTATGGCGATTTCATCAGTAAGTGGTCCCAAGTTTTCAGGTCCAATGCTTTGCCTATGCCACAAACATCACTCTTCACAATTTTACTGACGTATTTGGGTTGATCAAGACCGAGCACCAGTGAGTATGCGTGTCCCTTGGTGGAGGTCGTGCGTTGGGGCGAGCCCTTGGTGGAGGCACGCGCTGTGTGGGCCTTCAATGCATTTGACAATCGGATCCTAACTGGAGTGTAATTCCAGTTCCGGTTCCGGCGATTTGAAGGTGGGAGATGTGATGCGGGGACATAGCGTCGTTCTTTGTTGACCTGGCCGCCGTACCCGGGGGCGAAACACCAACCTCACCAATAATTGTTGACGAAGACGAGAGGTGAGTAAAGTCAAATGAAAGATCCAGATCGGTTTTCCAAACAAAAATGAAACGACAATAGATGTCATGTAAAAAGAATATCTTCAACACAGAAGAGTATCCTCGTCTTTATCTGACCGGTTCGTCCAACGCGAGATCCAGAGCGAAGATGGTGCCAAGAAGCTACAGTGAGTTCATTGCTTACCTTGCTTTGGCGTGTGCGATCAACCTTTCGTTTTGAACTCCGCGACAGTCACCTTCTCTGCCTCTGGTGACCACAGTGCCGAGCTCAGGTTTTTCCATCACTGCTCACCTTCTATGGTTGAGATTTACCTACGAAAGTAAGAGAGATGCCCGATTTCGCGACGCCACTGGTGCACATCAAATGACCTTTGTTGTCGGTCTCTGATATGCACCGAAATTCTTCAACGACCCATTTCATCATTTCTGCGGCCAAAACTTTAGCTGAGACTCCTTGGGCTTCTTCCACTTATAATCAGTGAGTGTAGGATGCCTAAATGGTTGTGGAAAGTGTAACAAAAAGCTACATGCTTTTGGAACACGCATTGAGAATGTAGCTAGGGTTCCATTCATCCTGCCAGAAAGTCCACCAGGCGGAGGATATATGGTCCCAGTAGAGTGGTCTGGTCAAGGTCTGGTTTCTTATCAGTACCTTCAGCCAGAGTCGATCCGCATGACAACACATTGCTTCCATGCATTAGACCTTCACGGTGCACGCCGCTTGAGAGTAATACTTAATCTCCGTAGACATTTTTATGTACTACACCTGTAACAATATATTCCACAAACATCAAGGGGTTGTTTGCCTGTTACCCCAGAGTAACAGAATTGTGGTCAGACTCCAACAGAATTAAACTGAAGACGTGCTGGTAGAGAACACAGTGTCACATGCGCCATTCAAATGGCCGTGATTCAAGAAAGAAAGAATGTTGTACTTATGACTCAAGACTGCCATAAAAATTTCGATATTATGTATCATTGGCAGCTGTTGGCTCACACGGCTTGCCTCAGGGTTGCGATAGGTTGCGATGAGCTCAGTTGAAAGCTTGCGGAGAAACTGGTAGATCCAAGGTAGATCCAGTATTCACATAAGAAACGAACCCAGTAAGATTGAAGCTCACCGCAGTGTAGCGCCATCTAAATAAGGCACCGCAGACCGCGACATCCATGAAGGCGGTACACGACCGCCTGATTGCAGACTACATGAATGTCCCGTTCCGTCTCTCGCCGTCAAAAGAAAAAAGTCAGTCCTGCCAGTCTGAGATTACATCCAGTGCAGTCAGTTGCGGGTCCTGCAAGGAGTCGTTGGGCACACACTGAATAAAGCTGCAGAAAAATCACGTCATTCAAGGCCACCAAGACAGAGGACAGGATTGGCCTCTGAACTTTTCAGGAATCTCAACTGCACAGCAAGCAAGCGGCAAGATAGCCTTAATTCTTAGCAATCCGCTTCTTACAAATCGTTGGAGGTGTAGACGTGTGAGGGATTCAATTGGTGCGTTGGAGATGTTGGGAAAGACCACAGAGTCACAGAGTGGTGCGTTGAACGGACCGTGACCAAGTATCAGAGTCACGTGACCGCGAGATGGCGCGTCGATTGCAGTCTTTTCAGTGGATAAATATTTTCTGCTTTCTTATCTCTCTCATCCTCAGAAATGGCATTTACTCCACACCATCTCAGACGTGAGACCTGGCAGCCTGCTTTAACAGGTGCTCAACGAAGGACAGTTATGAAGACGTGCAACCAAAATCGACGACATACCATTTCGAGAGAAATCTGTGAAAATGCCGTGATCGAGGCAAATGGCTCAACAACGGAAACACGTCTTTGCGTCAGGTCCTACGGCTCTACTTTCGAAAGAAAAGGTATTAGGGCTGCACAGCGATAATTTCGAGATACGATAGGAGAAGTCAGGATATGAAATGTGTTTGCTTTGATTGTCTTCCCTCGCAGCCTTCCCCAACCTTACATTGGGTTGAACCATTGTGCCACTGTCCCTCCACATGTTATCCATGTCAAGCGAGACTGTCCATGTAAAACCCCTTCCAGAATTCGCAGACACAAAACAGACACCGATATTCCATCTTGCTCTAGTTTTCTGTCCCTCGATTACATAGCTCACCACATATCGAGACTCTCTGCACCGTCACTTGATTCTCTTCTCGTATCTGCGCTCTCGACCGCCTTCAATGCAAACCAAATATAGACCGCCGATCGCCATCGCGTCCTGAGCCACCACCAAATGAACTTCCCCGCACTCCTCCAGATCCTCCGATCGTCGTCAAATCTCATAATGAACAACTTCTGCGATTGAGTACGATACTATCTGCGGTCCAAGATCTCCAATCAACGAGCGGAAGAGGAAAGACTTCCTTTCTTTCTCTCCCACTGAACCTCCGCTAATCCATCAATCGATCGATGGTAGATAGCGCATCGATAATCGTTGGGTGGGGCTCTGGCGACCGCCGTGGTCCTCGTTTTTAGGCCTGGACTGGAAATTGGACGCACCCTCGTTCCTCGTTCCACGTCTTGTCTCCTTCGACCACATCACGACTGCAGTTCCCTGCACCCCCACACGTTGCAGCAAACGGGCAGTACGGGCGGGGTGGAGCATCCTGCGACTTACACACCAGGTCGCGTGTGCGATTTTGGTTCCTTCTATGCCATTGTTCACCTCATTGCAAATTTCAGAGTTGGGATGGGGAAACCTGTTCGACATTTTCTGCGACCACTCCACGCCCACTCTTCCTTCGCTTGCAGATTGCTTCACACCAAAACTCTAATCTTTTTCATATTCACTCATGTACAGGGTTTGCACCCCTAACGCTTTCTGACAGACCATGGACGATGGATGTCCAATTGGTGCCAACTTCCGAGCACGATGGTCTCGCCTGGGACTTTTTGTACCTCCTCCGCCTCCGGATCCGACTCCGACAAGTGTCAGGAGGTACGATAACGGACTCGAAATCATTCTTCTTCGTGAATTCACTACAAGAGGTATCATTCGTGTTCAGGCTGCTCTCAAACAGCCGCGTCCTTATCGATGGTCATGTGTCAAAATGTGTCAATAAGAGGGATTGTTTGTTGGGAGAAGAGGAAGAGGAGGGCACGGCGGAATTTGGGTTGGGGACTGGGGATCCGACAAAACAAACGCCTGGTTTGAATGGTGGTTTGCCTGGCTGTATGCTCGCTTGTCGTCCATCGTCTCGATGGTTTTTTCCTATTCATCGAAGGGCACGTTGCACTGATATTTTCGCGCTCGCATCCTCTGAGGCGCCAATGCGGAGGCTCCTTATCATGCTATACATATCTCCCCCTCACGCGCTTGCTGGCTATTGCCTTTGGCAATATCCTCTCGGGTATTGCATGAGGCGGAAGGTCCTCCCGGTATCTTCAGGTCTCGAGAAGGAAGGTACCCCTGCGTGGTTTCGTGCTTGCCTTCTTGCAACCTTTGCTTCTCTGGATGCTGATAGAGATCAGGATCAGCAGGCTTCTTCCCTGATGCTTGGGGTGATGGACTGGGCGATACTTTACGGGACGTGTGGCATGCCGTTGTCAGGCCTGGGGCGGGCACGACTTCAAATTTCCGATGTTGTTACTGACATACGAACAAGCGCTCGTTTTTCCTCCTCGCCTGTTCGAACGTGGAACAGCTGGTTCGTGGATGACGACGCATCGAACGTTCTTTTCCTATCTGTAGCTGCCTATCTGCGTCTGCCTGTGATTCTCCGAGCCTTGGTTCCTTGTTGCCTTTCGCGGTCTTGGGACGGGCGATCTACCGCCATCTAAAACTAAATCTGGCATTGGTGTAAACGAACGAAGACGAACGACATCGTCGAGTCCACCGGTTTATACCCCCCGGTGGAATTACAAAACACGAGAGGTACCTCCAACAAACTACTGACACAAATCAGTTCGTACCTACCAGTGAGATTGTGATACACGGGATGGACTTCCAAAAAACTATGGTGCAAATCATTACTGTGGGCGTCGCGTAACGCACGCACGCATGGCTGGCACTGATTGGCTTCCCGCACCCAATCTCAACGACCGCGAGGCGTGTCAACAATCGACAGACGTTTCCTGCATGTTGTAACCTAGCTGAGCGTCCTGCTGGGACTGTCGTCGCCATCTACATGCCTGCAGGCATCCGCGCTGCAAGGCGCTTGAGAGGACTGGACAAAGGCGAAGGTAACGGACATAACTGAACCATTGCGGTACAGTGCGGAATGACCGTCTATCTGCATTTGAGTATGTATGTGCACCCGCAACCGTCCTTCATCTCCATCCAAGGTCTAGTCTATACGCCGGACCGCCCTGTCTTCAGCTGTCGAGCGCTGTCAGGAGCTGTCATGATGTCACCTAAACCTCCAATACACCTACCGCCAAACCTCTTATCTGCCTTTGTTCACATGATCCAGATTCCTGGAGGCTCGGGAACTAGGAACGCACCAGCAGGGACAGTTTCAATTTCGCGGAGTTCGCTTTATCGACTGTGTGGGCCTTCTTTGGGCTCCTTTTGGAGGCACGTTCATCTGCTCGGAGTCATATCGGTGGCAGTGTGGACATTACATGCTACGCATACTCAGCATCTATACATACCCAAGGGCCAACCATCACGATCTGATCAGGGTCCTGGTGAGTCGGGTCGGGTAAGTCAGGTCCACGAACCGATTCGAGGTTCTTTGGTCATGGGAGATGGTGGGTTCGCTTAGATTCGATGTGCGTTTCCTTATCGGGGTACTGGGTCTTATCGATGGGCGTTGTGGGCGTACTTGGGTGAGTCTTGGTTCTTGATCTGGCGTTGGGAATGGGAATTGTGGTCTTCTTGCATCGGATTCTTTTCTGTTCTGTTCTGTGGCGTTCACGTTCATCTTTTCTTTGCGGTCTTTTTCCCCAGTGGCACTGCCGAGTCGGATATGAAATGAAGATGTCTTCTTCTATCCTTCCTTGCCACTGGCCACTGGCCACTGGACAATGACGAATCATAATCTCCCAGGTATGTTGCGCCGACGGTGGGATATGCGTGCAGGCGTGTATATAAGGTGGGATGTCGCTTTGCCTCGTTGTGCGCTTATTGTGCGATGAACGCCGTAATTGGAGTCATACTCGTGCGCTGTCAAAGGAGATATACTTAGATAAATACTCAAGCTCAAGCTCAGGCTCGGACTCGGATTTGAAATTGGAGAGCGCTCTACTGTTCGGGGACGTGACATATGTTTTCTTGCCGTGCACGACCTCCTTGTCAAATCTCACTCACCATACGAGAGGAGGGAGGTACGGACCGACGATGTGTTGTACATCTATTTTCAAGAATCTTTTAACTTCTATACATACACACATAAGCATAGCATCAGGTTCCTGCTGCGCTGAGTCAAAACGTGAGAGTTTGCAGTCCCCTTTCTTTACCCATCCGACGATTCGACGTTCGAAGGTTCTCCCGTTCTACGGTTCGTGGCCTGATGTCGTATTTCGGAAGAAAGAAGGACCCGTCTCTTGTCGTCTAGGTCAATAGGAGGTAAGGAGGTTGCTGAGCCTAGAACACCCAAAAAACGTGTTAGGTCCAGTTTGTTGGTACGTTCGTGTCATGATGTGAATGTCAACGGTTTGATGTAGTCTCCCGTAGTCAGACGTTGTAGTTCTACTACCGAAACTCAGTTGATGATGAGTCGATCACCGTCATACGGAGGATTGATGTGGTTGTACATAGTTGGTTGTAGGGCTGGCGTGGGGTGGAGCGTTGTGGGCGTACTTGGCTGATTCGTGAGACTTGATCGGGCGGGCGTTTATCTTTCCTTCAAGGCATTCTTTTCCCCAGTCTGCTGCGGTCGGATCTTCTTCTGTCGTCGCCACTGGAATCTGGAAACACACGGTCTCCGGCTCCTAAGTATGTTGCGCCGACGGGTGCAATCTTCGTTGGTGCGGTACTTGTGCGCCTATGTCGTTTCTCAAATATACTCGTACTCGTGGGCTTTCAGAGATAGATAGTTAAGCTCAAGCTCAAGCTGAAGCTCGAGTCCAGGCTCGGTTTTGGGTTTGATTTTGGTTTTTGGGAAGCGCTTTGCTGTCTTGGTATGTATATGTATCGCACGCGTGCTGGTTATGTCTTCTAACTGTGCTCTCCCTCTGTAGATGAATGTTACTGTACATATGATACGAGAAACATTCCGGACCGGAGACTTATGCTGTATATCCATTTCGAAGAAAGAATCCCGTTCTAACTTTATTACACGGGCATGATATCGAGTCGGCTTGTTTCTCTCCCCGACGACAACTCGATTTTGATATGTCAGTATCACAGAAAAGATGAAAGATCTGACATCTCTTATAGGAGGTTCAAAGAACACCCGAAAAACGTGCAGGTAATGCTACTTGGTTGATCTGATTTGATAGTTCCGTGTAATCATGTCAACAGTGGCAGTGAATGGTTAGAGATCAGGCAACTGTAGATCGTCGTATGTAGACGGAGCGCTTTCATGAAAGGGAGGATTATGTTCGTGACTTAAATTCGGGTCGTCAGTAGCCAACAGTAGCCAACAGCAGCTCCAGGTCTTGGGTAACGAAAGGAACCCCTCAAGGTCGAGAACACCGGAAAAACGTGTTACGGCTCCCCAGTTGAATTGATAGGTGATACGTTCGTGTCGTAATCAGAATGTAAACCTCAACGGTGGCAGTGATGATAAATAGAGAAGAGACCAGGCCGGGCAAGATGTACATCGCGTAGCGCTTGTTATATGACAAGATGTGAAAGGAAAAATGTTCATGTTGTGTTTAGTGCGAGGCGTCCGTGGTAGCTTAGCTTGCAGCCCTGATCTGGCGTGGGGTGGAGCGTTTGTGGGCGTAGCGGTGTTCTTCGAATGCTTCCTGCGTCGGATTCTTGCGTCGGATTCTTTTTCGTTATGTTATGTGGCGTTCTGTGGCGTCCGTGTTCTTTCTCTATGCGGTTTTGTTCACAGTCTGCCCGAGACGGTTAAGGAGTTCTTCCTAGTTCTGTCCTCGCCGCTCCAGTCTACACGAACGCACTCCTGTGTTCAAGTCACGTTGCGCCGACGGTGGGATTTGCGGTCTGATTAGTTGAAGTCTACCTTCACAGCAACGGGCCCGGGAGGTGGGTGGGTGCGCGCTTCGTTGCGCGCTACTTGTGCGACGAACGGCGTGGTTAACCCGTACTCGTGCGCTGTCAAGGAGCTATAGGATATAGATCTTTACTTAGGCTTAAGCTTATGCTCAAGGTGAGGCTCGGATATAACACGGAATTTGGGGACGCTTTGCTTTATTTTCTTGACGCACACGACCATCTATAGTCAAAACCTACTCTAGAGGAGGGATGAGGAGACATACTACGGACCGAAGATGTTTTCTGTTTCCTGGCTGGTTTGTGGTTTTTACATATGTGCATGGGTTACTGCGTGAGAGTCTGAGAGTCCCGTTTTGCTTTCCCTACGCGTCGACATTCATTCAGCATTCGTTATGTCAGTATCGGAAAAGGAGAAAAATATTTCTCTTGTCCTGTAGGAGGCGTGCAAAGTACACATTACGTCTACTGGTCTTTTGGTGGGTAGATTCGTGTCGTTATAAGGAGGAACGTAAGTTAAGGAAGGAAATAAGCAAAGAACGCCCGATGGACGGAATATGTTACGTCCACCCAGTTGAAAGGTTCGTGTCATACTGTCATAGCGTAAACGGCAAATGTCAACGGTGGCAGTGGCAGTGGTAGTAATCTCGAATGGGGACCAGGCAACATGTAGAGTGGGAGTGGGAGAGGTGTTATGGAAGGGAGAGGTTTTACGGAAGGAAGGGAGGAGAGGTTTTATGAAAGGGAGAGTTATGTTATGTTTCATTTCGTTTCATTACATTCGGGTATCTAAAGGAAGTCATCTACACATTACACGTCTTGTGGAGAAGGAAGGGAAAGTAACCTCATAAGGTCGTACACCAAAATCCAGAAAGTAATGACAAATCGAACTTGGGAAAATTGGACAGGAACGATAGGGCAGACCAGGCAACATGTAGATTTTTATTTGTAGTGGGAGAGGTTCTACGGAAGGAAAGGGAGGAGAGGTTTTATGAAAGGGAGGGGTTTCCTTACATTACATTACATTACATTACATTACATTACATTACTTTCGGGCATCTAGAGAGTCAGTTACACGTTACACGTTTTGTGGAGAAGGAAGGGAAGTAACCTCATAAGGTCTTACACCAAAACCACAAATGTAACGAATGTGATGTAACGACAAATGGAATTCGGGAAGATTGCGACTTTGAAGGCTACAAAAGGTTATGATGTACAAAGAAGGTCGAAAGGAATTAAGCACACACACGAATCGAGTAAAGAAAATAGAAAGATAGAAAGCAGAAAGAGATAGAAAGGAAAAAAGAGAAAGCAGAAAGCAGAAAGAACCATCAATCAGACCCTGCACGAAAAAGGTGCGTGTGCGTGGCGGCGCAGCGACAACCCCGCACGCTGACATTATCATTATCATTATCATTGGCGTATCATTGTATTCATTGTATTCATTGTATTACTCTATGTTGGGTCATTCTGTTGGGTCGTTATGTATGTATTCGGATTCGGGAGCGGATTTGGTAAAGTTAAAGCCACTTCATTTGCCAATAAGGAGATGAGGAAAGAGGGAAGATGAGGGGAGGTGGTTGATTGCCGGAGGAGAGTGGAGAGGAGAGGAGAGGGAGCGCTTAGGGTGGTGTTCGTGGTGTGGTGTGAGTGGGTTTGCAGTCCTGAGTGGAGAGCGTGAATAAACCTTGAGGTTCTCTCTGGAAGTAGTACAATGCCCTATCATATCATATCATATCATATCATATCATACAAAGCAGGTTAAGCAACTTAAGCAACTCAGAGATTGCGCAATCTACGCGCAATACACAAAACATCCGCCATTCAATATCGTCTCATTCAAATGCCCAATGTCCACTCAGCCCAAACTCAAACGAAGAGAAATCGACAATCGAACACCAACCGCATCACGCGATCTCCCCAACCTCAAGTAAAAACACAGCTCTGGGCTGGGCCTGCCGAATGCGCGCGAGATCAGATTTTCGCGGCTAGGCACATGAAGTGGGAAGATGCGAAAATCGAGTGGGGGCGTAGGGTTATGGGCATTATTGCTTGAATGGGATAAGTGGTAAGCTGTGGCACTGGGTGGCACGGGTTGGCACGAGTCAGATACCATACGGTGCTACGGAGGGATCGCCGGGTTGCGTGCGTGCGTGCGTGCGTTTCTTGCGGGTTGAGAGACAAGATGGAAGGAATGGAATACGAATGGGAATGGGATGATGCTGATGCTGATGGAGGAGTTGGGGGTTGGGATGTTCTGGTGGAAAGGCGTAAATGAAATCTGAATGAACGACTGAATTGATGCGAGACAACGAGACATTGCATTGGACTACACGAAGAAAAGAAGGAAGGGAGGGACACAGAGAGAGAGAAGGAAGGTGGAAGGAAGGGTGGGGAGTAGCCGAGAGATCAGAATAGAGGACATGAGGAGATCGAAGCAGAGGTCCCCGGTGTGTGAAGGATGCAAATGCTTCGCGGTGTCTGTCCGCCTCATGCCCTCTGTCTGTCCTCACTCGCCAAGAAAGAAAGAGGTGACAGACAGACAGCCGAACCGACTCGACTCGACCTGGTGCCGGCTCGGTTCTGGTTTCGGTACTCGGGTCGCAGCGTGACAGATAGACAGACATTGCGAATTTGATTTGATTTGAAAACAGAGGAAACGTGCCAGACTAAGCCTAAGCATTCCATTACATTATAACTCCTTCCACTTCCCTCTTCCACATTCCCTTTCCTTCCACCCAACCACACCCACACCACATAACACATAACACAGTTGTAGCAAGCACCCGTTGCAGTGCTACGCTAATGCCCTCTATCCTCAATCTCAAGTTCAAAGTTGGTTCCTACGCCAGCCAAGTCTTCGTTGACTCATTTTTTTTTGCCGTGTTTTTTTTCCGTGTTTTTTTCGTGATGTTGTGCGGGGATGTGTATAGGGAAACAAGTCTTTCGTCGCCTTCAGTAACCTCAACGACACCGAGTCCCTCACCAAAACATGGAAGGTGCCCCCCCTCCCCTTCTCTCTCTGTGTTTAGGCGCTAAAGGGAGTGGCTATGATTATGGCAGGTGTGTACAAAGGTCGCCAGTTACCTCGAACAAGGCTCGCGTCTCGAAAACCTGAGTTGGCGGCTATGGCACCTCCAAAACCTCATGGTCGACACCGACAACGCCAAGTCGAAGCGCGAGTTCAAGAAGCTCAGTAAATGCATGGGCGACAAGCTCGACAAGGAGAAAGGACGGTCCGTATTCTCCGCTTCCTTTGAACCCTTGACCCTATCTCACATTTCTTCCGTTTTTTCTTTTTTTCTTTCTGTTTCTAAATGGGTATGGGTATGGGTATGGTTGTTATGGATGGGTTGTTATGGATTGGAATTGGAATTGGAATTGGAATGGGAATGGGAATACAGGAGCATCGAAGAACTCGAAGCGCCCGACTTCAAGCGGAACCACTCCACCGACATGATCCGCCAACGCGCAGTGGAGAAGGAGAAAAGCCGCGAGGCGAGCCAGAACGCGCAGCCCGGCACTATCAAGCGCATGCAGTTCACCTTCAGCGTCGACCAGCCCCTCTCCCACCCGCACCCGCACGCGCAGGCGCACGCCCAGCCGGCAAGGAAACCGGACACGAGGCCGAGTGCGGAGTTCGCGAAGAGGGGGAGGGGGAGGGCGGTGGATGAGGATACGGTGATGGAGGATGGGGATGTTCCTTCTTCTTCCAACACCACCACCACCACCACCACCTCCTCTACCACGAACACCTCTACGACCAACACGAACCAGGGACAGAGCCTGCACTTCCCTTCCCTCTTCAGCAACAGCTTCGGCCCCTCCGCACTCCTCTACGCCGCGCCCACGCTAACCACCTCAATGAACTACGGCGAGGGCTTCCACCCGTCCGGCACATCCACCAACGCGGACGACTCCTTCAGCATCTCGCGGCCTACTATTGAGCTGCCGCTGGATGAGATTTTGTTCAGCGATGAGGGGGCGTGGGGGTCGCCTTTTACGTCTAGTAGGGAGGAGATGGAGGAGGGCGGTGCGGCGGCGATGGGTGGGCAGGAGGAGGGGGAGGGGGAGGAGGCTGCTGGTCAGCGGGATGTGGTTATGCAGGGTGTTGGGCTGGGGAGTGGGGGGCGGGGGGTTACGACGACGAGTATTACACCTGCTATGACTACTATCAAGAAACCTTCCCCACTCGCCTCTTCCTCCTCCCTTTCCATCTCCACCCACGCCTCCTCTTCCACCCACACCTCCACCTCCCACTCGAACTCGAACGACGCCTCGAGCTTCGGAGCAGACGACGACCACGCCTCCTCCGACTCCGACTCCGACATCGAGCACGCACTCTCCCCAGCCCCCTCAACCGCGCGTCGGAACATATTCAAAAACATCCCCCCCCTCTCCGCCGCCGTCAAAGAAGTGCTTCCAGAGACCGTCTCGCCGTCGCGGCTCTCCTCCCTCTCGTCTTCGCAGCACGCCTCCACGCACAACGTGCATGTGAACGCCAGCGCGAGTGCGAGTGCGAGTGCGAGTAATATCTACGGCACGCGCTCGAACACGCCGACGCAGCGCCCGCACTTGACTTTACGCATGTCCGGCTCCGTCACGCGTTCGTCTGGGCCCTCTGCCACCGCCACATCGCTCAACCCCGCCGTGCTCCGCGGTTCTTCGTCCTCCTCTGGCAATACCGCCACAACCACGGCAGGAGGAGGAGGGGGAGGGAATTCGGCGCCGGGGGGTGTTAAGGCGGAGTGTTCGAATTGTGGGGCTACGCATACGCCGTTGTGGAGGAGGGGGTTGAATGATGAGTTGAATTGTAATGCGTGTGGGTTGTATTGTAAACTTGTGCGTTCTCTTTCTTTCTTTCTCTCCCTTCCATGTCCCTTCTCCCTTCTCCCTCCCTTCTCTCCATCTCTCTCCATCTCTCCACTTCCCATCACAATCACTCGTTGAAGATGAAGATGAGCTAACCCCAGACCTCACAGCACAAACGTCCCCGCCCCAAAAGCATGCGCAACTCGCACGGCGAAGGCCGCGCACAAGCCGCGCCGCGCCAGGAGGCAGTCGACGTGATGGGTTCGTGTTCGTCCCCCTTTCCCCATTTGCCACACATTGAGCCGGGGTCTGACGTAGCTTCTTCGTCTTTGTTGTCTTCGTCCTCCTCTTCTGCGCACCATGCTTCCTCGAACTCGCACGCAAACTCGAATTCGCACTCGAATGTGAACTCGAACTCGCATTCGAATAATCACCATGCGTCGTCGAATGCGCATGCTGCGAACTATGTATCGTCGGCTTCGGGTGGGGGTGGGAATGGAACAGTTGCGGCGCAGTGTTTTAATTGTCATACCACCGCCACGCCTCTGTGGAGGAAAGACGACGAGGGCAAAACCGTCTGCAACGCGTGAGTCTCTCCTCCTTCCTTTCCTCTCATCGTTTAATTACAACCCACACACAAATAGCTGCGGCCTCTACTACAAACTCCACGGTTCCGCCCGCCCCATCTCCATGAAATCCGACGTAATCCGCAAACGCTCCCGGCACGACGCCCGCCGCCCCTCCTCCGCCTCCGCCAACCTTCCCCTCACCTCCTCCTCCTCCTCTGCGCACAACGCCAACAGCAACACAGACGACAACACCCCCTCCGCCTCGCCCGCCTTGTCGAGAAGGACCTCGCCGTTGCCGGAGGTGGGCGGGAGCCCGACGTTGGCGCCGGATAGCACGACGCAGATGAGCTATGATTTTGGGGACGAGGTGGATTATCGCGGGGCTTTGTCGGCCGCTTCTTCGGAGCTCATGGGGGCGCTCGGTGCGCTTGGGGCTTCGGTCGGTGTGGGGTCAGGAGCGGCAGGGAGTGGAGGGGCAGGGGGAGGGGGAGGGGGCATGGGAGGAGGGGAGGGGTTGTTGTTCCAGAATCCGTTCCAGCTTGCGTATCCCGGGCCGTATCATCCGGATTATTTGATGCAGCTGTATAGTTTGCCGTCGGATGCGTTGCCGTTTTCGAGTGTGGATGGGGCAGAGCTGGATATGGGGGGGATGACGTCGGGGATGTCGGGCATGGGTGGGATGGGTGCGGGGATGGGGATGGGGGGTGGTATGAGTGGGATGAGTGGGATGGGAAGTGGGAGTTTGGGGGGGATGGGCGGGATGGGCGGGGTCGGGAGTCCGAGGGGGAATAAGAGGAGGAGGATGAGTGAGGATTCGGGGGACGAGCCGCCGAGTAGCGCGGTTTCGTTTAGTTCTTATGGGGATGGGTACTCTTCTGCGTCGTCGTCCCACTCGCAATCGCACTCACACTCCAACTCCCTCTCCTCCTCCGCCTCCCACTCCCTCTCCTCCGCGCATTCACACGCGCACTCGCACTCCCTCAGCCACGCACACTCCCTCTCGCACGCACAACCCTCGCACCACACGCACCACGCGCACTCGCACTCCCTATCGCACTCGCTCTCCTCCGCCCACGCGCACGGCGGGCATGGTGGGCACGGCCACGGGCATGTGAGGAGGAGCTCGATGGAGTTCCCGTTCAGCACGTACAATCCCAACGGGACGATCAACCAGGGCCCGGCGCTGCGCGGGTCGGGGAATACGTTTTGGCACCCGCCGATGATGCCGCAGAGCGCGGCGGATGATGGGCATATGTTCCATCCGCCTATGGTCTCCGCGCCGTCGTCCTCCTCAAACTCCTCCTCTAACTCAAACTCCAACCACAACTCGAACTCGAACTCGAACTCGAACTCGCACTCGAATTCCAGCAACTCGTCGTCGCCGGGGTCGAACGCGGGAGGACAGCTGGGTGGGAACGAAGACTCGCCGATGGATTATCTGCACCCGCCGATGGTGATGCAAGATGAGGAGAGCCTTTTCTCGGCGTACCTGCACCCGCCCATGGCCCTGCCCGAGGGGATGGAGGAGTCTTCCTCCTCTTCCGGTTCCGGCTCCGGTGGTGGTGGGCACGGAGGAGGAGGGGGAGGGGGTGGGAGAGGGGATGGGGGTGATGCGGGGATGTTTGTGGATTCGTCGTATTTCCAAGATTGAGCCGCTGGTCGGCTGCGTCTGGGCCTTGTTGCAAGGACTCTTTTTCTTATGGACTACCTCCGTCGTCATCATCGTCATCGTCAGCATCATCGTCAGCATCATTGCATGATTCTCTCTTCATTGCATCTTTCATCCCGCCCCTCTGCATCGCTTCTGCACGACTACCGGTTGCTTTGTTTCACGGCTTCCCTGCATGGGTTTCTCTTTCCTCCTGCTGCGCCCGTCTGCTGCACTGTTTGCTTGCTTGAATCGTCGCTTTCACAACACAGTAACTTAGATGCTATCCAATCCATCGCAAAACTCATCGTCAATTATCTTTTTTTGCCTCTCCTGCCTCTCCTGCCTCTCGCCTCTCCCGCCTCGACTCGACTCGTTCCATTGTTCACAGCATCCTGCATTGGCAGGCTTACATACCCAACGCACTACAAACGACAACCTACATGCTCGAATCGATCAGCTTCGCCCCGCAATCCACAGTCGATTTGGGGCGCATACATTCATCCACATCTACGACACCATCTCCATCTCTCTCTTGACTTCTTGCATCGCTTCTTGCATCTTGCATCGTCCTGCATCGTCCCTCTCATTGCACCTATCCCGCATCCCGTCCCGTCACGTATTCGTCTTGCTCTCTGGCACGTCCGACCACGACCCACGAACGACAACGACAACGACAGTCCCATCATCAGCATCGTCACTTCTTGCTCCCGTCACGTCCAACGGCATAGCATTGCATACATCACCAACATTCAACATGCTTGGTTTTTCTCTTGGTTTCTTGTCGACCTCTCTTCATCACGCATCGTTAACATACACACATACATTTCCCTCTCTCCTCTCGTCTGTCTCCGCGTCTTCCTCGTCTTTTCCATTCCATATCATCGTTGTTGTTGTATACCACGCGAAGGACTTGCGCGTTTCAAGTCCCCAACAAGAAGAAAGAAAGAAAGAAATCATCCTCATCCACATCCACCGTCCACTTGCCATCGCACTCATCACTCAAAAAGTCGAGTACGATTATCTATTCACCCCTTCTTCCTTCTTCCTTCTTCTTCTCCCTCAACAACGCCCAAGCTTTGTGTACATTACCGTGCCGCCGCCGTGTTATAGTTATTTACATATCACCCACATCGTAGTACGTTTCGTGCTTGGAATACAAAATCGAATAGCTGTTCTTGTTGTGCCTATCTATAATTCCACGCCTGATGAGATTGGTGAACTGGGACAGGGGCTTGGGTTTGATACCGGGATACCGGCGAACGGCCCTGCATTTATTGTATTTCCACTGGGCAGAGAGAGTGGTGTGGCAGCTCTGAAAACACGCCAACAAGGCCACTGGTTGATTGGTCGTTTTCCACTAGACACCTACAGCCCGTGCCAGTATGTTGTATGTTGAAAAAATTTCGCGAGCAATGTAGGGTAAGTAATAGGTATGTTATCAAATGATAACTCGATGGATTCTGGCTACTACTGGGTTCAGTGCTTCTACCCCACTGGTGCCAGAACCGGAAGCTGCTATTGCTTGCCATGCATGCTAACGAGCAAATCCAAGTTCTTGCAGTGCAGCGCTCCGGATTCTCTTCTCGCAAGATTTTTGGAAACGGCACCCTCCGTGCCCGGTATTATAATTGTTTTCCGAGGTTGGATAGTGCAAAATAAAATAATGACTTGCAACTTTGAGATGGATTTCGAGTGCATTGCCGCTTACTCCCCTGGACTGGAGACAAGGGAGTGGTTGTTTCGAGGAGGAATAAGTAATATGTACCAATTATATATATACCGCAAGAGGGAAAGGACTCCCAAGGGACTTCTGTCAGTCGCAAAATGAAGACAGAGGGCGGCAGGTTTTAGTTATTGCTGCGTGCTTGCTACTACCTGATGCTGGCTGGGATTGCAAGGTATACTCAATGGTATATGTGCCCGTAGCATACATTATTCGTATTCGTATTTACAACGTAGTTCCGCTAGGACCCAAACACCGGTCTTCTCTCTCAATTGCTGTATGTAGTTGCAAACCCAAGTTTTAGCTCCTCAAAGTGCTGTGCGGGGATTCAGATGAAATTGGGCTCGAACAGGGGCTTATTGGCTTTGACGTGCTGCGGATTCATTCTGGTTCTGGTTCTGTGCTGTGTGAGAGCTGGTACGTTATTTCGAATGGTGGCTGGCAAAGTCGCGGGAACCCTGGGTCTGGGTGCTTGTTGCCTGCCTGTTGGAAAAGGAGAGATTTCGGAGGATCCATGGCCCTGGCCTTCGTCCTGGCTTTGCTTCGTCGTGTAAGACGAGAGTGGGTGGCGGAGATACGCGCCGAGTCGGCCGCTGGATAATACCTTCCGTTGATCCGACACACAGGGGCCAGAAAAACAGATTATTCCTTCCTTCCTTCCTTCCTTCCTTCCTTCGCTTGGCAATTCGATATCCCGTTCCATTCCATTCCAGACACAAAACCTTTCGATTTTGTTGTACTTTTTCTTTTTTCATCTTTCTCCTTCGAAATCTTCCGAGAATTCTTTCCTATGTTCGTTCGTGCGTGATACAAATCACATTCGTTTCGTAGGCGCCACCGCGAACCAGCTCATCATCACACCGAGTTGCCACCGAGCCGCACGGTCGTCCTCTTCCTTCGCCCATACGCCCATACGTGTGTATATGTTATGTTATGTGACCATGGCTGGTCTGCTGCCGCCTCGTGCATCAGACCTTGCGTTTTCGTTCTTGTCAGTGAGCTTCTTGGAGATACGGTGATTGTGATTGTAATTCGCGAGGCTACTGTATACACACCCGCACCGAACTCCGTACCACTTCGTGCAGCGTTCTCCCTTTCCCCCTCTCCACAGTTGGTTGGTTAGTAGAGTATGTTTATGGATATGGGTCTTATCTTTCGCTTTACTTATTCGACCGCGTGTTGTCGTCGGTGTGCGTATGTCAGTGGTGGGTGCTATCAGGTGCTATCGTTGTATTACATTACGTCGGTGCATGAACCACCATATTTATCTCTCCGGCAAAGGCCACCTTCCTAACACCGGATGAACGCTTTGTGTGTCGTGGAGGATATGAATAGGTGGTTTCGAACGTTCAGCTTCTCGTGATCATGAAGCTTGCCTGCAAGCACAAGCGAAGAGGGTTGTCTTCTATGCGGTATTTTTGACTTTGACAGAGCTTGTTCGAGCAAGGTAATTCCTAAAATCTGGCGGTTCTGGGGTGTCGTTATCCTACTCCCTTACACACAAGCAAGCAAGGAAGCAGGGAGACTTCCAAGTCATTCGAGGAAGGAACTACCGAACTGTCACTGTCAAAGTGCAAATGTTTCCCCCCAAGTCCGTCATCTCATTTCATTTGTCCATTCTCGATCTTCAATGTCTCAGTCAGCAGGGGAGGAGGGTGTCACGGGCAAGTAGAGGGCCTTCTCGAACGGAGGTTGCGATGCAACCAACCTCACGAGATCAGCTATCAGCGTATTCGACATTGCGGTGGCGCATCACAAGGTGGATATGGCGGGGTGGGGTAACGATCTCGAGCAAGCCTGTGCTCAACGAGGTGAGGTCTGTTGTTCGGGTTGGTCGGTGCGGATATCGATATCGAAATCGAAATTGCGTCTTGGCTGAGGTGCTCACATGAGATGCTTGGTTGGGATAAGTCATCCATAGGCTCAACTTCTCTTCTGAGATCAGGACCGACGCCGTCACGCTGCGAGACTCGAGTTCGATTCGTGCATCGGCACTTCCTACCGGTCTATCCTGAGTGAATGAATGGATAGAGGTTTACGGAAGATTCAGAACGACTCGAGTTGCACAGCATAAGAAGAAGCTGTTCTTTGATTAATAGTGTACACCGGTAAATCTATGCTATCAGCCATTCAAATTCAAATGAAATGAAGTGTCTGTCTGTCTGTCATTGAGAGTTGTGCTCACCCTGATTTGTGGTGGGGTGCCAGCGACATTACGCCGCGGTCACCCCTTCCATGTACGAAGTTCTTAAACCTAAAGTGATGTTTTGGGGATCCAAAGCGGTGAAAGAATGACTGAGATCGAGGGGTACTCTGACCTCATTTTAACTTTAACTTCCAGTCAACTTCCAGGTTCCTGGCGAGGGTCTCGGCGGACTTCTAATTTGAGCCTGGAAGCTGGTGAACAACAAGTCCAACAATCTTTAAGGAGTCCGTCCTTGGTCCGTCTCAGTCGCATCGTCCCTCCCACTTTCTCGGAGTCTCACTGTCCAACATTTCGGAATGTACGGCCGCTCGTTCGTTCGAAACCAACTTGAAAATCTTACAGAATGAATCAAGCACTAACATTTCATGCGGTCATCTTTCACATGAAATCGCCGCCTCTACTCGGGTCTCATTACACGACGGCTTTGGATACCGTCAAATACCACACTGAGAGAAGTGTGGCTTCCTCCAAGTGGGGGAGGATTATAAACCCGACATGCCCGCGCAGCTTCTCTCGAAGGCGTCTACCATAAGATATTGCATGCAATGCAATCTCTGCGCATCAAGTCTCTTAGCTACGGCCCCATCCTGTGGAGTGTTCAATGTTGAGGTCCATATGCAGCGACCGCACATCTCTATACGATAAAGAACTACACTGTGCTTTGCTGCTTGTTTTATACTGGTGGAGAATTATCTGGCCAGCTCTTGCCCGCTAGTTCGTCAGCACAAACAGTCAATCCTCGAGCAGACCATGATACACCGTTGGTCATTGGTAAGCCCGATATTCAAGAGTGCAAGTCTACTGGCAGAATACAACTCGTGACCACATTGAGAGTCGACAAAAACATGGTCAACTTTACTGTGGGGTAGATGTCTAGAACACCTAATGTGGCGGTCCCGACAACCATCATGGTGACGGCTTTCTTTCCTCGAGGTCACTACATGCACTCATGTGGTTCTTAAAGATAATCAGAGCTGCTAGCTCATGTAGTCAAAATGCCAATCGTCTACACTATCGCCCCGCAATCTATAAATTGGCCTTCAGAATGAGCTGGTAACATCAACCTTCCCGCTATTCCTATCATGCTCGGGCTTTCTACTATTGCTGTAGCTTTCCTCTACGGAGCATCAGTCACCCTTGGTGGTCCGGTGAACTCCACCGATACAGATAGCATTCGGAGGACATGCGGTACTGAAATCAGCAACTCGCAACTCATCGCCAACGAGAAGCATTTCGCCGCTAACAGAGTCCGCGTTGGCGCTGGCTCCCCATTGCGTCTCGCCACTGCCCCGCTCGATGTATACTTCCATGTCATCTACAAGAACGAGAGCTTGACAGGCGGTTTCATCACGTACGTTATCTAATCCTCGAACCGTCGCGGTCGGCTAACTTCCTCAACAGGGACGCTCAGATTGCCGATCAGATACAGGTCCTGAACGACGGCTATGCACCCTCGGGCGTCCAGTTCAGTCTCAAGGAAGTGACTCGGAACCTGAATGCCACTCAGTTCAGCCGAGCAGGTCCTTTTTCGACAGCGTAAGATGATTGTATCGGCCTCCCAAAGCAAATCGTGTTGATAATATTTTTAAAGTGCTATGCAGGCAGAGATGAAGACCGCGCTCCGAAAGGGCGGCCCAGCAGCCCTCAACGTTTACTCTGTTGGGTACTCACATTCAGCTATCTCCCTGACACTTCGTCTTACATTTTGCCGACAGCTTTGAATTGGGCGATGTCAGGGGTCTGCTCGGATATGCCACATTCCCGATCGACTACCAAGTGTCTCCATGGGACGATGGTGTTGTTGTCTTGTACTCTTCGCTGCCCGGAGGCTCAATGCGAGACTACAACGAAGGCAAGGTATTATCCCTTTCCCATCCTCTCAACGCATACCCGAGAACTTATCGGTTTGGTAGACCTTGACGCACGAAGTGGGTCACTGGGCAGGGTTGTACCATACCTTCCAGGGTGAATGCGGCAGCGTAGGCGATGAAGTCGACGATACTCCCCCGGAGGATTCCCCCGCCGACGGATGCCCAGTAGGACGCGATACTTGCCCTGGTGGAGGTGTCGACCCCATTGGTGAGATATTTCGATTGTGTATGTTTCTCGTTCGCTAAGAGTCACCGCTTCAGAAAACTTTATGGACTACTCTTATGACTCGTGTATGACCACATTCTCGCCCGGACAGGTTGTCCGCCTGAAAGATCAGATTGCCACTTACCGCGACGTCGTCGACGTACCTGAAGAACCGACGACGACAGTAATCAGCTCTACTACATCCGAGTCTAGCACATCTACTTCAACTGTACCAGCATGCACAGTGGCTTGACCTTGACCTGTATGAACGATATTTATCAATGCTATGTATATTTTTCTTGTACATGTTCCCATCTCTATCCTCAAAGTGTTTACAACTGTGACTTACAGTGTGAGTATGGTTCGGAGAGTCCTGATGAGCCGTGAGTTCTTAGTGAGTTACGGCGCGTAACTCGCAGGCGCTCGCACGGCATGGTCTAAATGCCGAAGAGATTCCCACGGCGTGGTCCCCACATTTAACTTAGCACCCGCGGTGCAAGCTTAAATTATAGTTTAACAACGCGTGTCTCTGGGACTGCTTGTCGATTCCAAGAGCCAAAATCTAGTGTTACCTACCTACCCGAAATCAATGTCAGCCCCATCGCGACATCAGACAAGAGGCTCTACGCTCATCGACTCCGAACATATTCACATCACTGGAGGGTACTTCACGAACACGACTCATACCCTGAATATTGACGGCAAGCATGGTAAGCGAATTGATATCTTTGCATGGAATCTCACTGACCAGACCAATGTGATAGCAGATCTGGATATTCTCCTCAAACATACTGTCCTTGAAGCAATGCATGACTCCGGCGATCGCTTGGACCGCCCAAGATGCGATCCGGATACACGAGTCTTGATTATAGAGAAAATATTGGCTTGGATTGCGGGCGGAGAATCTCCTTCTATGTTGTGGGCTCGAGGATCGGCCGGGGTTGGGAAGACAGCCCTCGCTCAATCAATCGCAGAACGTGCTTCCCAGAAGAAGTATTTGCTTGCGAGCTTCTTCTTTTCCGGGATATCTCAACTGCGAAGTGATGGAAAGTTTTTAGTTGCGACGATTGTATACCAGCTTATCTCTAACGTTCCTGAGACGCGGTCGCTCGTGCAGAAAGTCTTAACAAACGATCCTCTCATTTTCGACAAATCTCTCGACACTCAGATGACAAAGCTCATCATTGAACCTCTCAACTGTATCCCCAAGAAGCGCAGTGCGCGTATCCTCGCTGCATCCATTCAACCCAGACTCATTGTTGTGGATGGTCTTGACGAGTGCTCAGACGGAGCAGTCCAACGCGAACTCGTGAGGGTTATCAGTGACGCCGCCAAACGACTAGATTACCCTATCAAATTCCTGATTACAAGTCGGCCGGAGGCGCATATCGACCTTGCATTCAAGGATGGTGCAATTCGAGGTCTTTCTCGAATTAATTTGTCCGAGGACGTTCGTGCCTTGAAGAAGGACATTCAGACGTTTCTGCGAAAGGCATTTCTCGAAATCAAGAAATCCCATGTCCTGCAACCTCACATTCCCAACGATTGGCCAGGTGCTGACACAATTGACACCCTTGTGCACAAATCTTCTGGGCAGTTTATCTATGCTTCAACCGTCATTAACTATGTCAAATCTCCCAAGCGTCGACCAACCGAACGCCTTGACATTGTCCTTGGCCTCTCTTCCTCTGCTACGTCCACCGAGAATCCATTCGCTCAGCTTGATGCATTGTACCGACATATTTTGTCCTCTGTCGATCATAAATGGACTGTCTTGAAAATATTAGGTGTTCTCATTATACCAAGGAAGGAGGACGATGACTTCGGGGACTACTCCACTCCAGCCATGTTGCAACAACTCCTTTTCTTGCAGCCTGGAGATGTCGAGCTTGCTTTGAACGACTTGCTATCCGTGTTGACCTTCAGCACCCCGGATGCGCCGATCCGCCTTTTACACGCCTCCCTCGCTGAGTATCTTCTCACTCCGTCCAGGGCACTGGATTTCTATGTCAATCTGCGCTTATCACATGCAGCTCTTGCCCGAGGATATCTCAATTATACCCCAACTGAGCACAGTACGTTACTACTGGTCCACAGTTTCTATCATGATGATGTGAATCTGAAAACTCTTCCATACAGAGTCGGTCGCATTCTGGAACCCGATCATAACGCATCTCAGGCGGGCTGAGATAACCAGGGAATTGTGGCAAGACCTACTTCATTTCGATATTTCTGGCATTTTCACGAAAGTGCTTCCTTCTCCGCCTGTATGTCCTCCGTCGATTAGTTCCTACGGAACGGCCCGCGAAACCAGGGATTCTCTGAGAACCATCTATTATATGGTTAGAGACAAGAGCTCGGACACCAATTCTTCCGAAAATACTCGTATCGTTTTTCCAACGGACACCATGCCGTATCCTTGGTTCTGGATCAATAACTTTATGTCTTCCTTGCTAGCAGCGTGTTCGCAGGTGTGTTTCTCGTATTGCTTGTGATGTCTCTCAACAAAACTGACCAGGTTGATGTCAATTTAAACAAGTACCGAGGAAAGGACCTAGACACTTCGCTGATTCATACCTCTTTTCTCAATAAACTTGACCAACATTTCAGGAAAGAGCTGGTGCGCTACAGTCGCCACGAAGAACTTCTCGATTTTCTAGCAGTGGTTGCGGTATATATAGGCCTATCAAAGGAGACCCAGGACGATCTATGCAGTTGCATGCGTGATATCGCAGAGCCGAAGTTCAGTGGATCCCGTGCCCGTTTTTTCTGGGATATCGACCGACAAACACTCAATCTCTGGAACTTCTTGAAGCTTATAGCATCGTTCCCGGATTCTCAGTTACCCAGCAGGAGTAATTTGTGGCTGATGTCCGACTTCCTGACGGATCCCGAAAGAGCCGAGGAACACTACATCAGCGGTGAGCTATATGCTCATGCAGCACTCAGGTGCTTGACGTCTATATGTGCTCCAATGTTTGTCGTTTCCGCTTTCTTACTTCGCCTGATATGCTCAAGGTGGAATTTTTAGAGACTCAGAGCTCTGCTTCTTTCCCTTCTTGATGACGGATAGAACATATTTCAATGGGACATGCCTTGAATGTGCAACAGCCTTCCTTTCCAAAGCTGCACAGTCGGAGGAACTCGTCTCGTTCCTGATTGACAACATTGTTTACCTCGCCTGGCTTGAAGGGTGCTTTCCGGACCAAGGCAAGATTTTTGCGGCTGTGATGAAACATTACCTCCAGGTACCTTAGCATTGTAAATTGCAGGATTATTACTTACTGAAGGCACTAGTGTGCTGAGGATACAGAAGCCAGTATAGACTGGACAAGCACAGACTCAGAAGATACGCGATGTCATTCGCCAAACATATCCGAGCCGCGATTTCCTGGGGATTAGGCAGCCCCAAAATGATGTTTGGGAATCTAAGTGAACGATGTATGTGAACGGTCCGTTTCCGACTCACCAATATGTAAAAACAGGCGGTGTATATTCTGGCCGCGGGGCCAAGGAGAAGCAACCTTCTCCAGGGATGTAGGAGCGTCGAAGATAAGACCTCGCTGATTGGTAAAGTGATGGTTGCCATCGACGTTGCAATACTAGAAGATTGAATAAACTGCACTTGGCTGATCAAAGATGAGCTGGTTTGTTAAAATGACTCCAACAAATCGTTCCCCAGAGGCTCCCTGACGCTGTCGGCTGGGACCAAGTTGCGGTGATTCCGAGTAGGTAATGACCCCTATCCCCATTACAGCGTTTTGGGTTGATGGCTTGTGATGCACTGATGAATTTTTCAAGTTGAACCATCATGGGACACGCGCAGTGTACGCTGCTGTACCGAGTGTGGCTCAGGACGCGATGGCGATCGGCGGTCTAGCTTTGGTTGAATTGAAGGCGGTCGAAAACGCAGATACGAGAAGAGAATCAAGTGATGGTGCAGGGATCTTGATATGTGGAGTGCTAGGTAATGAGGGACGAAATTTTGAACAAAACGGAATATCAGTTTCTGTTTTGTGTCTGCGGAAAAGAGGCTTACATGGACTGTCTTGCTTGATCTGGATAACATGTGAGTGAGTCAGTGGCGCAATGGTTCAATCCAATGCAAGGTTGGGGTAGGTGTTGGGGAAGAAGACAACCGAAGAAAACATATTTCATATCCTTGCTTCACCTACGGCATCTCCAAGTTCTAGCTCTCAAGCCCTGATACCTATGCTTGGTGAGGTGGCACCGGATGACCTGACGCAGAGCCTTATTTCCATTGTCAACCCAATTGCCTCGATCAAGGCGATCTCGCACAATTCCCTCGAAATGGGATGTCGCCAATGGTCGCACGTCTTCATGACCTGTCGTTCCGTCAAGCTCCTGGAAAATTAAGGAAGCTGCCAAGTCTCATTCATGAAAATGGCGCGGCGCAAAAGTCATTTGGGAGGATAAGGCATTCAGGAAGGCAGAAAAAAACTGAGAAGGGCTTCAGACGACGCGCCAACTTGCGGTCACATGACTTTGCTGCGTGGTCACGGTCTCAGTGATAGAGTAGGACTGATAAGGCCTCTCGCTACTATCACTGGTGGGAACTTTACAGGGGTGTTAACATTACAAATCTGTTTCTCCGAGTGTATATCGGCCACCACCCCTTCCATGGCCAACCGATTGACACAGCAGTGTATTTCCGGATATTTATATATCTACTCTATGTGCCCCAGCTTTCCCATGAATCAAATGAACTCTGTGGAAGAAGATACTGGCTAGGACATTTGCTAGCACCTTGGTTCAAGATACAAAGATCACAAGATCTTGTCATGCCAACAGAAGATTTAGCACTGATTTTCATTGGAGGTCCATGGTACATGTATTTCATGATACGAACTGAAGCCAATTGCTGTGAGATGGAGGAGGGATGAATTGGGAACTCAATCAGTGTGTTTTGAGGAGCAATTATTGTGAACCTGCGTGACATTGACATTGAACCCCGCTAAGAGGCAGCTGAGGCGGTGGCGGTTCATTGACCTTTTCCGTAGGTCGTGGCATGAGCCGGACTTGCAAAGCCCGTCAACCTCAGAAAGCAAAGTCTGGAAACTACAAAGCCAAAGTTGTCGCAGCCGTCGCATTTCTTCAGGAACTTCCTCTTGACAAAAAAATCAACTACATCACAACTGCAGCCAAATTTGAGATCAAGTGCTGCACACTGCGGAATCGATACCTTGGCATACACAGATCACCTGGGGCCTATCACAAGCAGCAGAAACTCTTGACAACCGCCAGGGAGGAAGTCTTGCTGGAATGGATTTTCCACCATGCTGAAGAAGGCCGGCCTTGGAGTCGCAAACTCATCAAGATCGAAGTTTGCAAGCTAATTGGGAAGAAGCCTTTGGATGAGTGGGTCAAGGCATTCATGGAATGCCATGAAGAAGACCTGAAGTTCTGCGGCGCCTCAGGTCTGGACCCAAAACAAGCGTAGGCATTCAACACAAACTGCATTGCAGACCAGTTCCAAAATCTCAGCGCCGGAATGGAGACATATCAATACAAGGTCCACAACATCTACAACTTTGATGAAACTGGGATGCAAATAGGTGGAGGATGGAAATGTACTGGGAGGAAGTGGTTTATGTCTCACCGCAGCCGCAAAGTACAAGCAATGTGATGTGAATCTGGAACTTGTCACCGTCATGGAGTGTGCATGTGCAGATGGCAAAATGTTAGACCCGGGGTTCATCTTTCAAGGAAAACATACTTTTGACATTGACTGGTTTCAGAAGTATCCTGGGATTTTGTCAGTCTTCAGCCAATTCAGATTAGTCATGTTCATGATACTCACACAGCCTCATTCTTATCCAGAGTTGGTCTTACGGAAAATGGCTGGCCTGATGATTATCAGTGTCTCCTTTGGTTCCAATGGGTGTTCATACCTCAAGTCTGCCGCCAAGCAGAGATGCATGGTGTTAAGGATGACCCAATCCTGCTCATTTTCAATGGCCACAGCTCCCATTTGACAGATGAACTGCGCAAAGAAGCCATCAAAAACAAGATCCATTTTTTCAAGCTTTGTGCTCACACGACGCACAAAACCCAGCCCTGCAATGTTGGATGCTTTGGGCCTATGTCAAAGAAGTGGTTGGAGCGGATGGAGGAGATTGTTGAGGAGACTGGGGAAGGGTCGCAGAAACATGAGTTTGTCAATGAGTAAGGTAGGTGTCATCCATTATCGACAAAGATCACGTGAAATGTGTGACAAAGCTAAATATGGCAGGTACACGGTCAATTAAGCCAAAAAGCGTGTTTTTTGAAGGATTAGGATACATTTTGTCGTAAAGCTCTCCCACATTGTATAGACTACATTATCAGACACGTGAAAATGAAGATTTCTTGGCAAAAGAGAGAGATTTCATTGAGTTATTTCCAAAATCAGCCAAACCACCATCAACAATTACAGTCAATCCTACATATCCCTCCATCCCATCTGCGCAGAGTCTCCAAATCAAAGCATGGGACGCCCAAAACGAAGGAAGATGATTAACATGCAAAATCTCAAAGGAGGGTCAGGAGAAAACACGTCGAAACGGAGGAAAATAACTAAAATGGGAGATTTAGTTGGGGATGAGAAGGAGAATGTATGTTTTGCTCACCCATAACACCATTTCATAACACCGAAGCTGGCTTTAGATATGTCCTACATCTAGTCAAAGCCATAGTGGTGCATCAGACAAACCTCAAGATCCGGCGCCTATAGAAAGCATGCAGTCAAAGTTTCGATGCAAGGTAAAACAGGGCAATATGGCAACACGTTCGGATCTTTGCCCTGCATTCCAAAGTTTCTCAGTAATTGAAGAAAGACTTGCCAACAATGTGGAGATTGACTGTGAGGATGTATTTGGGGATATGCCGGGGCTTGAAGATGCAGACTCGGACTCGGATGATGAAGAAGACACGGATCACAATGACCCCGATGTTGAGGCAGATGACATACAGAACATCTATGCAGATGGTCTCGACTTCAAATGGACGGAATGCAGAACCAACTTACCACATGCCGGACCACCAGAGGGATACAACTATACACCATTTATTCCCAAAGATGCACCTCGAGAGTTCGCAGGTCATATCTGTGTTTCACCAACCATACAACAAGCACTTGCGGCACTAGCAGATCTCAAGCCCCTTATTCGGCCAAAGCGGCAAACGGGAACAGGATACCGGGATCCTGAGCTTGATCTATGGACAAGAGCTCGCCTAGAGGGGATGCAGTCAATGCTGCTCATGTATACGGATTCAAAGTCACGTACATATGATAATTGGGGGGCATCTTCATGCCAGACAGCCATTGGTATGGGACAAGGCCGCCACTGCGCTTGTCGCCTTTGAGAACTGTGCCGAGAATTCATCAAGGACCAAAAAATCTTACCCATCAATCCCTTTGGTGATTGGAACAAATCCATGCTTGCCGATGAAAACCTGCGCAACAAAATCAGTATCTTTCTACTCTCTATTGGGAACAAAATCTCCGCCAAGAAACTTATGGACTTTCTTGCACAACCAGATGTCAGGGAGAAGTTTGGAATCTAGAAACCAATCAGCCACAAAACAGCATGTTGATATGTCAACTCCCTTGGGTACCGATATAGAGCAACACCAAAAGGGCAGTATGCCAATGGTCACAAACGGGATGACGTGGTCTTCTATCGGGAGAGTGTCTTCTTGCCTCAATGGCATTGAATTCACAAGCGGATGGCCACCTGGGATGAGAAGCTAGTTGAATCAGGTCCTTGCGGCATGGGTTGCCGCATTATCACCTGGTTTCACGACGAGTCAATTTTTTACGCACAAGACCGTCGCAAAAAAGGCTGGTACCACAAGGATGCACCAGCAAGGCCGTACGCCAAGGGTGAAGGTGCATTGTTGATGGTTGCGGATTTCGTGTCTGCTGATTTTGGCTGGCTTTGATCTCCTGATGGAAAACAATCAGCTTGGCGGCTGTTCAAGCCAGGCAAAAATTGAGACGGTTACTTTTTGAATGAAGAAATCCAGGAGCAGGTGCAGGCCGCAATGGACATTCTGCAAGAGTTCTATCCGCAGTTTGACCATGTTTTCATTTATGATAACGCAATGACTCACCTGAAACGGGCCAATGACGCATTATCCGCACGCCGAATGCCAAAAAATATTCCGAGAGCGGGACTTAACTGGGGAGTGGAGGTAGTGAAACGCGATCCAATAACAGGAAAGCCTGTCATTAAACCTGATGGCAAGCCCAAAAAGATCAAGATACAGATGAAGGATACTCACCTTCCAAATGGCGAACCACAAACCTTTTATTTTCCTCTAGAACATCCTTGAGAAGGAGTATTCAAGGGAATGGCCGTGATTCTTGAGGAAAGGGGGTTCCGCGATACGTCAAAGATGCTTGCCGAGTGCAAGGGTTTCAAGTGCAAGGTTGGGGCAACAGATTGCTGCTGTTGCTGCATCCTTTATAATCAGCCAGACTTCGCAAATGTGGACTCACTACTCGAAGCGATTTGTCATGCGCGTGGATTCCAGGTCTTGTTTCTTCCAAAGTTTCACTGCGAATTGAATTTTATCGAGCAGTGCTGGGGACGGGCAAAAAGTATCTATCGCACGTACCCTGAATCTTCTTGTGAAGACCATCTCCACGACAACACCATCACGGCTCTGGAATTGATTCCTTTATCAATGATGCGGAAATTCTTGAATCGCTCTCTGCGGTTTATGGACGCTTACAGATGTGGGCTGAATGGCCGGCAGGCAGCATGGGCATCAAGGAGGTATTGCGGGCATTGAGTTCTGCCTAACAACATAATGGTGGAGCTAGAGAAGCAAGGCATCTGTTAGACCTTGCGTTGTGTGAAAAAAGCGGTGGGAGAGCGGGGTAAACTGTCATCTGTGCAAACACGTGCTGTTATCTTGTGGCATCAATGCTCATCAATGATGGAAACAGTAAACCACCTTCTTTGGAAAATAAGTCATCACCGAAGAGTCCGATCCTCACAAAAATTTGAGATAATCTTCACAACACATTCTATAACAATTTGTCGGAGCCATATACTCTAATACTTTCTTCAAAAGCCATAAAATTGACCTCCATTGTTTCTCCGAGCCATTCCTTCCTTACTTGATTCTTTATGTCACAAAAAAGTAACATCTCGTGATTGTTGTTGATAATGGATGACACCTACCTTACATGGCTGTCTGAAGTGCTTTGATCACAAAGGAGAGTGTCTTGGCGGTGTTCAGAAAGACTGGTATCCACCCATTCAATCCAAGCATCTTCACAAAAGAAGACTTTGTACCAAGCTGTGTCTCTTCCACACAAGCTCGCATGCGCATATCATATCCATCTGCGCAATCCCAGCCTGACACCACTGCTTCTCCCACCACCAATCAAGATGAGTCCCTTAAGAAGGAACACTCCATGACTGGCTTTGATTCACACGTTCTACAGAAAATGAGAGTGAGATTGCGATGGATGCTACAGAGACTCTTACTTCAAATGTTGACGTGACCAATGCAGGTCAAGAAGAATACAAACCTCCAATCCAGTGGTTCTTTGATGCTGACAACAACCTTCCAATGGACCCCACACTGTCACAACATCCGACAACCCCATTGCCATCATCTGTCACCATGACCTTGCCGCTAGTTACCCATCTGCCTTCATCTGATCATCCCAGGATGTTGTCAATAACTGCGGCAGAGAAGGCAGAGAAGGCAGAGAAGGCAGAGAAGGAGAGGCTTGAAGCAGAGAAGGCAGCTTCCAAAGCTGCCACAGAAAAGGAGAACAAAGTGCGCCGGGGCCGCCGGCTTAGACATCCGCTACCGGGGAAGTCTCAAGAGCAAGCGCAAAGCGGAACTCAAGGATATTGCCACCCTCCTTGCAATCTTGTTCACAGCCAAGACAACCAATCCACAGCTTGTCACAGCAATCACAACACAACTCATTGGCCAGGCTGAACTCAAGCACAATGTACGGTTTGAAGGACTATACGCAAACCTACCACAAGATCCAGTCCCACTCAAGGAGCCGATGTGCTCTCGCACTCCATCTCCAGCTGCATTGCCATCAGCCAGCCATTCTCTCCCTCCGTCATCACTTATCCCATGCATTTCAATGGCGACCCATTCCAGTCACAATGCCACATTTCCGACAACAGCGGCCCATCACAATACCATGCTTACAACACTGACAAGAATGCAGACAAAGGCAGTTTTGCACCATTGGTGTCCTCCAAACGGCCACTTTCTTTGGTACAACTGTCTCAATCACCGGTCAATTGTGATTGCGGCCATCGATATCATCCTTATGCCAATGTTTCCTTCTAGTTGCCATTACCTTCCAGGTCAGGGATCCACCAACCTCTTCCTTATGTTTGCCCTTGCCCTTGTCCTCTTTCCAAACAAGGCTCATCTTCCCCCCCCTTGATGACTTTGAGAACACTCCCCAACCTTGTCTTATCCACACATTACAACACCAGCCCCTCCCCTAATGTATCACAACATTCAATGTCTCTATAATACTCCATTCTATCATCCTGATGTCTTGTCAATGGCTTCCGGCACACTGTCTACTTATAATCTTCCTTGATGACTCACTGTATATCTGAATAATTCTAGCCTATAACTTTCATATCTAATCTCTTGTACACAATTCATACCTATTCCATTGTACATACCTCATATATTTTCATGTGGAATAACGGAACAGCTTGGTCTTTGTTGGGCAAGAGAGCATGAAAATTTGGCTGCACTGCAAAGGACTTGTAAAGTGCCCACCCTGTCCAAAATGGGATGCCAAGCGGAGATCCTAACATGCCGTGTGACTTTGTTGTGACTGATCCTGTAGTTGAGCGGAATTCATGCAAATTTGAGCATCTTGTGTAATTTGCCTCATTGCCATTTTCCCCGCCCTCCATTGGTTGATATTTCCTGCCATTCGGACTCAGAAGTAATCCAAGCTGCATGATCATCCAAATTTCCAACAAAAAAGGGTACAGGATCCCTATATACCGCCCAATCCTACTCAGATTTGTAAAGTTCCCACCAGTGATAGTATGGTCTTCCCCGACATCTCCCAAACATCTCAACAAACTGATTGTATCCCACATATGTTGTATAGCTTAATGTTTGAATAAAGTCTGATAGCTGAGAGTTGAGGCTATCTTGCCACAGGGTTGCTCTAATGTTCTTCAAAGGTCGAACAAGAATGCCAGTTGGTACATTAGAGATTTCATCTTGTTGACAAGCTAAACTGACGGTCAAATATCTGCGCTACTGCTCTCTATTAATAATCAAAGGGACCATTGACAGTAGCGCCTGAGCTTTCCAAACGGCCATCTGGCAGATGGAGAGAGAAGGGCAACCATTATGAGCGGAACGGGTTTAAGTATACAAGCAAGACATCAGAATCAAAGGTGTCTAGAAGTTTCAATGTTGGTATTGTCTGCTGCATCTGGGCGTGTCTACTTTGCATCTTGGAAATCTGTACTGCCCGTGAGTTTTGAACATTTACGGTAGACATACATTGTTCAAATAAAAGGATAAGTATAGCAGCTTACTGTTGACATCCCGTACCCTCTTCAATGGTGGTTGGCATTCCCACTCTCTTAGACAGTGCAGAATTGTAGCCCACATGGCCCATCAACCAAAATCCTTGTTGCTAGTGCTTGCTATGGAGAAAGCAAAAGCAAGTTTATCTCTGTGGGCAAACCGCTGGTCCCATAACTGCGGCAATTAATATTGATTGCATTTACAAGAGAGAATCTGGTACAAGATTGTACAAGATTGAAGGATTTTCTGCCTTTGTTGAAAGCTTGCACACTGACGTTGACATGTTTGAAGGGCAGAATGATCACATTATTCCACAACATGGAAAGATCAACTGCCAGAGAACTGCACCTACATATTATATACAGACCAACACCTGCCAACATGCTGGACTGTTTCTGCCAAGTGATAGCCAAGTATTTTGGAAAGCTTTACAAATGGAGTGAGGGAGTGAGCAAGAGCCAGTATTGAGGTCCCGGCACACCATGACCAAGCTCGGAGAGCACAAGGCGTTTCAAGACCAATGTATGATAAATGTATCAAGGTTGCTATCACCACAGGGCAATCAGGTGTGCACGCGTCAAACTAACAATGGTTGATTGAAGTTAACACGCAGGGAGACAAGAAAGAAAGGGAAGCGGAAGAGAAGCCAAAACTCTCTTTTGTTGGCTTGGGCTGTAATTGGCTTGATGTTGAGGTAGTGTCGTGTTGCTCTCAATGTCTGTATTTTATGCACCTCTGGCACCAACTTGTGAGCCTCTGGCCTCTCTACATCTAGTAGCTTTGGGAATGGTGCGCGTTGGTTCAAACTTACTGACAAGAGTATAATTGCATATTGAGGGTGTACAGTATATGGGCAGATCACCAAGAGACGGTGGATCGTCTTTCTGTTACACCAACAGTTTACCGTCCAATATCCTAATGGGACTTGTCACTATTTCACTTCCCTCCAACGCAAAACCTCAACTGCCAAGATTGGTGTTATGTCTACAAGTCTTTTGTGAAACTCGTGGCATTGATTCTGGACTAAGGTGGAGCCTGGATTTCCCACTTGACTTTCACCACTCACTTCTTCTTCTTCAACAGTTATAGGATGTTGTTTCTCCCTAGAGTACGGCAACCAGGTCAACAAAGAACGATGCTATCTCTCCCCATTGCACATCTCCCACTTTCAAATCGCCGAGACTGAAGTTACAACTCCAGTTGCAAATACATTGAAGGCAAACACCGCGCATGCCTCCACCAAGGACTCGCCGCAACGCACGACCTCCATCAAGAGGACACGCATATTCACTGCTTGCTCGGTCTTTATCAACCCAATACAAGATGTCAGTAAATTTGTGAAGAATGATGTCTGTGGCGTAGGGAGCCCTTTGGCTACGTATGTTGCCTCTAGATTTATCATTCTGAGAAAAAACATAGATGCCAAAGGCGATCGATGTTAGAAGATACCAAAATGTAATAGCACTTTGAGCTGATCACAAGGCGCGTTGATGAAGAAATTTCGAGATTCATGAACGAGTCATTCCAAGCTGCTC
Organism: Crassisporium funariophilum; assembly: GCA_014925845.1. NCBI lineage: Eukaryota > Fungi > Basidiomycota > Agaricomycetes > Agaricales > Crassisporiaceae > Crassisporium > Crassisporium funariophilum. The sequence continues at coordinate 1,479,039 of JACGCL010000010.1, forward strand.
CCGACGGCATCGGTCAACACTAAAAATACTGAATTGCGATGATTCGAGTCCTGGCCTCACCCCTCTCACATCGTCGCTTCCACTGGCATGGACGTGGTTGTTGGTCAAAGATTATTATGAACACTTCACTTTTCTGATAGTACAGGCTGAACTCAAGCTATCATGCGATGTGGGACACGAGCCACTGTACCAACTCGGCTTGAAAACAATGCGCGGGCGATCAGTAGCTTCTCAACCGACTTCCATGTGGTGGGTTTCCTGGATTTCTCACAGTATTCAAAATGTAACCTCCACATCTCGCGGCGATCCCCTCGACGTGTACTTTGGTGGCAACAATAATAATTGCAACTCCCTAAGATGACGGAACCTTCGCCCCAGCGGAAGCGACTTGTATCAATCGTGACTCAACGGAACATAGCTCTATTACCAAAGGAGCCGTCGGTTCGTACTCCACCTTGCGTTTCTAGCTTTAAAAAGCAGTCAGACTTTTTGAGAGCAGCAGAAAACATGCATTCAACCCCTGTTCCCTTTGCTAGCCTCATATTACTCATCTCATTAGTATTCTGTGCTAGCGCGGAGCCTACTGGAGAAGAGCTTGGAGATATTGTGAATCTTAGTTATGGTTCGTTCCGAGGACAGTCGACTGGGAACCTCACAGAATTTCTCGGAATACCTTACGCCTCTCCACCGTCAGTGTCAATCCCTTTTCGTCACTACCATCTTTCAACAAATATTTTGTATAGCGTTGGAAAGCTCAGGTTCGCGGCGCCTGTTGCCCCCGTCGCTTTCGAAGGAGTTCGGCCAGCGACATCGTTTGGAGCTGCATGTCCCCAGCAATCGCTAGTTGCTCCGCAAGTTCCAGGTCTCGACCTTTCGGGTCTTTTTTCTGCAGTTCCTGCTGTCACCTCTGAGGATTGTAAGATGCTGTGAATTGTTGTAATCTGACAAAAACTGAATAACCTTGAACTCCCTACCAGGTCTTTCTATCAATGTCGTAAAACCTGCTGATATCAAACGAGGGGAGAAGCTTCCCGTCGTCTTCGTGAGTCAATTCTTTTCTAACCTGTGCCGACCATAATCTCATCGAGAAATAACCAGTGGATCTATGGAGGTACTCTCTCTAGAAAGGTTTGATTTTCGCAGCTCATCTGTTGCAGGCGCTTTTGCAGTGGGCGGTACTTCGACATTTTCTGGTAATACTCTTGTCGAGCGATCTATCGCTCTGGGCGTGCCGGTGATTTACGTGTCTGCAAACTATCGGTTGAATGGTCAGTACCGCTCTGCCATTCAATGAGCCACTGTAGGCGGCGGCATTGACTTTAATTTCTTCTTCAGCTTTTGGATTTTTGGGAGGGAAAGAAGTTAAGGCCGCTGGCATTGGGAATGCCGGTCTACGCGATCGTGAGTCTTTCTGGACTTGAAATGGATAGACTGCTGAATCTTTCTGTCCAGAGCGATTTGCTCTCCTATGGGTTCAAGACCATATCGCTTCTTTTGGAGGAGACCCAGCAAAAGTTACAATGTGCGAGTCCTGCATTGCGCCTCATCAAGTTCATATCACTTATTGCCAGTGTGTTATATCTAGTTGGGGCGAAAGCGCAGGTGCTATATCTGTCGGTCTGCATATGGTGTTGGATGAAGGAAACCCTGGTGGCTTGTTTCATGGTGCCTTCATGGTAAGATGTGTTTTTCAGACAGACGACGGCTGTAAATCTAACTGCAACACAACCCAGGAATCGGGATCACCGTCAGTCTTGCCCGACATCACTGAACAACAGAAATACTTCGATCAACTTGTCGGGGGAACCAACTGTAGCAGCGCAGCTGATGCATTGACCTGCTTGCGCGATGCTCCGTTCGATAAGCTCATGGCCGCCATGAATGAAATACCCAGCTTCCTGTCATTTCAGACTCTAGATCTTGCATGGGTGCCGATGGTCGATGGAGATTTGATTGTCCGGGATCCTTTGGCGTCGCTTCTCAGCCACAGGTTTGCCAAGGTAGTGGAGACCACCACCCTAAATTTACAGGAGTCCACTGATACTATGGCAGATTCCTTTTGTCACGGGCGACTGCGAGGACGAAGGGACGTGAGTATTGCCCAAGGTCTTTTCCCGAAAAAAGAATATCTAATATTGCAATCAGACTTTTCGCTCTTCCGCCAACAAATATAACGTACGTGAATAACTTGGACTTGCAGTGGAGTACAATCTTACCTACTCTCGTGATGCAGGACCAACGATGAATTCCTCGGGTACATGCAAGAGAAGTAAATCCCGCACATATTTACCGTGTCTTACAGAGTGCTGATGATCTATGGTGTAGCTTCTTCCCAAATATTTCCGCTGCTCAATTCAAGGAGCTTGAGCTAGCTTATCCCGACGACATTACGCAGGTACTGGAATGAGAATGATGCTTATCTGGGTTACCCTGATATATTTCACACAGGGTTCACCGTTCAACAGCGGCACGGCAAATGCTTTGACGTATGGCCTCTATATCATGATTAAGAACCACGACCTGATGCAACTATACCTAGGCCGCAGTATAAACGCCTTGCGGCAGTACTTGGAGATTATGAGTTCCAAGCCCCTCGTCGCTTCTTGTTGGAGATCGCCTCGGCTACACAAGCTGCATATGCCTTCCGTATGTGGACTTCATCTCCATGGGAGGTTTCCACTCCTGACTTCTGTCAATTAGGATATCTACGGGGACCATCTACCCCAATACTGGGTGCCTTCCATTCCACAGACATACAAGAGTTCTACGGAATCACTAACAACAGTGCTGCAGTTGGCATGGACGCTCTTGGTAAGTGTATACAATGTTATGGGGCTTAGAACCATCCTCAGGACCGTGACAGTGTACTTTGTCAACTCTGGCAATCCGAACGCTCCACGAGACTCGACAAGTCTTCTCCGACACATTCAATGGAAGACGTGGAGCTCGTCGCCGACGAACCCTCCGCTCCTTACATTTATCGATCCAGCTCCTTCGGTGAACATTACCTCGGATACTTACAGAGCTGATGCAATGAAAGTGCTATCCCAGCTAACTCTCACTAAAGCGGTACATAAACCATAGGTCACCCATATTTAGATTCACTCCTTGTCGTTTCTAGTAAAGCCGAAGATTGACTTTACAAATTAGACGCCCGTTTGCGACAAAAAGAATCTGACTGCAAGATAATAAAGGAGCATGAAAGGCCAAGGTCTGATAAGTTGGACTATGACATTATCAGCCTCACATGGTCGTCGCAACCAACGACGCCTGTTGTCAAAAGAAGTCTCGGTAGTATGAAGACACCCCGTTGAAGTGCAACGGACTTCCGAAGTAGTGTCAGACATAGACGCCGCCCAACACCACGGTGACAAGATAACCTCAGGTTTAGACTCTTGACACGAGAGAAGTCAAATACATGAAGCGGCAACGGCGACCTTCTTGACTGGCGTCATGAAAATGCCTTCCTTTAGTTCTGAAAAAATGCCGGCCAAGAAATGGGGATGGATGAATAACGGTCAGATAGAGTACATGAGACTCGACAAAAGGAAATAGCGGCGTAGAAAATACTGTACAGTAAAGCAAGCAAGGGAGACGCAGGTAAAGTTACTGAAAGAGGCCAAGTATGGGTGGTATGGTATGTATCCAGAGAGCGGAGACACGAAAAACAGGTTGAGGGTAAAAGAAACTGGTGGGACGAGATGCGAGGAAGCAAATTGAGAGTATATGGGGAAGATCATGATGATGAACCAGAGTTCCGACTGACGCAAAACACAGGATGTACGAGGGAAGCCCAGGTATGGGAAATCAGCCACTTCTGTATCAATGCTTATAAACCGCCTTGAGGAATAGAAATTGAGTTCGAATGTAGGGAGGGCAAGGGAAAGAAAAAGAAACGCACGTTGATTTCATCCCTAAACACCTTGGCAATCTTCGCCCTCTGGATCTTCTGTGCAGCCGTGAGCAAACCACTCTCCGGGGTCCACTCATCCGGGGTCAACACTACAGCCTGCAGCAGCTCCATCGGCTTGAACCCGTTCTTCTTGCCCACTGCATTGCACTCCTTGAGCATCACCTCCTGGACGCGGGGGTCTTTGCACAAGTCAGCAAGCGATGGGGAAGTATCGAATCCTTTGCCTTCAAGGAAGTGGCGCAGGTGGACTTCGTGAGGGATGATGATTGCCATGGGGTTGGTGGCATCCTGCGTCGCGTGTACACACAAGTTGCCGACGAGGTTACAGGCCTTGTAAATAGACTCAAGGCGCTCGAGGGCGATGTACTAGGGGGCGACGATGTATGTCAGCAACGGTGAACAGGTTGATTGATGACAAGGTGGTGCTTACCTCTCCGCTGGCCAACTTGATGAGATTCTTCAATCTAGGAACACCAACATGAGATGACGAGATACCAAAGAATGACCACGCAGAGTCAGGCTTACCGATCAATCAAAGACAGCGTTCCATCAGAATTCCACTGGCCGATATCACCTGTCCTCATCCATCCATCTTTCGTGAAGATGGTCTCGTCATCGTTCAAATCAGGACGCTTGTAGTACCCTGACACGACGGATGGTCCGCGAATACAGATCTCTCCTTGTTGCGGGGTGTTAGTTGAGAGATAACCAGCGTCGACGACATCGAGGAATTTGATCTCAATCGAAGGCACGGGCACACCAACGGTACCGTACTTCATCAACTCTGGAGGGAGGATGGCGCACATCCCGCACGACTCGGTCATGCCGTATCCTAAAACGTGTTAGCAATTGGTCCACCACGAGATGAAGTTGCCTCACCCTGGAGAACGGTAACGAGTGCAGTGGTCAAGAAATCCTGGGTCTCGTGGCTGATCGCAGCACCTCCACTTAGCGCAATGCGCAGTCGGCCACCAGTAGCAGCTCTCACACCCGACAGAACGACAGTATCCGCGAGCTGGGCAAGTATCGGCATGTTTCTTCTCTTGGCAGTCATTGCACCATTGAACATGCTCTTCTTGATGGAAGAGCCAGCATTGACTTTGGCGAGGATACCCTTGCGGATAGTCTCCCAGACTGCTGGCACACCGACCATGATGGAAGGCCGGAAGGTACTGATGTCGCCTTTGCAATTCCGCACAGACGCGTCGGTGAGGGTCTTAACGCGACCGTACCCGCTGGGCATACCGACAAATAGGATGGTCATCTCGACGATGTATTCCATAACGTGGGCGAGGGGAAGATACGCCAGGTAACTGTCCTCGTATGTCAAATGGTGTCCAAGCAGGTGATACACTGCTCCGACAGAGGCGATGAGGTTGGCGTGTGTGATGCAAACACCCTTGGGGGCACCAGTACTGCCACTAGTGTACATGATGAGGGCCATATCTTCCTTCTTGGGCAATCGCGCTTCCAGACCATCAGTAGGCTTGTCCCTGCCGATCTCGCGCAGCTTGGTGATGCTGAAGACTTGGATGGATTCACGAACGGAATGGAGATCGTCAACAATAGCTTGGGTAGGTTCACCATCAAAGACCACGAATTTGACAGCGGGGGTTTTGGCTAACACCTTGTGAAGAGTCGGAAGGAGCTCGGCATTCGTGAAGAGACCGATGCAATTAGGCTCGTTGAGCGAATGGGTAAGACCGTCTTCGCCAAGGGTGTCATAAGCAGTGGCAATTGTGGTAGAAATGGAGGCACAGGCATGGGACATCAGTTGCCAGTTCGGGCTGAATGAACGAGTCAGTACGGAATGTACGGAATTAGGGGCCTCTCAGAACGTGGTACTCACCTGGTCTGAGCGTAAATGTTGAACACGTCATCCTTGGTGACACCGAGATGGAGAAGAGCGCGTGCAACCTCAGACACGGCCTCCTTCAGCTCAATGTAGGTGATATACTTGTAGTCGCTGAGCTCGAAGTACTTCCAGACCTTCTTCTCGGTAATCTCCTTCCCATCAACGACTTTCTTTACTTCCTTCTCCTCCTCGACAATTCTGACAACGTCGCGGTAGCCAAGAGCCTTTCTGTTCCCATGTGTGCGTGCAGCATATGCCACGACATCGGCAACAGTGTCAATGCCCTCAAAAGGTTGGGTGACTAGCCCGTTCTTCGAGAGCGTGCTACGACGTGTAGGGCCCTCTCCTGGTCCAGCTGGTGGTGCGCATTCCACCGAGCCTTCTCCATAGTAGCCTGCTTTGTTGGTACTGACCTTGCTCATAGTTGCGTGGTCAATGTTGGTGGTCAATGAGAAAGAGTAGGACGGTCACGTCGCTGCGTTTTGGCTATGCCTGTCACATAATAGGCATGGTACCTTGGCTTGGCACGTGCCCAGTGTCACAGCATCCCAGTCCGCCAATCTATCACCGTTTGTTCTCTAATTTGTTTCTAATCCAAGTGGTTCAATCGCTAAGTGCACTATATCTATCTGAAGAGCCTCACATATCAGAGCAAGGTCTGATAACTATGCAGAACACCAAAGTTCATGGACCGCCTCCTATGCAACTCCTATGAGTGTCGTAGATGTTCTTGTTCCGCGCATTCGCCTTGGGCTCTTGGCGACACTTCCCCGTCAAAGGGACATCAAGACGAAACAAAACCGTATTAGCCAAGTCACCAAGCCCAATGGCTGCACCCCGGGTTGTTGCGGTTCCTGCACTATTTTGTCTTGCATTGACTTGCACGACAGCCACCTTCAACTTATATGTTGAACATTGGTTTGGCGCACGAGACAGCAAATACGACTTGTTGAAAGCGATTCAGGGCACCGGCCACCACCGATCATGTTTGTTACTTGGCTAGCCCAGCCGATCATGAACCCCACTAAACCCCAGAACCATGTCCGTATAAAGTACTCTACGCGGCGCAGCGCGGCACTCCACATCTCGCTCACACCTGTTAGAACTTCGAACTCATCCGTTGCCCGTTCCGTTCGAAGCACAATGAAAATCATTTGCTTCTTTCAAAACTCTGCTGACACTTACTGCCCAGCTAAGCTCAAATCATCTGACTATTCTGATGTCTTCGGGACCTTCCAGCGCATCGCATGCGCATCTATTTTTCAATCACACTTATATCCTGCTTATATCTAGCGTACTCAGCATGCACGCCACATGACCTGACTTAATGTTAAGGCCCTCCCTAACCAGGCACAATATAACGGATCTCATACACACTCACACGCACAGTTAGGGCGCATTCCTTATTAAATGCCGCATACTTACGTAGTACCGACTAAGCATTCCTCGTACTTAGTTGTCACTTGGTTGTCACGGGTCAAACTTTTTTCAAAGTCAACACCTTGCTCAGTACACTTTGAATCCGCAATGGATCCACAACCGAACCCCTCATAACCCATACGTGTTGTATGCCATAACTCCCCACAACCCATACTTTCCCCCCTCCCCAAAACGAAAATCACACCAAGATTTGATCCTCATAACCCATAAACCCGCGGTAACCCATAACCATAGCCTTCCACCGAGCGGTATGGACTATGAGGGTTTCGACTGTATCTACGTGTTCAGTACGGAAATGGATATAAGAGTTCAGTGTCTCCCGACAATCATGTCTGGAGCACAAACAATTCCAAGAGAATGGAGGTACATGGGAGGAATAAAAGAAAGTGTACAAATTTTGAGCATATAACAATCGGGCGTAGCGACCGGCGGGTTAATTAACAAGCGTGAAGAAAGATGTAAACAAGACAGTCTTTCACAACGACTCAGAAGGATGGGATGTGAGCGACTAAGGGTAAAGTAGGTATGCTTGTAAGTAAATTGTCCAGAAGCTGATCATGTATCGAACACGACCACAACTCACTACTCAAAAGAGACTCAACGAGCAAAAGCCCGGATCACAAACCATGCACCCCCCACCACCGCGCCCAATACAGTCAGACCGGGGAACAAACCCCTCCATCCAGCACCCGCCGCACTGACAGACCCAACACTCGTACTTCCAAACCCAGTATCTCTGTTCATTCCCGAATGCCCATTACTTGTAGCCATCACGGCCAAATCAACCGTGACTGTGTTATGGCCCTGTGTGCGTGCACTTGTCGAGAAGGTTTGCGTTGCTTGCCCAAGGCCAAACGCCTCCTCGTCCGTTTCGAAAAATACGAGTGCGAACCCTGGCGAGGGGACGGGGATAACGCATTGATTGGCACCCGTGTTACAATTGATGGTGGTTATGTTGAGATCGCCTCTGAACCGACCGTCTGAGTCTAGCTGGTTGCCTAGGGTCTTCGAGACAAGAGCGGTGAGTTACAGAGCAAATGCAGGCGGTTGCATCAAACTCACTTGACCAGCCCAGGTGATGTTGGTCTTGGTAGAAACAGAGTCTCCCGCAAGGTATCTATCACACACGAACGGGGCTAAGCAAGCCTCCATACACAAGGAAAACCCACGTACTTGACCCGCACAGAAGCTGGAACTCCACCTCCTGGGACCGTCACCGTCACCGACAAATCGCTCGCACCTGTATTGTCATCTACATAGTTGAACAAAGCAACTTTCGAAAGGACGTCTCGTTCGTAGATCGCGTAGGAAGGCGTGAATACGTTGCGGTCGTTGCCCCCAAGATCCACGATTCTAGATGTGTTGGATTTCCCGAAAGCTTCAGCAAGAACGATGGTAGAATAATAGATGGAGCCAACAGTCCATTGGTTGTAGCTTGTTTGATTGGTTGGGGGCGCTAGATGAATTTCTTAACTGGGACGTCGTTCAGTTAAGATAAGGTTTTGCAACATACAAGTGAAGGGCTAACAGGACAAAGACAGAGAAAGAAAGATAGTCAGCATGCAGCATCTCAAACGCAAACAAAAACGCACGTTGTAGAAAACATTCTGTCCACCGACATGCAACATACCATGCGTGAAATTTGCCCACGCCATCTGCATTCCATAATCAAGGATCCAAAGTGCAGCGCCATAACTATCGGAAATGCCTGGGAAGCCTCCACATGACGCCGTATTGGTCTCAAACATAATCATGGGCAGTTGAGCTTGAACTGCCAAGGCCGTGCTCTCATAATAGTGTGACACCAGCTCAGCAAGCCCAGCATGGGAGAGGTAGTAGGGGAATGTCAACTGGGGGTCTTCGATAACTCCAACCCCGCCGTATTGCCCAACACAATTGTTGTGCGGGTAACTGCGATCACAAGGGTTCAGTTGAGCGACAACAGAAGCAAGGCTAAACACGCACTGTTCCATGGTGAGACAGTAAAGTCGCTCACGGAACCTGGGAATGAAACCTGTTTCCCAGACCTGGTTGGGCTGCCACACGATTCTCGATATACTGGGACCGATAAGCATGTGCTTGTTGGGGATTCTCGGGTTGGCATCGATGACAGATATGATGTTTTCGACTTCGTTCGAGTAGTCGGCAGGAGTATAACCTTCTGGTCGACGTTTGAATCTGGAGGGAGGGTTTGTGACGAGTTTAAATCAGTCCAAAGTCAATAAATGACTAGCGAAAAACGCACTGTACGTAGAAATCAGGTTCGTTTCCAGCTTGCAGGCCGAGCAAATTATCGCCCAAAATCTCCTGGCCTTTCTCGGCGATATCAAGTCGCCAATTGACCGAGTCATTGAATGGAATGCCTGAGGATGATGAGAACCTCAGGTGAGAATATATAAATGCTTTTGCTCACCCAGGAACCACTTGACGTTGAGCATCGAGGAGATGTTGGCAGCCATGTAGAACATATCAACGGTATACAGCACAGCGGGGGTTCTGGTCTATGCGCTCAACGTCAGGAGATAAACATTCCATAAAGAATTCAAATCTAATTAACCGTTTGACTTGTTCCTGAGTCTACTTTTCCAAAGTAATGCCCATGTGCAAGTCTTTCGTCATCCTCCTCCACTAATTTCGCAAATTCTTGTGTGTTGCCCCCCAATCGAACAAGGACTCCGCCTGAGCGCTCTTGTAGATTGGCCATCAGGTTCAACCAAGGGACTTGAATGTATGAACTATGGCTGATATCAGTGACTATGATTGACGAGGAATCTCCACAGGTGCGTACGAGTTTCTGCCCACTACAAATGAATGAGGGTTAGCTTTGAGAATGCAGAAGTTTCGAGCAGGTTACGCACAAACTTGACTGATAACAGACATTTCAATGGAAAAGCCCCAGAAACTGGGCCCTACGTGTGGTACTGAGAGACCAGGCATGGAAGCAGCATCTCTGGGTAGAGACAAGGTGTATGCTCTTGCTGGAGGAGGAACGGGAACTGGTGGAGGGATCAGTCTCATGTTGTTATAAGCCGCAAGGGTGGTAGCAGCAGGGGCATTGGGATCGGTGGGGGTCATCGTTTGTCCAAGCGGGATTTGGCCATAGACAGTGATCTGCGCGTTTGCGACGCCAAGGCTGCCGCACAAGACGAAGAGAGAAGACAGCAACATTGCTGTTCTGCAAGCTTTAGAGAAAAGACAGACTGATGGGACAGAGATGAGAGTGTAAAAGAGTATGAGTCTTGTTTTCTTGTCCGTGTTGGGAGGAATGGAAAGCAGGGGAAATTTGATGGTTACTCGCTTTAGTTGTCCGTGACATGAGCCAAGAGACGCCAAGAGGCCAAGACCTAAAAGAACAGGGTCATCCACATACGGAGTAACTTCTCTCTCTGCGGCGAGGACGGCATTTCAAAACCTCATAAGTATTTCCTCAAGACCGAAAACAAATATACAGAAGTCTATAGCACAGAATCAAGGACGACATCTTAGCGCTTTCGGGACGTGGTACAAGCACACTAGCTCACTTTGCAGACCCATCGCCACCGGTCCTTGGAGTTATGCTGCAATCGCTCGCCCACCTAGGGAGTTCGCTGTACCTACAAAGGTGACGTCGAGGTGCGTGAACATGGTGGCGTCTGAGAGAAGATATGGTTGGTCGCTCCCGAATCAAATGCTATTATTAGGTGATTTTCGTTCTGTTCCTTTGAATCCCACGCCATGGCCGATCGCGGCGCAGAAGTAATCTACATACTTACTTAGCTAGCCCAACAATATTGTTTCTCGTTACTTAGAAAACGGGCACTTAGATCAGGATCTGCATTGTGCGCGCCTCAACCTCGAAATGAGGCTAAAGGACCAACCTCCGGGAGTACCAAGTGGAAGGGCATTTCAGCTACCTACCAACCCAAATTACATCCCCGACATCTCAACTGGAAGTCCGAAGACGCGCCTCGAACATGAATAATGGACCTCCTTGAGACATCAGAAGCATCTTGCTCAGCATTCATCTGTTTCCTGGGAAATGCAGTGGTTGCTTTAATTGGTTGCAACCTTTCCACGAACGCGACTTGTAGTATGCCCCTCACGTGAGATGAGCATTTCGAGCATCCGCAAACCACACCTTCGTAGCGTCGAAACCCGCCTTCGCAGCCTCCACCCCATCCAACGGATGACTCTCCCCTTCGAAGACAAGCATCTCAACCTTCCGGTTTCCCCTGCCCTTGCCCGCACTTGCCGTATACCGTGCTTTGAGTGCATGATAAAATTCAACCCCATGCGTCGGTGCAACGCGCCTGTCGGCAGCGCCAATCAGCAACAGCACCGGGACGCAGACAGAATCGATGTAAGCTATCGGCGACGCTGCGTGCAATTTTTCAAAAGTTTCGACAGAGAGAAGTGGCGGCCGCCTCGAGATCACCGACAACGCCGGCGATGATTCCATGGGGTATTGCATTCCGAATTCCGCAAAATACCAGTCTGGGATGTCAGTTGAAGATATTTCACCGACTGAAATGACGGGATTGCGCAGTATCGCTGCGGAAAATAGATTGGGATACTGTCCTATCACTACCAAATGTACGTCAACCATAGATGAGGAAGGTGGAAGTAGAAAAAACACGGACTATGTGCTGTGAGAAAACCTCCATGACTGCCCCCCATGACGAGATTCTTCCCGGGGCCGTCCTCTGCGATGTCAGAGTCGATAAGATGCCGCACGGATGCGATGCAGTCTTCCACGTCCAGCTCGCCGCATCTGCCGATAAGGCTTTGAATAAATGCCTCCCCGTAGCCCGGCGAGCCGGTGTAGTTCGGCAGTGAAAGTGTATCTAGGTGAGATGGCGCCATCATAGGGTCAACGAACTTCACGGTCAGTATAAGATGAAACGATAATCAACTTACATCCTTCAAGCACCAGCGCAGTCGTACTTGGTGAGAATGCGGTTGAGGTGGCACCGTGAGGCCCACCATGGGGTGATGTAATGCATGGTTGAGCGCTCGCGCCCGCTACACTCGATCGAATCAAAATTGTCTCAACCGGGTATCGATTCGGTATAGGCACAATCGAAGTGCGGATCTTGGATAAGGCCGCCCCGACTACTCGTTGAAGGCGGTGAGCACGAGCACGATACGTAGACACTGTGTAAAAGCTATGCAGACACACCGTCTTCCCGTAAATCAGGCTTATCAAGTAAGTTCCAAACCACCGAGCCACTGCTGTCAAATCTCCCGATCAGGATCTCGTATGGGACCGAAGCTGTACTTCGTTGGCAAACCACATGTGAACGGCCGTCTGTCGCCAAAACGGACCAACTGTATAACGTCGCATCTGTATCCGGCGTCAAGTCTTTCACTGAGCCGTCGCTCATCGATACAATAAGGACAGTCGTTCTAGAACCCCACTGCGAATGGAGGAGAATAGAAGGCCCCGATGAGGGCGATGTGACAACTGGAGATAAAGGAGGGAGGTTGTAGGCAGGATAAAGACCAGGAAAGACGTCTGGCGAACATGAAGATAGATCTTTGGAGAACCCGACTAAAGGAGAGTCAGTGCTTTTGGGGTCCAATGCGTCCGGATCAGAGGTGATATTCAGACGATGGAGTGTCGATGTTGCGAGATGAGCACCCCCGGTCGCAGATGCGAGCCAAATGAGGAACGATTGGCCGTCCTGGTTGATAACTCGAGGAGAACGACAGGATAAATGCGACGAAGTGAGCTTCAGAGATCGCACTGCATCAATCACCACGGGGATATTCTCCTTGTCCCCTGTCGGCGGCAGCGTCCCTGGAAGACGTAACTGCCAGATCCCGCTAGGTCGGTTGAAACATCCCTTGATACCCAATATTCTGCCGTCCATAGTGAACTCGTAACCGGTAGCGTAAATCACCTGGTCAGAGTTTGGGGAGAACACGGCTTGGCCAAAACGTACACCCTCATTCACTTGAGATTCGGGTTCTAGCTCAAAGAGGCTAGTTCTGGGTTTACCATTGCCAACAAAAGATGAAGTGTCCCAACGAAGAATGAATGACTTTGGGTTTCTCTTGCCGACAAGCCCTTCGCCAAAATCGGGGTTGAACCGGAAACGCTGAAAAGGGTCTTTGCTTTCTGAAACCTTAGCTTCGGCGGTATACAAGATAGCAGACTCCGATGGCGCGAATGATAAAGACGCAAGGTATTCTAAGCAGAATTATTCAACAGGTCGGATTGAAACCATCAACTTGTGAAGATAACTTACCATCTGTGTAAAATTCGCCATGGCTTTCCGTCACATCAAGAACTACCTCCAAAGTGTTTCCATTCCAGATTTCTACAAGCCTGCAAGACTTGCTCTTTTCAACCTTAACAGCGCGTAAAACAGCTCGGCGTCTTCCAGAAGAGGATACCACTTGGGCAACGACATCGGTATCGAGCAGCGCCGTCGGTGTCGGAGAGATGTTGGGAATAGATTCCCCCGTCGAGAAGACAATCGACTTGGCCATCGTTCGCTTGATGTTTCGCACATGGTCACGGACGAGGTATGTGGTTTGGACGACCCCCACGCCTCTATGGTCTGGAAAAATCAATGAGAACATTCCACGGGATGTCTGCGCCAGGCTACTTGCCTGGGGTGATGAGAAACTGAGTCGCAGTTGGGACTGGAATCTCAGCAAGTTGCATATACATTCTCTGAAAGGATTCGGGAATTGAAGATGCAGTTCAGTTTTGAGATCAGGACATCTTGATATCTTAAATCTTCTCAACGTAAGGTATTACGTCAGCGACTCTGAACGATCACCGTTCTCTCGAAAATGAATTGTTGAATACAGTGATGAATGCAACTAACAGGATACACAAAAGAAACCTCAAGCCTGATGACGACAAGTCTTTCCCGCCCTCTTAAACTAACCGTGCAACGGCCAGCGTCCTCGACCGAAGGAAACATAGACAGGCATGCCCTTTTGCGCCAGGAAAAAGACCAATTATGGCAAGCCCACAAGGTCACCAAAGCATATTCCTATGAATTAAAGGTTTGTCAGATACGCCAAAACAATGGAAGATGTCGAAAAGGTGGAAGAAATCAGATTTTCAAGGTCTCGACACAAGTATTAAGACAGGGATAACTGAAAAATTAGAAAGCTCATCATAGAAGCGAACCAGAGTCCGTGGAAATGGGTAAGACAGATTAAAAGATGATGCTCACAAGTTTGCAAAGACCGATAATTTATCAAGGGATTCGCGCTACAACAAAAACAGGGAATCAGTCGCTGTTTTAAGTTCACACGCATGCGAGGAAGGAATAGAGGTCAGATTTTCAAGGTCTCGACATAATATTAAGACAGGGATAACTGAAAAAGATATGAATCTCATCATTTTGGAGCACGGTAGCATGCAGATAAAGGGCAGGGGGGAAACCAAGTTGGTAGCAAGATTACTCACCAAGAAGTAAGGAATGTATTGTCGCACCTCGTACCTAGGGTCAAGCTTGATTGGCATCCCGTGATAGACCGCGAGACAAAGCTTCTCGAAAGGTCGCCCTAGAACCGTCCAGTGCAGGTTTGTGGTGTCATTGTCCGTTCCGTTTCATGTCATGTCGTCATTATCTTGAAGACTAAGTATCTTCACCATCTGGTTATAAGGCGCTGATACCTACAAACAACGCCCCGCGGCTAAGGAGGACATGGAAGGAGGATGATGATGTTCAGAGTCGAAACCGGGAAGTGGAAAAAAAAATTGGCATCTGCCTTGTCATGTGAGCGTTAGGGCAGGTCAAACATATGGCCAGTCAAATCAATCTAATAATACAACCCACGCTTGCCACATGGGACATGGAGACTTCATGTGTTACCATGCTCATGTACAACTCTCACAACTCAGATAATTCAGACCTAGAATTTGTGCTATAAAGCTATCAGCCATTGTAGTTATCACACGAGGCATGAGGTGAGTACGAAAATTGCCATCCGATCGGTCGCTAACTTCGGACCAACCAATTTAGCCAAACCTTAGCACCGGTTTACTGCACATCCCTCCAGATCCCACCAATGACTCTTGGATATCCAATGCAGGTGATTTAGCTTCATTCCTAGATGATACAGATTCCAAAAGCTCATCTTCGAGTGGTTCTTCACCACTCTGTGCTTCATGCACACATCATCTCTCCCAACTGCACCAGCCCCTCGTCTCTCCAGTTTGCCACCTATTAACCAAATCCTCCGTACCGGTAGAATTGTTTGGTTTGAACCCAGTCCATATGTCGGATAAAATCTGCCTTGGTTGTTCCAAATAAGTCAGAGTTGAGTGCGCCAACGAGTCAATGCACGCCCAGCGCTGACGTCAACCGCTTTGACATTCTTGGTGCTTACTAGACTTGGTGCTCAATGGTATCCGCCTACAAACGTGATGACTACGATTTCAAGCTTGACATGCCTATCAACCTTGTTCCGGGTAATATTATATGAACTCTCAACAAATGAATGGAAGATTGCAAAGCTGTGTACTCATACGGCAAATCTCTTCAATCGTGTATATTTCTTGGATATAGATATGCACCTGTTTTGTGCAAGATTACTGGGCTTGCTCACCTCCAGACCAAATTCACTCAAGCTTTGCCGCACAAAGGCTCATACTACCAACTACCCTAGATCATTCACTTACTCACTCCCGGAGGTGCATCACACTGCACATCTGCTTTCAATTGCCAATATATTTGGACGTCTTTGCCACTGGATTGCGTCCATCTATATACGGATAGGCTGCACTACCAAAGGAATCTAATCTCATAGAGCCTCTCGAGCTCGGGCCACGGGCCACTACCGCAACACTGGATCGGGCTGCGGGACAATATGCATTTAAGAACTGATTCCATTCTCTTAAGCAAGCAACATACCAATTCACAGATAGGTCCTTGAAGGATTCATCTGTAACAACACAGTTCCCTTTTCTTCCAGTTGTCTTATACCTGGAGCCCGACGCAGTGCCGCAAGGTATTGACCAAAGTCCACTTCATCCGCATAGCGTGTTAGACACAGAGACACGGTGAACTTCTTGAAATTTGGGAACATCTCCTGCAACTGCCCAATAACATCCAACCAGGCAAAGCTTTCCAGCATGGGGGCTTTGGAATCGGCAGTTACGCCGTACTCCTCAGTTTGGACAATGAATACAACTTGCTCTAACATGGGAGAACAAGGAGGAAGAGAGGAGAGTGACTTCCAGATTGTTGACATAATCATAATCGACGATGCCTGCTCTCCTGACCGCGAGAAATGATCCAATTGGAAGATCCCAAATTGAACAATGCGTACATTGATGCATTGCGATAAATCAAGAGCCTCCACTCCGTCTGCTAATATATATGTCATGAGGTTATATTGCAAAATAAGAAACATGTGTTTGCGTACGAAAACCAAAACGTGGACTGGTCAATCTTATGAAAACACGCTGAAGAGACGGTCCGATCTGTCGTAAGAACCTTGCTACGAAAGGATTGTATGCATCTTTTTGACCCTTTGACATGTCACCCAGTCGAACATCCAACGATTCAACGGTAATGTCAAGGTCGTTGGCGTGTAATGGGTCCCATACATCTTTGAAAAGCAATAGCGAAGTGGTGTCAATCAACTTCAAGCGGATTGGGTATTGGAAGGTTGAGTGCTGGGAAATGACAGGGCATGATCCATGGTGAAAATGCAGGTTGTACAGGGTGATTGTCTTCAAAGACGGCTGGACTTTGAGCGCGACGAACAGTTCCACAACGTGACCATTCCCGTACCGGTTCGATGTACTACGAAAATCCACGGTATCAAGCTGCAAGTGCGTGATATTGATCTGTAAAAAAAAGTCTCGTATGTGGGATGGGATTGCTCGCCAATCTATCGCGGTCAGGCAGAGTGTCTTCAGATTTGGCAAATGAGCGAGAATGCGAGAAAAATCTCTGTTTGGAAGGTTCCAGTGCGCTTCTGGATAGAACAGACTTTTAAGATGGAGAGACTCGACAGCATTGGTGAAGCTCGTCCAAGTAGAAGCCTCAAGGAGATTGAGGAACATGTCGAAGTGTCTGTCGCCGTATTTGGTGAATTTCAGCTCGGAATAGAGAAGCAAGCGACTCCTCATTAATGTTTGTCTGCATGTGAGGCCCAGCCGTAGCAAAGTTGGTCTATCGTTGTGCAGGTGATCAATAATCCGATCCATGAGTTCAGCTGGGAAGCAGATGACGGTATCATTGTCATGACTGGAATTGGAGAGCCGACCGCGCGATGAAGGAAGGATCCGTCCAGTATGTTCTCGGGTGGGGGACAGAGCGAACATGTGGGAGAGTGATATGTGGGCAGTACTTAGTATTCTTATTTTGATTTCGACCCCGGGGTCTTACATGTGATTATGGCTGTGATGCAATTGGACTTTGCAGCCAAGAATGCAGTACATTATGTGGGGACGGGCACGTACGCTTCGTTTTGCGGACGTCAAGCCCTACAAAGGTGATGACTTATATATCGGTAGTATTACGAAGTCTGCCTACGGGGAACTAAGGCGTCAGTAACGTTGCTGCGTTTTCATTGCATATCCGGGATCTGCTTCCTAAATATCATTGAAAAGAAGAAAATGCTCTCAGTTCCTGATCGAGTCGAGTTCTCTCCCTCCGTTTCGAACGATGAGAGAAGCGACACAAGAAATGCAATGCATGACAATCAAAATGTCAAAGAAGAGTAGTGAGGAATAAGCAACAATACAAAAATGAAAACGACTTCTACGAGATCTGCGTTTCTCTCCTAACAGCAGATGATGTATCAATTTACTTGAACTAAACGAAAAAAGACCATCAGTATCCACACTCGACAACAGAACAATATACTCACGTTCTTTCCATCGGCCCACTTCTTGCCGTCAATCTCCAAATCCCAGGCAAGCGCAGCCTCGAAGAACGCCTTGTCAGCGTCGTTCTTCAAGTCCAGCTTGGTGTACGAATATGATTCCCAATCGGGAGCCGCATCGACAACGGGTTTCGCCTCCTGTCCTCGCAGGATAAGCGCACCGGCGATGACGGAATCGCCGGACGTGCCAAGGACGCCGACGGAGCCAAAGAGGTACTTGCGCGAAGCCTCGAGACGATTGAAGAAGCCGCCAATTTGGTTGGAGGACATGAAGGTCTGGGTCAGCTCTTCGTTGTATTTGAAGTCGAGACGCCACGCGGAGTAACCCTCGTAGTCAAAGCTGTTGTACGGTCAGCATCCGAGTACGCGCTTCGAAAGTCATTGAGACGCACTTCTCGTACAACCATTCGAGAGCGCCACCAGGTCCACGGGTCTCCTTGTTGGAGTAGGCACGTTTCCAGTCCTCGAGGTTCAAAGTGGATTTCGGGAGATCGTCGAGGGGGTTCTTAACCTTCTCTTCCACAACAGAGGGCTCGTCATCATCATCATCAACCTCCTTGGCTTTGGGCTTCTTCTCCGCCTTGGGTGCTGCTGGAGCAGCAGCGGCAGCAGGCTTGGCTTCCTTCTTCTCTTTGGCAGGGGGGGTGAATTGGAGGCCTTTCTCAGCATAGGTGGTCTCTCCGAAGATCTCTTTCAGCGTTGGTTGGTTGACGATCGTCTCCATGTGGCGGATGAGGTTGGGGATCTTGGCCCGTACTGGAGCATCGATGGTGAAGCCGACGGCTTTCTGGATAAGGCTGGCGACAGAGAGATCGGCGAGGGTGATGCGCTCGCCGACGAAGAAGGTGCGCGATGAAAGGTGGCTGTCGAGGGTGAGGAGAGTACGGAGTTGACGTTCAAGGATGTTTGTGTGGGTCTGATGACCGAGTGAGAAAAGCGCACGATCCAAGAGTGACTGAGTTTCTTACCACTTTGTTGTAGGGATAGACATTGGCGCAAATGGTGCGAACCAGATCGGTGAATGCATCAACTTCGGTTTCCACGAGATGGACCCATTGGTCGATAAGAGCAGCGTCCTCTGGTGATCCGCCGAGAAGACCAGAGTTGGGTGCAATGCTAGCCACTGAAAACCGATCAGCAAAATTGTTAAACATTCACGATAATCCAGGCATCAAAATCAGATTTTCATAATCTCGACATGAATGTTAAGACAGGGATAACTGAAAAAGGTGTATAACTCTCATCTTTTGTGGTCGGGGTAGCCACGATCGATTAGATAACTGATAACAGTTGACTCACAATAACGAGCGATGGCAGCTCCCTCGAAGAGCTTGAAGCCATCCGCGCCCTCGTAAGCAGGGATCTTGCCATGAGGGAACTTGGCCAGGAACTCAGGCGTCTTGTTGTCTACGAAATGCTGGTAGGCTGCTGGGAGGGCGACGTCGATGCCTGCCAATGCAGCGACTGCTCTGATCTGATATCGTGAAGATGATCTCAGTGATTTTTTTTGTTTGAGGCTACTTTGAACTCACAGTCCTTCCCTTATTTTGTCCTTGAACGGTCCATAGTGTTCCTGCTGGAGACATTTTGATAGAGAAGATGAGAGAAAGAGATAACTTGTCAAATTTTTTTGACGGGGTTACCTATAATCTCTAATCTCAGATATCACGTGGAGACATCAGGGTAGGCTTCAGGCTTTTAGAGTTCAAGCATCCACCGACTTCGGAAATTGCAGACCATGACATCCAGATCATGCTGTTCACAGATTCAAACTGGTTTATCCTCCATTGTGTTTCTCATTTTGTGACAATCTTTGTCTAAAGGTGGTTGTCTGTGGTGGAGGAAGCATTTAAGAGAGTACCCCACGTTCATTGGTCAAACTCTGGGAGCATTGTGAATTCAAGTAGTCGTAAAGGCCTCACAGTGTTATTCCTTCCATATTTTTTCCATGTGTCTGTCAAGGCTTCAAGGCCTTGTCGATAATTCTTTTCAAGTCTTCCGCACCGGCGCTTATGTACAACCAGATCGAACACCAGACACCGGGAAGTTGCCGTAAACTGTCTATAAATAGATTCGCACGCCATGGTTCAATGTGATTATGGATTGAGTCTCCACTGTTCCTTCTTTAACACCACCAACATCCACCCCATAAGTCACCAAGATACATAAGCAAATCATCCCGATCTTAAGAATGTCAAAGAAAGTCACCATCGTCGGCGGACATGGAAATGTGCGTTCCAACATTCATCATGGAAGCACTGATAAATCTGAACATTGACACCCGACAGGTCTCGATGCGCCTCGCCAAACTACTCTCAGCCAAAGGCCACTCGGTAGCATCGCTCATCCGAGACCCATCTCATTCCACCGACATCAAAGCTCTGTCAGCCAGTGTTGGACAGTCATGACTTATCCGGTCAAGTCAAAGTCAAATGATGGGTCAATAGTCATGACTATTCATGACTAGTCAATTTTGATTGACTTTAACTAGATCACGGCGTTTTCCGCCGCGCGCGGTCCGAGACACGTTCATTGCCTCAGAAACACCAGGGATACCATCTACGTTGTAGATTATATTTACCCCAACTCAGATAGAAGCAAATGGACTTTGAGTGCCCATAGATAAGGATAACCAATCTGAGCCAACATCGATGGAAACAAATGTCCTTCTGAGCACCCATAGATGATAGATAAGGATAAAAGGCCATAAAGATCAGCTCGCTCTCGAGCAATCCCCTACGCGGCGACGCCACCATGCCCAGGGCCCCAGGCTGGTGGCAAGCCTACTTTCAAGACCACCCGCAGCGCAACAATAAGGAGCTTACCGGAGATGCTTCTGGCTGGGTTAGTGACAAGGTCAAAACCTATTGTTTCCAATGTCTCGAGCAACATGTGGCGGAGATTCAGATGGAGCATGACAGGGCTATTGCGCAAGGCGTGAATGCAATGATCCCACGAGAGCGTGTGGCGATAGAGTCATACCGTGCGCTCCTATTTTACCCTGATACTAGAATATTCACTAATTTTTCGACTTAGTTTTTGGTTTAAAGGCAGTCACTTTACGTGAGCGTGGTTGGCGTCGAGGCGCCGTATCAACACTCCTCAATCACCTCGCAACCTGCCCATACCAGCCTAACGACGTCAAATCCATGGCACTCGAGAACCCTTCTTGTACCATAAATAACAATCGCACTCGCAGTGGAAGTTCCAGGAATTTTTTAACAGCTACTATTCCCAACATGCCACTCCCGCCTATCGCTGGGCCTTCGACTGGGATGGGTATATTCAATCCTGGACTCGGATCATTTGGTTCTCCTTTCCCATCTCCTCTCCCGCCGAGCCCCCTCGTCCTTTCTCATACACTCGATTTTGTTCAAGACCCTGGTAACTCTGGCCGGTTGACACCTAGTAGTTTGGCGCCATCTGATTCCATTTCCCAAACACACTTGAACCCCCTTTCTGCCGACTCGCAGAGCTCCGGCTCAGGTATATCTCGTAGACCATCACGAAGAGGACTTGGTATTGTTCCTCCTGTGACTGATTATATGGCTTGGACTTCAGACAAACAGCGCTCATTTGAAAACCGGCTTGGGCGTCTAACTGCATCAGCCGGCTTGCCGTTTTCGTGGGTCGACAACCCTGAATGGACGGCTTTCGTCGATGAATTTATCCCAGCTGCGGTCTCACCGAGCCGGAAAACACTCAGTCGTAGGATTATCCCAAAACTCGTCGAAGAGCTTCGGGATCAGGTCAAGAGGGAGGTTTACGGGCAGAATGCGACGATTCAAGCCGATGGTTGGACAGGTGAAAACCACCACCACTTAATCGCATTCATGATCACTGTGAATGGCAAGGTAGGTATTCAATTTAATCCCTGATATCATGGCTATTAAACCTTGACTTCTATAGCTCTATACTATCAAAGTACACGATGCTTCAGCTGAGCGAAAAACTGCCAACAACCTCCTCCGAGTCCTTGAGGACGTCTTCAATAATGTCCAAAATGAATTGGGTGGTATAGTCGTCGCTATTGTTACGGATGCATCAGGTGAATCAAGGAAGGCCCGGAGAGACTTTGGTCTGAAATACCCATGGGTTATCATCCTTGATTGCTATGCGCACCAAGTATGTTTATTACTTTTTGAATGACAGACACTTATTTTCCCATCGAATAGGTGAATTTGGTTGTCGGTGATTACTTCAAGGTTGACTCAGATGTCTTAAAGTATACCGATTCTGCAACGGATTTGATAACCTGGTTGCGTGGAAAGACACTCCTGCTCGCACTCATACGAGAAGAGCAGCTCAAAACCTCCGGAATCACGGCTGCTGTTATCCGTGCTGTTCTAACTCGCTGGGCAACCCATCTGCGCGCCTATGAGAGGCTTCTATCACTTCGAAACGTCCTCAGATCGGTGGCGATCACGGATGCCAACAGGCCTGAGAGTCTAATCATTATTGGTGATTGTGCGGCAAAAGCCAAAGCCAAAAGAATGCTTGAGCTTATTGACGACGGTGTGTTCTGGCAGAGTCTTGCGAGGTGTGTCATATTCTGGATCATTTCCTTGATTTACTAACGCGATTTATGTAAAAACAGAGTCGTTAGACACCTCCGACCCCTTGGAATTGCAGCAAACGTTACCCAGGCATCATTCTGCCGCGTTGATACTGTACTTCTAATTTTCGGCCACCTTATTGCTACGTATTGCAAAATGGACGATCCCGAAGATCTACCTGGTTGCACTGCGATTATCGAAAGCATTGAGCGGCGCTGGTCCAAGGCAGATCAAGAGATATTTATAGCCGCTGTTATTCTCAACCCGTTTTACCAGACATCTCCTTTTGCACAGATCCCTCAATTCCGCACTGCCAAAATTATTGCGATGATGACTCGCCTATGGAAACGATTTTTCAGGACAGACGCTCCACCCAATTTTGCTCTTGACCTGTTAGATTTTCTTGGAAAACGGGGCCAGTATGCCAACTTGGACATCATGCTCAACGTCGAGAGGAATAGGGCCGACAATAATGTACGTTCTTCTAACCAATTACTTTGGAGCACTGTGATTACCTTTACATATAGAAAACACTGCCCGAGCCCATGAACGTATTCCAGGCTTTTATGTTCCCAGGAAAACCCGACCCTCCGCTTATTGTATTTGCGAGGCGCTTGCTATCTGTGTCAGCAAATTCAGCATCTTGCGAACGGCTTTTCAGCGTGTTTGGTGCAACATTAACCAAGCTTCGAAACAGGCTCGGAGTTTCCCTTCTGACATTTCTGACGGAGCTGAAGATGCACATCCGCGATGAGCATATTCGTGACAAGACGGCAAAATCCCGATTGAAGCGCCGGTTTGAGGCACCCAAGGGGCCAAGTGCCGCGGCCGCTCCACTGGACACCACACCAGTTATCACTCCGATCACTCCAAACATCCATCCTAGTTTACCTACAGCCGCCGTCGTCGATCCCATAGCGCCGGCACCATCTGGATTCCGGGCCATTGTTCAGCAAGAAGTCACCGCAGTTACGATCGACGATCTCGACAACGAACCTTTATTCTCCGCCCAGTCGGGCATTACTACTTATCCTCTTTTGCCTATATCTCAGCTATTCGATTTTTCCAACGACGCATGGTCAACAATTCTCACTAAGCACACACAGTATAATATGGAGGAGGAATTAGCGCTGTACGAGTTACTCGATCTTGATGCAGAAGGAGAGGATGATGTGGATGTTGAATTTGATGAGACCACAGAGCAGGTTTTAGTTGGCTAATATTATTATTGTTTGCGACAACTTGAATCCCGAAACCAATCATCCCACTGAGAGATAAGTCGCGAGCAAGATTTATTTCTATTTAAGGTAGCCATCAATGATTTCGGTCAAGTCAATAGTCAAATTGACTATTGACTTGACTTTTGTTGACTATGACCGACTTTATTGACTAGTCGATGACTTGTCCAACACTGCTGTCAGCCACTCCTCTCCTGCTCTCGTTAGAAGATGCGTCGGCCCAACAACTCTCGGACGCCTTCACCAGCCAGGATGTGGTGTACTTCTCGGCGGGGGCTGGAGGAAAAGGAGGAGAGGAAAGAACTAAGAAAGTGGATTATGAGGGGGCGGTCAAGGTGTTTGATGCGATTGAATTGGTCAAGGGAGATGGAGTTTCGAAGAAGCCTAGGTTAGTGTTGGTCTCTGCTATCGACGTTAGGGACCCCGAGAGAATCCCTGCACACTACGTAAGTCGATCCATGAAACCAAATTCAATAGGCGCGGCCTCATTGATGTTGGGGTAAAAGAATGCGGACGATATTGCCGTGTCGAAGCGCATGCGCGCTGCGATCCCGGCTTACATGCACTGGAAATACGAAGCGGACAAGAACCTTGCTAAACGCACTTCGTTCTCGTGGACCATCTTACGCCCTGGAGGCCTAACGAACGAGCCGGGGACAGGAAATGCTGAAGTAGGCAGGACGCATCTTACCAAGACTATTTCGGTGAGCTTTCAACTTGGTTCAAATCCTGCCGCTGTCCTCTGATCGGTCGTTGGATTGGATTGTAAGAGAGACGATGTGGCAGAAGCCCTGGCTGTGCTCGTCGATCGAGAAGACGCGGCAGGGTTGGCGATTGATATCGTCGGCGGCGACGCACCCATTGAGAAAGGTCTGGTTACGGCTATTGAGAAAGGCGAGACGGATTTCCTAGGGTAAGCTTGATTACGACATTAAGTAAATAAAAGAACGGTGTTTGTCGACTCGGAGTGTATGATATGTGAATGGACTTTTGACGCCCAAAAATTCTATACCACTGAATTTCATGAAATATCAACGATATGAGGGCGAGTAGAAAAGTTCAGAGGATCGTTCAGATAGAAAAAAATCTAAAACTTGAAGGGCGTGAGGACGGAATCTGCTGGTGGAGAATCATCTGTACGTTGTTATCTTATCAGAGTTGTTATCTTCAGACTGTCAATCCAAACACCGGATCAGCCGTTGGCACTGCGTCAGTCCCCCTGACTCTCAACTATGACATTGACCTGAACGAATCGACCAATTTCAACCACTCTTTGGTGTCGGGAGTCCTCAGTATTAGCTTCGAATTCATTTTCCGACAAAGCTTGGCCTTTCTATGCGGACGGAAGGCTTAATTACAGTCATCGAAACTGAAACTCTTTCAAAGGAACACACATTATCCAAACCAAACATTTCATGTCGACCACTCTAGCAGCAGAAACGGCGCTTCTGACTCTCGCCAGGTTCGTTTTGGCGACTGCGCAGTGTGAATGATTGGAACTAATGTACTACGACGTCGTAGGTTTTCCCTGTTCTTTGCATCACGAAAGTATCTCTTACGCATCCTATACTCGGACCTGCAATCTCTCTCTTCAAGCTCAACCGTAGCCTCTACTCCAGGTACTCCAATCAGTACTCGCTATTCTCGACCGGGTAGCCCTAGCACCCCAAACGGAATCGAACTTGACACTCTTCCGTTACCATCCACGCATACGCCCAAATCACGTACATTCTTCTCCAACGAGGCGACGTCCATACATTCCTCAGTTTCGAGAACCGTTTTCTCTTGGTGTTTCGCGGAAAGTTGTATGATGTTCTCTTTGCTTATGCTTCAAGGGTTGGATGTCTTCTCCGCGAGGTGAGCAAAGTAGTATTATATTGCTTATTCGTCACGACAATTTCGGCATCAGGACACGTCTCTTGAATTGGCGATTCTCCTTATTTTTCCTCATGACAGCCATCCTCGTGGTCATTCCGCTATCCGTAAGTCTATTGCTAGCGATCGGAACCTCATCAAGTAAGCGCATACAAGAATCATCTCAAGTTATGTCCTGACATCGCATTAGCTCGTCGGTCTTTGCTGGGTGCTCGTGCTATCTTCAGCTTGATTCCCGTAGTCTTGTACCTCTTCGCACTTTCGTACATCCCTCTCCCTATCGCACTGGCGTCGTCCGACACCACAACTGCGGCTTTATCAAGACTTATCGTTCTTGGGACGATTATTCTTGGACTTTTGTCCGGGTTCGGAGCTATCAGCAGTTCATGGAAATTTCTGCCATTCGTTTCTCGTGACAGGTATGCCAAGTCGACAAAACCCAGACGGAAAGACACTCAATCGAATTAGTGCTGTTCCTTCGGAACAAGACATCGATACTGCCCAATACGCACTCACAAGTGTCAGGAACGATATGAGGACCAGGCGAGAAGAGGCTACTCGTCGGGAGGGATCAACGGTTGAACATTTTTATAATTCTTGTCATTTTATTCTTATTCGATAACAGGTGGAAGGCTCGTGGTTTTCTCGAGTTGGAGCATCATTTCGGGGTGGCGATAACCGTGAGGGATTTCAATTCGTCACTTAGAACTCATGCCTCATCTCCCGCCCGTACTGCGCCAGTCACTCAGGAAATTCAAGGTCTTGAGGCACTAGAGTACCAAATGAGCCGGAATCTAGAAGCTCTTCGCGAGCGACGGGACACAGCCAAGTTCGCAAGCACCTTCAAAGGTCGCATCTACAATCTCGCGGGCCGAATCTTCACGTTCTACTGTATAAGCCGGGTTTTCAGCGTAAGTCCTTGGTCCAGACGTATCAATGTCTATATCCTCAAAGTGTTTCAACAGTCAATCTACAACATCGTGTTCCTCCCGGCTCAACGCTCGTCTTCCAAAACCACCTATCCCGATCTGATCACCGACCTGCTTGCGCATCTGATATCCCGTGTGTCGCATGCCCAAGTTGAATATGAGGATCTGTCTTCTTTTGCTCGTCAGCTCAGTTTGGGCCTTGTGGGTTTGATTATCTTGAGCAGCATCAGACTGGTGCTCAAGGGTGCTACACGGGTTCGTGCGCAGTGCTCTTTGCCCTGGGCGTCTTTTGACCGGGTTTCGTAGGCGTTAAGGGTGACAAGTCGTAATCTGGCAGCATCGCTGATGCTCCTCGTTCTTGCTCAAATCATGGTGCATGTCGGAGCATTATTCATTTACGCCCCTCTAACTCATCTTCATCGTGTAGGGCATCTATCTTCTCTCCACAATAGTGCAAATGCGGGCATCATTCCCCCCGCCGCTCAGCCACAACCTACCAGACGACGACGGCTCTTCAGCTGATCCTGTCAATCTGTTCTCTACTATCCCGGCATACGAGGTTTTCGGGTCCCTTTTTGATTGGTCCTTCCTGTTATCGGCAGGGGCTTCTGCTTTTATGAGGTGGGGCGGTAGTAAGGATCTTTTTTCCTAGCGCGACTTGCGCGCGTGAATTGAATGTGTGAATTCGGAACGGAATTCTTAAGATCTGAGTCATGCATTGCCGTGTATCTTGGCTCATGTTAAGCCTGCGTGGCGTCTTATGTAGCTCAACATGCAACTTTATGCACCGGACAAGTACCAGTCGGGAAAACCGGGGATCATTCGGCGTTGTCTCACCAATACATGGATGGGCTGCAAGAAAGCGGCACAATTCAGGGAGCGATGCTTCTCAAAAGTCAGTATATGTTATATCGATGCATTCAAAATAAATGGAGCAGAGACAACTGTTTTTTTGATTCTTTGCTGCGGGGAGTATTCACGGGCCCTAACAAGAAATTGCTGTGCGACATGACCTTTATGAGGCAAAATACTTACCTTTTTGGTTGCTATTTCGGCACCCACAGTCGTCTTCAACACTGAGGCCTTCTGTCCGATGGTCCTTCCAGCACATACTATATTCTGTTATCAAGGCAAATAATTCATGTCGAAAATCGAAACCCAGAAGGCTGACATTCAGATTTTCATATACGTAATGAAGCGTTATAGAAGATGTCCCAAAGGTGGTTTACCAAGGAGTTCTGTGAGTATGTACTGGACCGAGAATGTGGCTGATACTTCACTCATTTGCCCAAGCCCTTTCGGATGGCGTTCTGCAGAGTGATTCCATCATCCTAGGATGGGGTACGTTTAGTCATCTCAATATATATGATGAAGGTACTTACTTGGTCCAGCGACCACGTGAAGCATCCAGCCATCCCGCTCGACTTAGCAAACTTCGCCTTGTCAGTAAGCGACCATGTGTCTGGCAACGATGAATTAGCCAGAAATCCGAGGGAACAAATGACAACCTACCATCGTAAGTAACTACGGTGGTCTGTGCTGTGTTGAATAGATACTGAAGAAATGTATTAGGTCGAAGTAGAAGAAGACTGAACCGTTCTCACAGGAGTGTTACTGCAGTTATCCCATCCTGCCAGGAAAATTAGCGAGCGTGGAGAGTCAATGCCGAAAAGACGACACACCCATCGTGAATCCTCCAGCCTGTCCATAATTTCCATCAGACTTCTTGACCAACGCCCCAGCTTTGACAATATCACTGAACGCAATTTGCTTTCCCCAGTAGGACGTTAGCGTAGCAAGAGCTTTCACTTCGTCGTCTTTAACAGTAGAATTTGCATGCGCGCCGTTAAGGAAATGGACCTCTGCCTCCGCGTTCCCCACTTTCTCCTCGTCCTTTTGGAGAAGAACCATTTCTGGCGAAGGCACAGAGCTACCAGTCAAGACGGTTTTAGAGCTCTTGGAGACGTATCCGTACAAAGCCAGTCCAAGGAGAATCTTGGAGTACGACGTGAACAGTGGTCCGGGAATGAGAGCAAGTGAATACTACCTTGGAAGCAGGGAACTTGGCAGCAGTCCATTGAGCCAAAGCAGCCTGCGCACTGGCTTGCGGTTGCTTGGACGTTCCACATAGATTTCCTGGAACCCCGTTTAATAGGTCTAGATATTGATAGAAAATCATAAACGCACCCATTGGCGCATTCGGGCCGGGATTAGCTGATGAGCCCCACACGTCGTAATTCCTGTATATTTATGTTAGTTGGTGTATCCCTACCTAGTTTTCATATAACGATACGCACATGATATTGACGTATGTCAATTGTGTGGCGTAAGCCGAAAGGTCTGTGAGAGGTTTGCCGGTAGAACCCAACCATGGGAGATGAGGAACAGCAGCAGAAATGATCTTGCATGGTCCTGGTGTGTCGTCAACAGCTGGTCATAAAAAAATGAAGAGACAGAAGCAACCTAAAGCAGTCCTCAACAGTTTTATGAGGCTCAGCAGGTTTGCGGCGTCCGCAGCGCGGTAGGGATTGCCGGCGCCAGGAGAGTTAGGATATTCCTATAAACCACCTAGTCAGCGAAAGCTTCCTAATCAGACATGCTATCTACCCAATCGAGATCGATACCTAAAAGAGAAGTCAGGTTATGAACAAGACAAAAGTTTATTAACACTGACCGTCGAGGTTGAAAACATTCACGGCGGCTACGAGCGATTGTGCGAGCTTGGCCCGGTTTGCAGCACTCGAACAGGC
The DNA here is from genome assembly GCA_014925845.1 of Crassisporium funariophilum. NCBI lineage: Eukaryota > Fungi > Basidiomycota > Agaricomycetes > Agaricales > Crassisporiaceae > Crassisporium > Crassisporium funariophilum. The sequence continues at coordinate 1,508,440 of JACGCL010000010.1, forward strand.
TTGACTAAACCAGTAACAACCACCCCACCCACCTGATCGGTGATGGATTCATCAATTCATGTTCAAAGGAAACCCAACTATAGCACTCACCGATGGCAAGAACGATTTTGGTGTCGTAGCCGCTCTTGCGCGCACTGGTAACCAGCCGTTTCAAGATGGCTTGGCTACCATTCCCCCAGTCGATGGTGGACGCCGCGTTGGGCATGACGAAAGCTAGGAGAAACGTCTAGCCAAAGTCCTTCTTTTCGTGACAAAAAACTCACAGAAGAATAGGATATCGAATTTCGAATAATTAATGCCTTCCGGTGGAACCCTTCCTGCGCTCCAATCTGGATAATACGCGCCAGATACCATGGCTGCTGCTGCAGTGCTCACTTCCCCGCCGACAGACGAGGTCATGGCCAAGGCAGCGCCCCTCGTCAGAGTCGAGGGTAAAGCATCTTCCAAGTCAAACTGGCGATCGCGTTCCAAAGTCTGAGCCGAAAGAAACTCAAAGACGAGCGCTTTGTCTTTATACTTCGGGGTCGACAACAGGTCGAAGAGGTATTCGGTCAACCCGACTTTACGTTCACCAATGAGCGTGTCGTCCACCCAGGCAGAAGGAAGGAAGGTAGTGACCAAGAGACGTTTGGGAGGCAGGTTGTAGGGATCCTTTAGAGCATCTTGTTGAGTGCTCGGTCGTCAGCGTGAGATTCAGCGAAGCGAGAGAAGTGTGCTTACCGTGCAATGCGACGAACTGAGGCACCCGCAAGTCAAAATTCATGAATGGTTTGCGTTACGCGACTGAGACATACCTCTGAATATCTCCTGTGCGCAATGAACTCGTTCCCGTCAACGTTAGCCTGGATAGTATAAAGAATATGTGGGCGTGGATTGGAAGCCGTCGTATGGTTCGTGATCGTAACAGTGGGTGCCATGACAGAATGAAAACCAGTTTTCACCCTCAATAGCAGGTCCTCTGTTGTATAAATACAGGTGCCACCTTCCATTCATGCGGAACTTGGCGCCCGAGGCACATGCGTTGGCAGGGCACGACACAGAGTCGGGGAGCTCTATCGTCTATCTTCGGACGCGTTGTCTCAGAAACAAGACTTCTAATTTCCTTTGATTAGGTTCGAAGACTTCAAAATCACCGGTTAATTGGACATTTGTGCTCCAGTACTGCCTTGAATAGCGAGATGATATCCGGATAAATGTGGAGAGAATTATCGTCATACTCAATATTTGTGCCACGCAGGAGGGGGATATGATCACGGCTCGTGTCATGTAGACGTAAGGCATGTGGAGGTGGCAAGGTCTTCTTTGGCGACAGCGGGTCCTGTGGTAAGCACCTCAGGACTCGAGGGCAGCCGTCAGAATTAGGCAGTTTCCATTGGTGATAGACAATGGATGTCAGACACCTCCACCCCACAGAAGGAAAGTCTCGTCGTTCATATCGACGTAGGGTACTAATATGTCCAACCTTCTGTCAATTGAATTTGTTCATGATAAGATTGTGACAAGTTCGTACCGGTCGTGATCATAGAAAGTATTTTCAGCTGCGCCACCTCTTGACACAAATCAAACCAAACAAATATGCAGGTCCAGGAACAACGTCACTCGGGCTTTTTTTTGAACGGCAGTCTACCAACAGTCTACAGGTCCAGTATGCAATGGGTGGTTTGAAACAGGGTATAAAAGCAAGTCTAGCGCGAAACAACAAGTATGAGGAAATCTTCCTCCTGTTCTGTCAGTGCAATTTACTTGCGCAAATTGGAGCGGATGACATCTTGTAAAACACAGCCATCATCCTAGGAAATTAAATCGAGCTATAAACCTGGCAAGTGTAAAAGGTTACCAGGTAACATACCTGGTCAAGCGACCATGTGAAGCAGCCGCCCATCCCGGATTTCTTCGCAAATTGAGCCTTGCTTGCCAGGCTCCAAGTGTCGTCGTAGGTAACTACAGTTGTCTTTTCGACGTTATACATATACTTGATGATGAGAATCGAGTCAGTAACCAGGTATTCCATTGAAAATAGAATTGTAGATCTCAAACCGGTGTATCGCTACAATTATCCCATCCTATTCGAGCGGTTAGAAAACAGCAATCAGGATGCAGACATAATTTATACCCTGCGTATAGCCATTGGACGCGTTGTAATTCCCGTCCCCTCTGTCGACGAGCGTGCCGGTATTTACGAGTTGATTGAAACTGACCTGCTGTCCCCACATGCTGCTAAGGTCACCCGATGGTAGCGCGCTAGTACCTCCACCTCGCGCAAGAGGCGGATACTTTGGATGCGCAAGGAGTGGAAATTCACCGTTTCCAGAAGAACTTCCAGTCAATTTCTTGGCGGTGCTCTTCGAAACATACCCATACAGAGGTAGCCCTAGAAGTAATTTGGAGGCAGGCATTCCTGCGGCGGTCCACTGAGCGAAGGCGGACTGAGCCGTAGCGGCTGGCTGCGTGTTGGTACCACATAGGTCGCCTGCTACACCATACAACTATAACGTACACTTGAACATACCTTGAGACTTACCGAGGGGTGCGTTGGGACCTGGTTTCGGCGAAGATTCAGACACATCGTAATTCCTACCAATGGCAAAAGTCAACGCCTAATCGAGTAGAATGAAAGCCATGGCTTGCATGATATTAACAAAAGTTATCTGCGCTGCATATGCGGCAACATTCGAAAGCGGCTTTCCATCCTTTCCCAGCCAGGGTACATGCGTAACTGCTGCGGATATGATTCTAGCAGGACCTGCGCGGACTTCGTTCAGCAAAACCAGCCGTGTTCTTAAACGGCAGCCAAGGATATACCCAATTCTTTGCGAAGTAATGTGAAGAAATCAAGTAGATTTCCGGCGTCGGCGGAGGAATGAGGGTTTCCTGAACCTGGAGCATTAGGATACTCCTGAAAAGAAGGACCATGAAGAGGGATTATTACGAAAGTAAGCAAGTTACCCAGTCAACATCAATCCCTATGTTCAGCATGGCCTAAGGTCAGATTTCGATACCCGTATGAATATATTGCAGACCTACCGTCTAAGCCATAAGCATCAACGACGCCAACGAGAGTTCTCACAAGCTTAGAGCGGTTCGATGAGCTTGACATCACTTCGCTGTACCAGTGACTTCCGCTCCAGCCGCCTATAATGAACGAGAGATCTAAGTGATGTAGAATTTGATACATGCGGGCATCAGCAACCCACCAACGGAAAGTACTATCTTTGTTGACATTCCGCTGCTGCGTGCACCAGAAACAAGTTTCCTCAAGACGCTTTCACTACCATCGTCCCAACTTATTTCTGCGGTTCTGGTAACGATAACAAATGCTTGGTGTATAATTGGCTTAACGAGAATGACCATTTTCTTGACAAAGGAAACTTACCAAAGAACAAAACGTCATAGAGAGAAAAGTTGACCTTATTTGGTGGAACATCGTTGGCAGACCAAGCCGGGTAATACGATGCGGCGATTGGTTTGTTATTAGTGTCATCGTCCAGGGTACGACCAATGCCAGGAAGTGCCCTGTAAACCATGTCAGGACGGAAGTCGTTGACGTGATTATAATTCTTCTGAACGAATACACCTCGGGAGAGGAACCTGTGAAGAACAGGATGCGCACGGCATTCCGTATCTTGGATGAGGAAGCTCAGATACTTCGCAAACCCAGATTTTCGCTCTGCGATGAGGTCGTCGTCGATCCATGCTGAGAGAGAAAAAGAAGTGGTCATGGCGTGCTTCGGTGGAATCGGATGAGAGTCGCCCATTGAAGCTTTCAGAGTTGAAAACTGTGAGTATATAGCTGGGGTTTTAGAGAAAGTTGAATATATGCAGTCAAGAATTGACCTCTGAGTAACGACGAAAAATTTGATACTTTGTACCATCATCGAGAGTAACCTCAATGATGTACTGAATATGAGGTCGAGGTAATGAAGAGGTGGTATGTCCGAGAATTGCGATGCTGTGGACCATCATATTATCTGCAACAAGACGTGTTAGAAGTTGGGAGAAAAAGAAAGACGCTGAGGGGAAGTGCTTACATACTTGCCGATTCTGTATGCCTGTATTGTGACAGCAGAAACAGGTAACTTCCTGGCCACTTGAATTTTGCAGGCTTGCATACATTTCGTACCCACCATGGGCGGAGTACAACTCGAAAGCTGAGAGGAATACCTGCCCTCACGTACACACCAGACGCAGTCCAGGCCAACTTGCCATCCCGAAGTTACAAAGAAGCTAATTTTCATTAGGTTGTGGATGCGAATATAATTACACAATGCAACATTCCTCTCGAGTCAGCCTGTCTATCAGGAAGTAGAATGTAAGCAACTATACAGTATATCCTCGTGTTGACGAACTAGTCGTGCTATCGTGTTTATAATCTTTTCGCCCTGTCCATGCCACATTTAGCTCGAATATTTTCATGACAAGATGTATCCGACTCTAACACACCTCTCATAGAACATTCGCATTCCGAGTACTTTGTCTCAACACCTGGGGAGAACGGATTTGAAAGGAGGGATGCGTTCTGCATGGGCTCGGGTTCTCCAAATAGGACATTGGTGGGGAGGGTGATGGCTATAGATTGGTTCATTCTATCTCGTAGATGCTGACGAGCGTTGAACCTGTGTGGGAGCGAAAGCGTATTCAGTACATGTATGGAGGTTATGGACCAAACTTGTGAAGCGACGCACATGGCAAGTATTGAGTTCGCGTATACTGCAATGAATATGATCAGAAGTCAGATAAACGACTTCATCATGAAATGACAAGGCTGACGTCGGGTTACCGAGAATTCCATGCCCAGATAGAGTAGCGTATTTGGACTCGCAACATACTTTATGAAGTCATATAAGTCGTGCAAAAGCGAGATGGGATGGAAGGCTCACCAAGATGATGACCATGATGGCAGCGAAACTAACAATAGATCGCAATTTAGCATCCAACATCAAAAGGACCTAGGGATATCTACCTTGTCAAAAGACCTGTCCCAATGAAGTACTGGATTAGCGTTTCGAGAACAGTTTCGCTCCTGATACAGTAAAAAAGGGGTTCAACTGCGACGACAATATTTAGAAAGCGAGATGCACGCACCTTCGAGTACCACCACTGCTCTTGTGCAGGATCATGCACATTGCAGCGGCGATAGCGCAGTCAATAAGGGCCGTAGCCCCGAATCCAAGGTAGACGATATACTGTCGAAGGGATAAGACATGCAACTCCACATCGTTATTTCCAGTGCGACGTACCTCAAAATTCAGTGTAAAACCGACAATTCGTGTGATCTTTTGACTGGCACAAAAGTTCAGTGGTCATCAGAGCACTGCGTTGACGCGATTACTTACAGTTCATATAAGAAAACTGCAATTCAGCAGATACATATGAATTCGAAATTGGAGAGAGTTAAGCAATCAGACATACTTGCTGCGACAGCTGCAATGACATATCGTTCAAGATTAGATACCAGGAGTTAATATCGTGCGGAATGAACTTACCAATGGCGAATAGTGCAATGAAAATCACGAATGACTGATATTTGCACAATTAGCAGAATGGGTCAACGCCAAAAGGACTACGCGCCTGTACAACATGCGAGAAGCGGCGAGCCAATAACATATTCTTCGACACTGGACGCGGAACGCAGGACGTAGTGTCGATTAGTACTCGTCAACAGAAGTACACCGGTGCGGAAGTATCTCACATCTCCAGATTTGTGAGAGATAGAATCTACAAGAACGTTTTTCAACTGCTGAGAACAATCGGAGGCGTCATATGTACTCACCCTTGCACAATGAGGATCAAGAAGGTCTGTGTTGCAATCTTCTAAGCGTCAAGGGAAAATGAGCAACATATTGTTACACACCTGAGTTGAGCCCAGAGCCTAATAGACAGATAATCAGGAACATTCAGAGATAAGATACAGTGCTTCAAACTACCTTAAGGCTCCTACAGTGCGGGATTGAAGCCTCTTAGTACGGCAGCGATATATGGAAAGGAACCAATGCGCACCAGACTACTTCCGGTCCAGCATCAGGGTCACCTAAAACTTGCAGGACTAATGAATACATCATGTACGCCGAGAACACCAGGTGTAGCAGGTCGAGGAAGCTGAGTCATGTCGTTGAGATCTTTCGATGAACCGCGAGCGGAGCAGAAACCGCTCACCAGACAACAGCGACCTAACCCATACCTCAGTCAATATTTGAACGAAAATGACGAAGATATGACGCACAATCGACTTCCGTACTCTCGCATCGTTGATATCGGTAGTGTAGTATTGATATGCTTGTCGAATAGTGATTCCAAACAAACTGTGGCGCAGACATCAACATCAATGTTCAGATACTAAACCAACCAACCCAGATAACGAAACGCACATAGCCCCCAGCGTAAATCCAAAAAAACCAGCTCCAAGTGTCGTGTGAAGTTGTGAAGTCACAGGCTCAGTCGTATCGGTCGTTATGTTCATAGTCGTCGTCCGGCCGGTACAGCGTCGAAGCTGCGAAGCTGCGAAGCTGCGAAGGAAGAATTGGTCGTTCCGAGCGCAAGTGGGGGTTCAAAAAGAACAATGCCGCAAGGCGCCTCTGTCCAAGGACCCAGGTCCATCCCCATGCCCTAATTTCAGGGTCGTATCGCCGACTGATCTCGGATATGAGAAGATTAGATTACACTACAGCACCCGCAGACAGCTGCAGACGTTATCCAACGTTATCCTCACAGAGTGAGGTATTACTTGGTCACTGCTTAGGTGTATCCGACGTACATGAAAAATAGACTCTGAAGCAGTGGAGATACCGCCGATCGGAGACGCTTTCACTGCGCCTGGTCAAGTCGACCTTGGATGAGATTTCAGTGTGTTTTTGAGCCAACTGTCAGATTCAAATTGTCGTATGATGTTTCAGGGAGACCTCAGCCAGTTTCTCTTAAAGAATGCCGCTGTCATAGCGTTGCTGCCGTACATGAGTGTATGTAGCTAAAATATCGGAGGAAGAGTATCAGCGATCTGCGGAAGGAGTTAGAACACGTGTTCTTGGCTGCATTGTCACACGTCATTTGTGGTACATAGTAACTTCGCCTTGGCACTCCCTTGACTTGCACTCAAATGTTGACCTGACTTGGACCTGATATCTAGGAACCTCCCAAAAACTATCTCATGTCAACTGTGTCATCCACTGAGTGTCAAACATGGGGAAATACAAACATGGGGAATACAATAACAGTCTCATGGACTTCCTAAGCATTGCGGTCTGGTAGCTCTTGTCGACTTCATCCGCGTCTCTCTGACTTGAACATTCATGTTGTTAGTTCACGTCTTGTTACGATTCTCGCAGCCTCATCCTCGTGAAGGCCTCTCATGGTGTCCACTCTCTGATTAGCGGTATTGCCTTGCGGTTGGTGCTGTTCAAACTGCGGGACAAAGGTGAGATGAGGTGTTCAGAACTTGGTCCTGCCTTTGCCTGAACTTTGTACTTGCCTGCTGCAAAGTTGACTAATTTCGGGCCCTTCTTTGCTCCCCTGATTCACTTGGAGACCTTATGCTTGCTCGCTTTGTCATATGCTCGTAGCTCGCACAAAGGCTACCATTATCGCACATGTATCATTGAGACATCCAGCTGTCGAACACTAGCAGCCTCTTTTGGATGCTAAAGAGACGAACAGTTGGGACAAAAGCGAAACTTCCCTCCTTAAATACAAGACCTCCCTACGCGTCGCCCCCGAGTACCACCATGGCAGCTTTCGTCTCAATTATCAAGCATACGACGGCTTCAAAGCCTCATCCGCACATCCTTTACACTGTTCAAGTCACTGTTGGGGGCAGTAAGTGTGTAATCGAGCGCAGATACTCCGAGGTTTGCCATCCTTTCACTCTAAGCGTTCCAAAACTAATGCGGCTAGTAGTTCGTGGCACTTCATGGTACCTCTTATGATGTTCAGTTCTAAAGCGAAGACTCATGCTTTGCGTCAGATGCGCTAGGAGACAGATTCTCTCTCCCGCCCAAACGCCTCTTTGCCACGACATTTGTCCCATCAGCTTGGGTTGATGATGCGTTGATTGCAGAACGTAGAACTGGCCTCGCGAACTACCTCTCGGCGCTCCTTTGGTCTGTAGAGTACCAGAATCACCCCATCTTCCAGGAATTTCTCAAACATGAAGCGAACGCTAAAACTAAGCCTTTTGACTTCGAGGACGCTTTGCCTTCAACACTCCCGAGAAAGGTCGCATACGCGATGGCCGGTCGTACCCAATATGCCGATGGTCTCACAAGCCCGATCGCTGCTGGCTACTATCCATATTGGAGTGCGAAAGATGCTCCGCCTGAGAGCCTTGAATTTGAGAAGTTTGATGTCATTTTCTTCGGTAACGAGATGTATTTCTTTGAGCGCGAAAACCACTTATCTCATGGCAGGATTTCTCGTTCCTAATCAATCCTCTACGCTCGACTGGGTCGAGGATGCGGAAACTATCCTCAAGAGGTTAATCGAAATCATCAAGATTGTTGGAGCATTGACTAAGATTGTCCTCTCTATCGGTAAGCTCTCTGCTTCTGCTTGGTACGGTGATTCCTAAGCATGTCTCGGCGCAGGTGGCTACGAAGGCAGCCAATGGTTCAGTCAAGCCTGTTCTACACCTACAAATCGTGTGACTTTCGTCAATTCTATCGTCGCTATCGTCAAGTCATATGGGTTGCATGGTGTTGACATTGACTGGGTAATTTAGTTTGGACATCCTTTCGTGCGCGTGGCGCGACTGACAATTCACCTCTAGGAGCAGTCCGACTCGAAGGGATCTGGCAACGATGCCAGCAACCTTTTGAGCTTACTCCAAACTCTACGATCAGCTTTAGGTAGTTATTCCATCGCCACAGGATCCTGGCCTCTTTCTGACCCTCAACTACCAGGTCCTTCCATGATCATCTCCGCTGCTGTTGGCCATACCCCCTGGTTGGGGAATGACGGGAAACCTCTCGACAACGTTGCGCTTTTCGCTGAACAATTGACTTACATTAATATAATGTGCGCGCCGCCGATCTCAACCCCTCAAACCGTAGCTGACTTCCGTATAGGAATTATGGAGTCTGGGGTCCGAATGCAATGCCAGGACCAAATGCGCCTTTAGGTATGTACCGTTTACCTTCCACGGATCTTTATTGATGGTTCACATTAGCCAATACCTTCGGACAATCGAAGAAGCCTGAAGCTACAGCAGAGGCAGCTGTGGCACGATGGAAAGCAGCCGGCTTTCCACCTTCCAAGGTGTGTCCGCTCCCTTCCTAGTTCGTATTTCCACAGGGTATATGTGTCCTTTGCATAGATCCTCCTTGGCTTACCCCTCTACGGCTACGTGTCCAAAACTACGCAGACGACCTTGGAATCCGGCAGTCTCCTAGAAGAAGGGGAAGGTGTCGGTGCATATGCAACTTACTCGTTAGTAGGCGCCCATAGGAACCCCATGGACGTGGATGCGAAGGAGATGGCGACAGTGGATGGAGCGCTCAGTGTGTGGTGGGGAAAGCCCATCCCATTCAATAAGATCGTCACAGCTGGTGCATTGGTTAAGAGGTTCGATGGAAATTATGGGCAGGGTGAAGGCTTTACTTTGGGTACGTTTATATTTAGCTCTATTTTTTGTTTCGTTTATATGGGTTCTTACTATCGACGCAACCTAGGATGGGATGATTCCAGCTCCACACCTGTGCGCTTGCCCTCTCTGGTCCAAACGACTTATCTGACGCTTTATGTAGTATCTATTCAACGTGAACACGAAGACGTTGATCACATTTGACAGTCAGTCTTGGCCTCTTATGAGACTTTGATGCACTACTCAATTTCTATTCTTTTCTATCTTTTCTACTCAATTCTAGATACACGATCGTTAGCCGCGAAAGTCATGTTTGCCAAGGAAAATGGATTGGCTGGATGTTCTACGTGGTCGATCGATCAGGTTGGTTGAAGAGCCTACTTCGTCTCTGGATATTGCTCAACGTATTTCAACTGTAGGACGATGGGTCGACCATGCAAGACGTCATTCGTTCCGTGCTGGGAAAGTAAAGGGGTCACATCGAACAGATTGGAAGGGCTAGACTCAGTTTGACTCCTCGGTTGACGAAAATTCACGATATTCCATTCTATAAGTAATAAAAGTGTGCGGGTACTGCTACAACCCTAGGGATTTGGCGAATGGGTTGTGCCAAAGAGCTAGGAGGTTCTTACAATGAAACCCCCGCTTCCCACAGATTCAAACAGGAAATGACTTTTTGCAGGATCAACTTGGCTACCAGTGTTGAGGACTTGAACTATAGAGTTGTGGGAACCTGGGATCATAAGATCCGCCATTCTTACAGACACTGATGCGTAGTTCATGTTGGTCCCAAGCACAAGCGTCTGCGAGCTGACCGTCCAAAGACCAATGTCGACTTTGTCGATGGTGACTTGGCGGAAGGTCGCTGCGGGGTTGAGAATGAACGGGATCATCTTGGGCATTGAAAGCGCGAGGACGGATGCAGAAGCCTTGATATCCGGGCTAGTTGGGTCGTCCCAAGATATGACGCCTGTACGTGGGGTATGGTAAGAAAGAGCACCATGTACACTTTCGTAGATGACTGACCGAGACCACCGTGATTTATGCCTACGATACTCTCAACCACAAATTCCTGACCTGTAGGGAAACGCTGCAAGGAGGTTAATACAGACTAAAGTCGTTATAATAAAATTTCAACCTTCCAGTAACTGCGCAGAAGAACCGGTTAGCTGGAGCTAAGGAAATGAGACAACCACGAACGTATCATTCCCGAAACCTTGGGGAACCGTCCAGACTGCTTTCGTGCGTTCCCAGCCATTAATGAACAAGCGATCTCGGAACTCGTCCATTCTTGTAGAGATGTCTTCGAAAGACCCCTTGCAGTTATCACATCTATCGTTTATCAGTCGGTTTATTGATAAGAAGCTACGTCTCACTGACCCACAGTCACCATAATCTTCAGTACATACCGTTCCCCATTGTGATGAGAAAGTCACATTGTTACCGACCATATACGTATCTTGCAGGACGATGTCCGTACCGCTGGTATACGCACTATAGGGATAGTTAACCTCGAGGAATCTTACAATGGATGCGGCAACCCACTTGAAATTGAAATTCTCGCAATTCAAGACCAATGAAATAGGATGGTAGCCCGCACCACCTGCGCCATCTCCGCCATCGAGAGATTGAATGAGGTTGGACGCTTTCAGTGTGGCATCAAGAGGATCAGATGTCCCGTCCGGTTCGTCCCCAGTATACCATAGCAAGAGATTTGGACGAGATTTGATGTGATTTACTTGCATCGTCACAGATGTGGCATTCATGTATGTGCTGTAAAGGAGCCACTTGTCAGCGGACGCATATGGATGAAGGGCGATTCATCATGTTAGGGTTAATGACTGACTTTCGCATGTCGTACATCAGGTAGAGACCGGCTTCCTGCATCTTGTCCAAGACTATGTCTAGTTCTGTAATGTTGTCGAAGTTCGGAATTGGATGAACCTAGTTGGGCTGTTACAATTTGGTGAGTTCGGCTCTAGATCATTCAACATACCACTGTGAATCTGGTTGTAAAGTGGTGTGAGCAGTGGATCAAAAAGTATCGAGAAGAAAAGTAAACGTACCCTTGGGCTTTCAACGTCGCGGGAATGGTCAGATCTTGAGCAAGGTAGTTATCGAAACCTGTGTAGAAACCGATGGGGAAGACTGGGGCAAATGGTCCTCCTTTCCCATTCGCAGGCCTCGCCAATAAAGCTCCAGTTCGCAAGTCCATTTTAGTCACGGATCCAATGTTAGATGGCGGGTTAGGAAGGAAGCTGAGAGAACCGGTGGCTTTGAAAGTCTGGGATGAGATGGAAGCCGTGCAGGTGATTTCATATGCCCCAATTTGTGGCTTTAGAGAGGAGAGCGAGAACGGGAGGGCATGCTTCGTCGCGTTCAGTGGTACGGTTCCGCTCGTAATTTTCTTACCATTCACAGATACCGTGACGCTAAGCGAGCCAAGGGACTTCATGTTGGGAATGTGGATGGGGGCTGCATTGGAGATTTGTGAAAAAGTCACCGGGGCATCGATTAGGATGGCGATATCGTCAGAATTCGATGTGGCATCCTCTGCAAGGTAAGGACGAATTGCAGGGGAGCAGCGCAAGGCAACAAGCGATCCTGTAGATGTAGCTGGGATTGGGAATCTACCGCCTGCAATGCGTTCAGTCTTACGCAATGCCTTCCTATCAGCGATGTTGCACTCACCAGGTGGAACAATTGGCGAAGTAGACATATAATTTTTGCCACACCTATTGACCACCGGTATATTAGCCCATTATCATTACAAACGGAGTCGTTCATGCACGGAGTCCCATGGTCAAGCAATTGACCCCACGACTTGATGTGCAAGAAACCACGAGAGCAACCAAAGTTTGGTACTCTGGATTGACAGAGTGACTCTAGACTCACCATGTTTGCGCTGAAATCCCCCCTGCAAAAAGTACCAAAGGAGCGAGATGTACCAGCGCGTTTTGCAGCATGATCATGATGCTTTGGCAAGGTAGTGAATGTAGGTAGGCTGGCACTGTAAACTTCGACCTCATCGGTTCACTGGTTGTTTAAGTATGAGGGAAAAAATGCCCAAGTAGAATTGCTTCATGTGGGGAGAACCGCGGTCACACATGGTTCATGTAATTTCGCCCAACGTGCTATGGTTCTTGTTGGTTCTCGTAATAAGTGATTGGAGCTTCGCTGGCATGGTTGTTGTAAGGAGTTTAAAAATAGACCGAGTTCAGTGTCGAGTCCAAACTTTCGTGACGAGGAAGTCAATAGGGTGGGTGACATTTCGAGTAACTCGTAGACTTATTACAATAATTGGGAGAGGCAGAGAGTGTGGAAGACCGGGTCGGATGTGAAGATCAGACAAACTTCCCAAGTCCCAAGTCTCAACGCCAGTACACGATTATGTGGCTGTGCCTAGGTTTATCATCATTATCTTATACTCAGTTACCGTTTGATTACTGTTATGAATGTTCTTAGAACATTCATGAGGACTTCGAGTCCTCGTACATATATTCTAGCTACCGATTTCGGGGCACCTCAGGCGTTTGTATACGAACTGAGGTGAGCCCGAATCATTGATACTTTCATTCTTACTTACTAATGTGTAATGTATCCATAGATACTCTCATATGTACATATTCAATATCATCAGTCGTTTGTATACGAACTGAGATACTCTCATATTGGATTGGGGTCAAAAGACTCAACTTGCATGTCAAATTGTTGTTGCGGAGCTCGTCCCGCCAGTGGCCATGCAATAAACCAACACCGCAAAGAAGACAATTGTCAAGACTTTTCATTGCATCGGTTGGATTCGATTTGGCCAAAGTAATTCGGAATTCGAATCGCAATCCGCTGACCTCCTTTCGAAGTTTGAAGGTGGGTTTTGGGCGGCATGGAATGTCGTGGGAACTCAAGAATCTGAGAGGTCCGGAACGGGACGGCGCGGCAGCGATCAATTGAAAGTCCCTTACGGATGTTCTCAAGTCTTGTCAATCCTTTCTTTAGAAAGACGATTCTGAGAGGAGGTTGGAAGCGGGATATAAGACTATTCTTCGTTGACTGGCGAAGATCGGTTCCAACCCTACAATGTCAGTCAGGTGTGGTCGGGGTGTGGTTCAACCCCGTGCAAGTCCTCGCACCTTGTTAGGCGCGACTGGTCTTCAGTGACGGTTTATATATGGCCCCACATTCCGTGAAGAATACCCCATGAACATATGAAATTGCGGTCGGACCGAAATGTAGGTGGCAAAAAATATAGGAAGGCAGGTGAAAGCCAGGGCGAACTCGTCAACCCGACTTGTAGGAAGGGCCTCCTCGAACTTGCAAACGTAGATCATTGTTACCATTGCGGAGGTTATGAAGGTCATAAAAACTTCAGCACAAGACACCTTCCTCATTCATTACAATCGGACGAAGGCTCCGAGTCGACAAACGTGCAGACAACTGTGAAAATGAATTTCATTAAACGGCCAGGAAAGTTCGAGTTGGTACCTCCCATTTATAATTTCTCAGGCACATCGACCTCGTCTAAAGCGAATGATCGTAGGAGATCAGCCAGAATGGTACACGTGTTATGTTCGATATTTATAAGCCTTCATAGTCCCATTCTCTGAAGCCACATTTTCCAGACCTACGTGGTCGAGTGCATGAAAAGTTCCATTCTGTGAGTTGGCAAGTAGACTTAGGTAGAGACTATTGTAGTATTCTTGAGACCTCAAAGAAAAAGTACAATTGCAAGGTCACAGATGGCTCGATCGTAGACCTTTCACGGAATGATTGGCCATTTGGATTTGTTTACTGCTTTCTGGGATCGACGCTAACCTGATCGGTTTCGCGGATGCGGAAGGACAAGACGAAGCACCGGCAGTTCTTCCGCATGACTGTAGGCGAGCCGTTTGCAGACTTTCAGCAGATTGACCTCAGTGGTCTGATCTGGTCTGATATCGAAATGGAGATAGACAGGCACAGAACATAAGAAGCTCATGTCTAAACCGACGGTTTTGTTCACAAACAATTTCCAGTCGTGTGATGCTGATGTCGGGCGCAAGTCGGATGCGGTGGTGGAGATGGAGAGCCTTTCCTGACCTCAGAAAACTCTGAAATCCAGTCTATGTCAAAGTAACATCAGCCTGGATGCTAGGCCAAGTATTTTAATGCCACCTGAAGAGTCCGTTCTATGAGCAGGCCTATCACACGACGTGGTAACAGATGGGTATGCTGTCAATCGGAGTATAAACGTCTGCGTGCGTATCGATGACAAGAAAATTCGTTATCGGAATTCAAAGCCTTCTATAGCGTCTGTGTGGCGCCCAGGGACTAGAGACCGTTTCAAAGAGGGCCTATGGGATCCGTATCCGAGTGAACGTGCAGCCAACAGCTCCCAGCCCCAACTCCTAGAGGTCCACAGCCACAAGGCTACGCGACGCCTGAAGCATCAAGGTGGAAGAATGCATCAACAATGTACAATGGATACCAAAGGGGTTTCTTTATGATGCGTATCCACATGTTGTTGTGGAGGAAGTGTTCAGATGGACTGACGGTAGCTGACGGTCCTGCCAGTACGCCGCGAACGTGCTTCAGCGTCGTTATTTGTCCATGCCTCCATCGAGCTATAGACCAAACAAGGTTATATAGGTTCAAAAGTTAAAAGACCTTGGCCTTGCAAAGCCAAGATTATCTACTCGATCCGTTTTCCGATTGTGTAACCTTGGCCAGTAAAAGTTCGAGGTTTGTTCAAGATTCTGTCGTCAGCGGTACCTTTCGAAGACCTCATTAAGACTTAAAGCTTTGCAGAAGAACCAGGCGGCTTCGGGCGTTTAGTGACTTTCTAACTTCAAACGCCGAGATTGAACAACTTCGGTCTACTCGTACGAATGGACACCCGGCTCATTGGACACAGCTCGTCTGAAACAGTTGTCAAGGATCACCTGGATATTGCTTATCGTTCGAAACGTTTGTAGGATGGTTTGTCGACGACACTTTGTTAACGTTTGCAACGCACTTGCCAGGATGGGACCACTTGGCGCAGGGAGAGCCAAGGATCCAGGGCAGGGGATGACCACACTCTTGGCCATTTTTCTCCATCGACGGAAGCGGCATGTGGACCTGGACGAACGTGCTCCCGGGCTCCCTATAGAAGAGAATGTGAATTTTCTCGTTTTCCGCCGAGCACCGCACCTCTCCCACTTCGCCCCACAATCCTCATCTTCACCCACAGGACATTCGCAATGGGTAGAATCAACGAGATCTGGAATTGTGAGAACATCTGTTGCTCGAGGATTCGTACAATTGCTAATTGCTTGTCTTATCAGCGTACTCCGGTCATGAGAAGCGCAATATGTGAGTTTTCATCAGATTATTTGAACTTGCCATCTCATTCATCGCTCCCCCAGTGCCTTTTACATCGCTGGTATCATGATGTACAAGCTCGGTCTTGAGTTTTTCAACGGCTCCATCACAACTCTTGCTACCGATCGTTTTGCCTCCAAATTAACCTTCACGAAGCGTAAGTTCATCTTCCAGATCTTTCTTGACGTGGACACTCAAACCTTCACTACGTAGTTGGTGCTGCCCAGGGTGTCAATCAGGCAGCTCAGTGTGTCGGTGCCATCCTTATCGCCCCTCTGATCAAGAAATTTCCCACCCGTTCCGTTCTTGCGGGTGCCATCTTCCTGTTCGGTATCATGACCGTCATCCTACTCGTCGTCGATGCTGCCACTGGTATGTTTCTCTCTTCATCCTCTACTTGTCAACCTAACCATGCGTAGGCGGAAAGATGAAGGCGGCCGGTGCCAAAAAGCCCTCGTACGGTGACTGGAATCCCAATCTCGTGAGTATTTGTTCCCATGCCTAATCCTCTGGGTCTGATATTTTCTAAAGATTTTCGTTGTATGGACACTCTCTGGAATCTCCTATGGTATGGTTGAGCTCATCCGTCGTGTCATGTTAGTCTTCGGTCCAAAGATCTTCCGCCTGCCATTGCAGTCGCTAATTTTTTTGCATTCCCAGCCCCGCAGATATTGTTGGTGGAGACGCCAACAAGCTCCGTCGCATGGATGCTACAGTCGTAAGCCTTTCACCTTCTTATCGATATCTATATGCTCAGTCCTCATCGAATCTATCTTTAGCACATCTTCTACGAGATTGCCGGAACCTCTGGTGCATTCGCCTCTTCCTCTGCCATCAGCCGTTGGGGGAACAACTACAGCTTTTTCTTGACCCCTGGTTAGTAGTTGTTGGAGAAAAACAATCAATTCTTACTGAAAAATCTTCATGCTCTTCTAGTGTTCTTCAGTCTCGCTGGTATCCTTTGGTTGATCATTAGCACCCTCAACTTCAAGAGTGCCCAAGTCATCCAACAGGAGCTCGAGCAGTCTGGCCTCGCCGACGTCGAAAAGAAGAGCTCGAACAACTACTTGGTCCAGATCGGACATGGCGCCATGTCTTTCTTCGAGTCCGTATATGTTGGAGCAAAACTTGTTTTCACAAACAGACGCTTCATCTGTATGTCTATTGCTCTTTTTTTTACGAGTCCCAGTCCTTACCCGTATTTACAGGGCTCTTCCCTGCATAGTAAGCACGCACATGATTATCTACGCGAAGAAGGTATTTACGGTACAATAGTGCCATTGCTCTCTACTGCCACAGATTCTTGGAGAGCTCCCTCGGTGCTGCATTCGCCAAACGTGTCCTCGGTGTTTCGGCCTGGAGTCAAATCATCGTTGGAGGCTCAAATTTCGGCGAGGTGCATAACGTGTCGTCATCTCTGTTATATCATGCCAATGACCTCTATTCAGCTGCTCGGCGCTCTTGCTGTGCTCGTTCTCTCTGACGTTGTTACCACTCCGGTAAGTACAATCTCTTTCTGTCTCCGGAATATTGTCGCTGAACTTGTTATCAGCTCCCATGGTTGCGACTTGATGCTATCGCACTCAACATTGTCTGGGTCCTCCCTACCTTTGCTCTCACAGCCACTCACGATGTGTCCTGGGCCTGGAAAATCGCTGGTTGCTTCATCCCTGTCTCATTCGTAAGTCAGTCCTCGCAGAGAATTTCCTAATCTCACACGATCTTCAGGGTTGGGCCGCTGGTGATGTTTCCCTCGCTGCTTACATTCAGTCCGCACTGTCCGATTCGCAATTCAGTAGGTTCCTGAACCTTGAACCTTGTCCGCTGGAACTGACATTATTTTGTCATCAGCTCACCACAACGTATCTGCGTTGGGCGCCGTCATGGCCTTCCTGTACTCGACATACATCGTCCTCAACGCTGTGTTCAGCTCTGTCTTAGGCGGTGTCATCGATAGGGACTGGATTAAGAACGGGGACATCTCTACTTCCCTAAAATACGTTGGAGGGTGAGTAGACGATCTGCTAACTAATGCGTACCCAAATATTGACCTCGCTTTCTAGTGTTCATTTCACCATCGCCTCGGCCATCATCTTCGCCTCGACTTTCATCCCCATCGGCGCATGGGCCTTCAACCCCAAGGCCCTTGGCGGTGTCGGCCTCAACAACGCAAACGCCCAGACATCGTCGGAGGAGGATCAGGACAGCGACGACGAGAAGGACCTCAAGAAGCTCTCAGGAAACACAACTGAGCTCGAGAAATCACGTTCATAAAAGATCACCCATTGGACTTGTACTACGCATCCTTCCTATACATTTATTCACTTGTTGCGATCGGTACCTTTATGGATTACCCCGTCCTCTTGTTTTCGAGCACACCAACATCAGTATCACCGCATTGGAATATAATTTAGCTTTAGAGACTTCTTTCTACGTACCTACGTAGTTGCACAATCACGATATGATTTACATAGATATTTGCATTGACCCCACAGAATAACAATTTGACTTCGAATGGCATATCTGTCGTGGATTCAAACTCTGGATGATGCAAAAAGCACTCGTCATCAAAGGGGTACCTCGTTTCAATGACTTCCTACTTTGCTGGGATGAAAGTTCATTGAGCATCTGGGATCCATTTCTTGTCAGTCCAAATGCAAGGGGTCCCTGGAACTGAGTTTGATCCCGACGCTTCATGTTTAGAGCAGATGGTGTTACTTATATTCAGTGCCTTTTTTACACTTCAGGGTGTTCTCAATTTAGGGGCTGGCAATGATGTGTTTGGACAGTGGCGGTAGCTCAAGGAGGAAATCGCATCAACATGCTCACTAGATCTATCGTAGGCGTATGTGTTCGCTGTAAATCAGAAATATACCGAGTGTGAACCGAAGACTGTACTTGAAAGCGAAGACACGCAGCAGGAGAACATTCAATTTGATAGATCACCGCCGGACATTCTATATACATCTATCTATGCCTTGTCCACGTACCCCTCGAATGCGAAAAAAAACGACCAGCAGCGCGGCCATGAGCTATTCATAGGCTCTAAACTTGGAACAGGTGCCATTCAGGCAGGGTACACACCTCCATGTTGTGGGAAACGTTGGCTCTTCTATTCCGAGAGTTTGGGTTTGGTTAATGTGATTCTGAATCCGTTGAAGTGGGGGAGACTGGGAAACTTGGGTGTGGGACATTAACGGCGGTGTGGTTGAGATGACCGCGCTGCGTTACTGCCTTGAATCTTACTACGACCCTTGGCACGGAGACGTCGATCAATTGTAGATGGCGAATAGTATGGGCATCAAATCTTGAAGCACTGATGTCAGTAAGACCTTGAGTCGTTGGCGGAGGAAACTGGTTTCTTCCGTGTCTATGATTATCTGTGCGAGTCGAAGTGGTTGACGCATGGCAGTGTCTGCAGCTACAACCCTTTCTTCCATATCCAACAAGATACCACAAGATTGGGTTCACCTGCCGTCAAAGCGCTGAGATCCGATCCGTGACTGCAGCGCGCGCAGCGGAGACAAATCGCGGGGAAGTATAAGCATCAACGTTGCGTGTTGGAGAGTTTGAAACCATGGCCGTGATTGATAAGGTACACCAAAGCTTGACTTTAAAATGCGGCTCTTGAACTTTGCTCTCCAAGATTGGATTGGCGAGCAGCGGAAATTAAAGCAAGGCGGCGATGATGTTCTGTCTGCCGCGACTCAGCATTTCAAAGCTCCATCGGCTCGCGTGCACGTTTCGCGGGATTCCCTGTTCTCTGGTAGGTAGTTTAGCTATGTGACCCAGCAGACCATGGTCAGCGCACCTTCGCGGGCTTCGAAGTCCTTCATGGGTGATATCAACATGCACCCCTGATTTAATTAGTTTCCTAAAAATACAAAGACGAGAACTCGGACGCACACACGAGCTTGACATCGAGCCATGACATGGCCGCGGAGACTGCGGAAAAACTGTACAATCTGATAACACTCATCAGTGTACGCGTAACTCTTCATGGGAGGCTGGAGCAATATTGCCGACGGGGTTGCGTTTGACATATGATCCCGCGGTCCGTATGCCTAGGTTCTGGACCTTGACCTTGACATCGGCCATACGGCAGCATCGGGAATGTAGGAGGGACGGTGCTTTTCGCTTTAACCCTGGAAGTTTCTGTGAGGTCACTTCTGTGCTTATTTTTTGTAGAAAGGAGAAAGATCTTGGGGCTTTGGGCGCGTGTACGGACGTCGGGCCTTGTGTTCCATGGGTGAGGAGGATGACGAGCGCGAGCTGAGGCACCGGCAACCAATGATTGATAAGGTTTTGAGTACTAGTGCGGCCCGGTGCGTTTAGAGGAACGGAAGATTTGTGCTTTATGAAGTATATATTTACACAAGTGTGAGTTTTCTGGGAAAATATGAGTTTTCGGCCTTCCTAGGAACTTGGTTCTAACCTTGGATAGGTCAATTCGATCGTCTTGAACGCAAGTGGGCGTTCTTAAGACGTCTAAGCGCCAAATCCTGTCACTCCATGCAAAGCGTGCATTGAACAAAATGTTCTTCTGCAGAAAAATGTATGTGTGCAGGAGCAGGACAGCCTCCGAGACCCTTAGCTTTAATCATGGCTGTGTACTAACATGATGCCTGGCTGCAGAACCCAGATAACGGAGTCTTCTTTGAATGAGGTTGCTAGGCCCGGGGGCAGTGTCCTACACATTCCCTGCCGTCATGTCACTAACGCCTGGGTCTCCCCATTTTCCAAAAACGAGGTGCGTCTTTGGTTAGTGTCTGCATCTAGAAAAATTAGCAGCGAGTGTGACAACTGCTTAACAGGACCGAACAGCGCTCGGCGGCCCTCGTACGATTATTTCTGCGTACGAAGGGTCATCTTCTTCGAGTAGTGTGCATGTGGACAATTATGGCAGGCTTGTCCCAGCTTGTGGGTCTCCGTCGAAACTTGAATGGGATCCCCGGATTGGGCAACTGGATATGACATTCATTGTCATGGGATTGATGAGTTTCCTTGGGTCCGTTGTTGATGTCGAGTGTACGTGTACATTGGACGATCTGATGTTGAGATATCCAGTGCCAGTGGGTGTTGGGTGCTGAATGGGTTTGGCAAAAGCTTGTGGAGGGATTTAGAGCGTGTTCATTAATAGGAATGCAGAAGTACCCAAGGCAAAAGCCGATGTGATATCATTGTATACCTCCTGGTGAGTTATGGAAAGACAGTTAATACAATATCTAGATCTGGTTGTGCTCAAACTTGGATATCAGTAAGAATATCAGTATGAATCACGTCGTTGCCACTTTTATTTCTATTGAGCGCGCTGGACTCATTAATGTGCTTGCCTACAGTTCATTTGAAGGGTTGTATGCCTCTAGGCTCTTTGCATGCTTGCAGAATGATGCGCCGTGAGAAATATGACACGGATTGGATAGAGTACGACAAAATGGTGATTTAAACTTGAGTTTGATTGACAGGAGTTGAGAAAGTTTTCGGCTGAAGAAAACAAGGTGCCGGCAGCGGTCAGATAATTCTCAGAGCCCGGACAGGGTGGGGATGAGGTATGTTTCTGCCTCCGTGTCGACTCTGGAGATCTAACGCTCAAAGGATATAACATAGGAGAATAAAAAGCACACCTGATATGTTGGCTCGTTTGGAGCCAGTTGGTCTGATATTTGGGCAGCTAGGCATTGAAAAGGCAAGATCATTTGACAGACCCAGTAAGCTGGGTTCGGAGGTTGACAGGAAATGAGGTGGAAACGGGAGATTGGTGTGGGAGGGATGGAAAGATGGGGTCACACGTGGGAGAGACTCCAAGGGATTGGCACCAGATAAGGTCCAAATTGGGACATATCTGATCCAGTTCATGTTTTTTATGTTTATTTCCCGGGCAAACCCTAATGCCAACGACGCCAGGGCTCGTTAATACAGTCAACTGGCACATATGGATCACAACCTTCCCCAGCCCCTCCTTCACCGCACCCACTACGAAGACACCGTCCAGCAGCCCATTCTCACTGGCACAGGCGCAATGACTGGACATTATGCCTATGATAGAGACAGATTGTAAGTCAGCTTCTCCTCCTCTTTTTTTATGAGCCCGCACCGAGTCCTTGGTTGTGGGTCAATCATGTTGGTTGCTCACTCTCTCATCGAGAACGCGCGGATGTTGTGCTGCATTGGGGGCGAGGAGGGGGGCATTTTGGTGTGGGAACTGCATCGTCCAGGACCATTATGCCCCGTACATACCGATTGGCGACCTCTTTATATATCCATCATCATTTACTGACTCCTTTTTCACAAATCTCCCATCCTCCGTCCGTTACCGTCCTGCTATTGAATGCCCATGACAATCCCCCAATTCCACGGATGCTCTGTTATCAACACCTACGATCCGGCACGTCGCAGGAATTACGAGCTGATCGTACGCCAGGAGCCCAAGCAGGCTCGTATGTGTGGAGTTGGCGGGAAAGGTGCTTGCTTTTGCTTGATCTCATCTGTTGGCCAGTTCATTAAACCCGCCTCTCCTTTTTGTCAGCTGATCGCCGGCCCATTGACCCGCCTCCCATCGTCCAACTCCGAGTCATCGACCCCGCCGCTCAGCAGGCTGGTTCATCGAGCACTCCGTCTCGACGGCGGAGGAACAGTTCCACCGGTTCTGCACCGGGATCACCTTCTCCTAGTGCGGCATCGACTGCCCGATTACATCCCGAGGATCCCATCGACGCTGCGAGCTATGCGCAGTCGTTTTTGCAGAATCCTTATTACTTTATGTTTGCAAGTCTCGCCAGACCGGACGATGACGCGGAACTGCATTGGCTGAAGGTAACTTATATCATTCCTCTCCTTCTGTATTGAATCAATAATAATGTAATATTCTACTATCTAGGATGGTCGGACGAGGTGTACGACAGGTTCAGTTGTGTCATCGCTATACCACCTCAAAGACCCGCAGCATAACAATGAAGGTCCGTGATCGCCTGTTGAAATATTACTTCGTCTCACCTTTCCTCCAGATGCCGGGTTTTTCGTCTTTCCCGATCTGAGTGTGCGAACGGAAGGCAGTTACCGCCTGAAACTTAGCTTATTCGAAGTCGTAGCGTGAGTTTCAATTTCTTGCCCTGCTCCTTGTTTTTTTTTTCGTGGTATCAAGTTGCTGTGGTCGGATTTAAGCCGTCATATCTGCGGCTTCATAGAGTCAATGATAGGCGCCAGATTAGAGATTCGTCGTGGTCCCTATTGGACAGTTCGGCTGCTGCGCCATCCGTTCGATTCAGGCCCTGTACCGCGTCTTCGGTCCAGGGTACGGTCCATCTCATCATGCCTTGCACTTTCACCGGCGAGATTCTGTGGTTTTCGCAAACCGCATTCTACCATGTAATTCGATGAAAGTTGGTTGATTCGGTTGGCTTGGATGCGCACACTTCCATTTATTTGATCATCTCAAGGGAAACCGACCGTTGCTGATTTACTCTTCAGAAATAATGTTCGCCATTGCAAATCAATTTTCTCTGCCCCATTCTACGTTTATACTGCAAAGAAGTTCCCAGGAATGGAAGGTGGGATCAATTCCGTATGCACTCTCGTTACAGATCATTGATTGAATGTGTACAGAATCAACTCCTTTATCATGTTCTCTTGCTGACCAAGGCATCAAAATTCGCATTCGCAAAGATATTCGTGTCCGTAAAAGACCCATACCTGGGCTATCCCAACCGATGGCCATGAATGTTGACGATTCTGATGATAACGAGGATGACCCCAGTTCAAGTCGACAACATCCGAAAAGGCGTGAGTCAAAACGAAGCAGGACTGACGATTCTGTCGACCTTTCCGGGAATGCTTCGAATATGGGTCCCGCTCCAGGCCTAGCACCTGTGCCCCAGCACATGCCTTGGCCACCCGCTGCGTCGCTCAACCCAAGTTTGGGGCCGAATATTCCGCCACCTCCGCCACCGCAGACAATTCCTCCTCCTCCGAAGCCTGGACAGGATATTCCGCCGCCTGGTGGGGTGCCTATTGGCATGCACATACCTCCAGGTGCAACCCTTCCTGGCCCGAGTGTATATGATGGCCGGGGTGGAGGTCTCGTTCCCTTCGAGGCGCAGCAACCTCCACCTCCGCCTGGGCAGCCTCAGGTTATGCAGCAACAAATGCCGCCGCCTCAGTATAGGGATCCCAGTCAGGGTCCTCCCCAGCAGCAACCACACCATGCCATGCCGCCGCCCCCACCTCAACAGCAGCAACCACAGTATGCCCCTCAACAACCCCCTGCTCCACAACAGCAGCCTTTGGGTCCTCAGCATGTCCCGCCACCGCACGGCGTGCCTCCTCATCACGCTCCTCCTCCACCTCCTCAAGGCTACGCACCCTACGCGCAATGGGGTGCACCTCCGCAACCTCAACCTATGTACGATGCTTACTACCATCACCATCAACAGCACAACCCCAATGTGCACCCTCACTATGCTGCCTATCCACAACAAGCTATGCCTCCCCCGCCACCGCCTGGCCGATACGACTATTCTGGCACGATGTATGCCCAGCCTCCTCCGCCTCCGCAGTATGGTTATTATGAGCAACCTCCACCGCATCATCAGCAGATGGGGCAACCGCCGCCGCCACCTCAACATCCGCATCAACATCAGCAACCTCCGCCTCAACATCAACAACACCCACCACCACCGCCACAATACGCCGCCACTGCTCCGCCTCAGGGACCGGTAACGACTTCGCCGACTTCGATTCCACCCCCGCTTGCCCCTCCCCCGCATCAACAGCAGCAGCAACAGCAACAGGTTCAACAGCCTCCGCCGACAACACCAGGGTACGATTATTCTGCCTCTTACCGTGCGCCGACAGGCTCTCCGCAGCCTAGGGGCTATCATCCTGCTCAGCAGCAGCCCAGCCCATATGCGCCTCAGGGCTACCATATGCCACACCAGCATCATGCGCAACACCAGCCCCCTCCGCCTCCGCATCATGCGATGAGGCATAGTCCTTATGGACACCCGCCTCCTCCGCCTGGTTATGGCTACGCGGGGTACGGTGCTCATCCCAATCCCAATCCCAACCCGGGGCCGAACCCAGAGTGGGGTACTCCGCCTGGCTTTGGTGTGCCTGCTGGGGGAGGTTGGGATGCGTATGCGGCTCAACAGCAGCAACCTCATCAGATTCCGCCGCAGCCTGTCCCTCAGGCTCAGGTGCATCATCACCAACAGCAACAGCAGCAGCAGCCACAGCTAGCGCCGCAACCTCTTCCGAGCCAGCAGCTGCATCAGAGCCAGAGCTCGCCGAATGGTACTGCGTCGTCTACGGCGTCTCCGTCCACTAGCGTTGGGGGTGGTGGCGGTGGGATGGTCGTGGGTGCCGTTGGGAGTCCCGGGGTTCGCTTCAAGTTGGCGCCGTTGAGGGCGGGCAATGGGGGTGGTGGTAGCCCTGTGTTGTCGCATTCGTCGTCGTCACAGCATCAGCATCAGACGCAGACGAGTAGTGGGGCTGGGTATCATCCGGTCATTCAGCTGAGGAGCAGCAGTCGGAATGGGTACACGTCGTCGAGCTCGAGGGAAAGAGAGCGTGAGCGGGACGAGCGGTCGAGTGGGGGTAGGGATATGGGGAGGAGTGAGAGAGAGAGAGAACGGGATAGGGATAGAGAGCGTGATGGGGATAGGGAGCGAGATGGGGAGAGGCATGGTGTGAAGAAGAATCCACTGAGCATTGGGAGTATAATCTCCGATGATGGGCGATGAGGAGAGGGTCAGGATTTTGTTTCTATTCTCAATGTTTTCGCGTGTCCAGTCCGGTCGTCGCTTGTGCCTATGCTGTCGTTGCCGCTGTGCTGTCTGTGGCCGTTATCTTTTTGCCTTGTTGTCTTTGTTAAAAATCACATACTGTATGGCTCTTGCTGTTTTTTTTGTTTATCGAATTGTTTAATCTGGTTTATCTACATCATTCATTGTACATATATTTTGCACATACTTTCGTCTCCGGAATTCTTATGGATTGTTCAGTCATCTCTCGAAATCAATATCGCTGTACTTATCAGTGATAACTGCTCAAAAATAATTCGCCTCTCCGGTCCGATAAATTTTGATTTCTCCCTCCTCTCTCAACGACCAAATGCACTTCAAGAAAACTCTCATTTGACCCTCATGTCCTTTGGCGCAAACTGCCTCATACTCTGCATGCATCATTGCGACTGTATGTTACCACGTTCACCACTAGACTTCAAGATTGTTCGACAGTGGCTGCCCACCCAAGAAATAACTACCTCCTGGCCGTAGTGTATGGTGAACCCTGCAAACTTTCCCTATGAGGACATGTCTGGCATGGATTCTATGGATGGACTCCAATCTCGCAAGGCCGAGGATGGCTGTTACTGAATTTGATTTCTAAAATAGACACAACACATGTCGGGGGGCATGCCAATACCGTACCGAAACGCTAGAGGTATCTCTTGTGGATCTTTTCCTTTCGACTGAAGGTCCTGGTTATCGTCTCCGACATCATGATCATCATCGCGGTTCTTTGTATCCTTTCTTCATACCAAATCACCGATGCGCTGCCTGTGCGATCCAATATCGTTGCTGGATTTTCATCTGAAATCCTTCGCAGAGACGCCGGGGACAACTGCAATCTCCGCTCGATATGGGACATCATCTGGAGCTGTTTAGCTACGCTTTTCGCGTGCACGTGGATCACCATCCATCCCAACTTGCCTGCGCCATCCGATGGAAAGCTGACGCTATTCGCGAGACGGTTGGGCGTCACGGCCTTTGCGCTCGTTGCACCGGAAGTTCTGTTCGTTCTCGCGGCCAGACAGTGGTTTGCGGCTTCAGAGATCGCAAAGAAACATCGAGGTCCGCATTCAAAACATATTGAATATGTCTGTCCACGAGTAGGATCTGATACGATAACATATCCCCAGAAAAGCGACAATGGACGAAGACACATGGTTTCTTTTTGATAATGGGAGGATTTATGCTTCACGAAAATGGCTGCGAACCGCGGCCGCTAGACATGCGAGAGCTTGAACACCTCGAGCGCGAAAACAAGGTTGATTGGCCCAGTATCTCTGAGGAGGAGATCGAAGACAAGAGCAAGGGCGATTTTCTCTCCAAAGGAATCGTCGTCGCACAGGTTTTCTGGTTTATGGTGCAGTGTATCGGTAGGGGTGCATCAGGGCTGGTTGTTACGGAGTTGGAGATCATGACACTTGCATTCGCCGCAATGAATGGGGTTATGTATTCTCTCTGGTGGAACAAGCCGCTGGATGTTCGTTGCGCGGTTGCAATCCATATGAAATCACCAACCGTGGCACCAGTACCCGAAACTCTCTCCATGCTAGAAATCAAAGATGACACAATCATGGATGCACCTGGCGGGGTCGGCTCTCACCAAGCCAAAAGCGAAGTGGAAACCACTGAAACATCAACATTGCCGGCTACGACCCTTTCTTCAAGTGATCCCTCAACACCAACTGCCCATGAAGAATCACAGGAAAAAGTTTCCGCAAATCTAACAGAACCGTCAGGCACTCAGACCATGCTGCCGACACAAGCCTACCAGCCGGTGTCCACCATCCCTCAGGGTCCAGACTGGAGACGTTTGACTACATTCTACTCTCCTACAACCGAGGCTGACGATGATGCGACAACATATTTGGCTGCTCTGGCTATCGCTTCCGTTTTTGGCGCAATCCATTGCATCGCATGGTCATTTGCATTTCCATCCACAGCAGAGCGATTGACTTGGAGAATCTGCTCCGCGTTCATTGCTGCCTTCCCTGTCAGTTTTATCATCCCACTCACCTTGCTATGTTGTGCAGCGTGTTGTGGATTACAAGATGATGGTATTTCTGATAGCTTGCTAGAATCTTCTGTGGGAGTCGTGTACATCGCTTTAATCGGTTTGAGTAGTATTGTATATGTCATCGCGCGCTTGTGTTTGCTTATCTTACCACTCCTAGCCCTCCGCGCCCTCCCCGATGGTGCGTACCTCGATCTTAGTTGGTCTTCTGTATTTCCCCACATATAGCTGGCCACCTGTTGCATTCGCACAATTTAACTCTTTTCTGACATATGTCCCAAGATCCGTATCGCAGATTAAGGTTGAACTAGGAGACACCAGTTGATCATATAATCAAATTTATGCTGCCCGACATCTCCTCAGGGGACAGGAAACTTAAAGTGCAAAAGCTTTGATACTCTCAAAGCAGTGGATAGTAGTACAGGCTTTGGTGATAGTCTATCACGGGTTCACTCTCAAGTTAGATTGCAGATTGTGGGGAGTGTTCGCTTGGTGTCTGCCGTTGTAGGTGAACAAGAAAATTCTCATGGATTGTTCACTTCTCTCAAAATCAATATGAGTCTCGCTGTACTTATCGGCAATAACTGCTCAAAAATAATTTGCCTCTCTGGTCCGGATAAATCCTGATGAACTTTGTTCTGGCGCAAACTGCCTGATGCTCTGCCTTGGCTCAGCCTCTTGCGTTAGCCCAAAGCCGCTCAGATATTTACCGGAGTTGTAACTGCGTGTATCATTGTGCAGGTTCACCACTAGACTTTACAAGTCTTCAACAAAGTTGTATACTATTGTTCGACAGTGACCGCCCTACTACCTCCTGGCCGTAGTGTCTGGTGGACCCTGCAAACTTTTCTTGTGAAATGTCCGACATGGATTCTATGGATCGACTCAAATCTTGCAAGGCCAAGGATGGCTGTCTCTGCATCTGTTTCTAAAATAGACACAACACATGTCGGGGGGCATGCCACGACCAAACCACAGCGCTAGAGATATTTCTTTTGGATCTTTCCCTTCCGACTGAAGGTCCTGGCTATCGTCTCCGGCATCATGATCATCATCGCGATTCTTTATATTCTTTCTTCATACCAAATCACCGATGCGCTGCCTGTGGGATCCAGTATCGTTGCTGGATATTCATCTGAAATCCTTCGCAGAGGCGCCGGGGACAACTGCAATCTCCGATCGATATGGGATATCATCTGGAGCTGTTTAGCTACGCTTTTTGCATGCACATGGATTACCATCCATCCCAACTTGCCTGCGCCATCCGATGGAAAGCTGAAGCTATTCACGAGACGGTTGGGCGCCACGGCCTTAGCGCTCCTTACACCGGAGATTCTGCTTCTTCTTGCGGCCAGGCAGTGGTTTGCGGCTGCAGAGATTGCAAAGAAACATCGAGGTTTGTCTTCAGAACATATCATATACGTCGATTCAGAAGTAGACTCTGATACAAAAATGTATCCCCAGAAAAGCGACAATGGACAAAAACGCATGGTTTCTTTCTGATAATGGGAGGATTCATGCTTCACGAAGATGGCTCTGAACCGCGGCCACTTGATATGCGAGAGCTTGAACAACTCGAGCGCGAAAACAAGGTTGATTGGCCCAGCACCTCTGAAGAGGATATCGAAGACAAGAGCAAGGGCGATTTTCTCTCCAAAGGAATCGTCGTCGCACAGGTTTTCTGGTTTATAGTGCAGTGTATTGCTAGAGGTGCATCAGGGCTAGTTGTTACAGAGTTGGAGATCATGACACTCGCATTCGCCACAATGAATGGGGTCATGTATTTTCTCTGGTGGAACAAACCGCTGGATGTTCGTTGCGCTGTTGCAGTCCACATGAAATCACCAACCGTGGCACCAGTACCCAAAACTCTCTTCAGGCCAGAAATTAGAGATGATACAACCATGGATGCGCCTGGCGGAGTTGGCTTTCACCAAGGCAAAAGTGAAGTGGAAACCACTGAAATATCAACATTGCCGGCTACGACACTTTCTTCGAGTGTTCCCTCAACACCAACTGCCCAAAAAGTTTCCAGAAATTTAACAGAACCGTCAGGCACTCAAACTATGCTGCCGATACAAGCCGACCAACCGGTGTCCACCATCCCTCAGGGTCCAGACTGGAGACAGTTCACTACATTTTACGCTCCTACAACCGAGGCTAACGATAATACGACAACAGGTTTTGCTGCTCTGGCTATCGCTTCCGTTTTTGGCGCAATCCATTGCATTGCATGGTCATTTGTATTTCCATCCACAGCAGAGCGGTTGACTTGGAGAATCTGCTCCGCATTCATGACTGTCTTCCCCGTCAGTTTTACCATCCCATTCATCTTGCTATGGTGTGCAGCGTGTTGTGGACTCCAAGACAATGGTATTTCTGATAGCTGGCTAGATTCTCTTGTAAGAGCCGTGTATACCGTGTATGTTGCTTTAATGATTCTGAGTATTATTGCATATTTCATCGCGCGGTTGTGTTTGCTTATCTTACCGCTCCTAGCCCTCCGCGCCCTCCCCGATGGAGCGTACGTCGATATTAGTTGGTCTTCTGTATTTCCCCACATATAGCTGGCCACCTGTTGTACTTCGCACATTTTAACTCTTTTCTCACATATGTCCCAAGATCCGTATCACAGATTAAGGTTGAACTAGGAGACACCAGTTGATCATATAATCAAATTCATGCTGCCAGACATCTTCTCAGGGGATGAGATACTTGAAGTGCAAAGCCTTTGATACCTACAAAGCAGTAGATATCGGTACAAGCTTTGATGAGAATCTATCATAATTTCACTCTGAACTTAGATTGTGAAGTGTGTGAGTGTCTGCTTGGTGTCTGCCGTGGTAGGTGAACGTAGAATTTGCGTTGTCTGCTTCTAGTTTTTGCTGGAGGACAGGATAGTAGCTGCCTCCTCCTATCCGACGATATTTGGAATATGGTTTTCGAGATCAACTAGAGATGGCTGGACGCTGTTGGCAAGCTTTTGAGATATTTGACTTTGGCTATAATAGATTCGCAGCGGGCGTCACCGTATCCGTTACCTACGGTCGAGGAGTAAATAGCGTTGACGAGTGGGTAGTGAAGCAAACATGGATGCAATGCATTGTAAGATATGACTTTGTATGTTTTGCTGCTCGAGGTTGGTCACCCAAAGCGGTATTATTTGCTTGTTCCGTCGCACAATAGATGTTCTTCCAAACAACCGACAACACGGTGATGCAACCGCACCGCGGACGCAGGCGCTATTCGCTTATTTCATATATTTCAACCACTGCCTGACTCACACAACAGTCCTTCTTGTACCCGTATATCCATATACGCTTAATGAACGTTGAAGTGGTTGAGGTAGTTTCGAGTTGATTGTCCGCAAAAACATGTCTAATATCTTGATAGGCAGGTTTGAACATTTCACAGTGTTGAAACTAGAAGTTCATGTCGGATATCCCATTACACAAAATCCGACGAAATAAACGCCTCACTGAAGATCCAGGAATTGCACTCTCTCCAGATATGCCTTCGTCATCCACCGCTAAAGCAGCTATTGCCTCGCGCCGGAATCGGGACTACAATACAGGGGGACGACGGAATGAACGATATGTTGATGATTCGGAGGAAGAAACTGCCCTTATAGGGACGCCGTATGGCGAAGACGGCGATGACTATGATGGAACTAGGCGAAATCTAAGTCCGGTATGTGTACTTCAATTGGGAAGGTTATTTCCCCTACCAGTATTTATTATGATCTTCTTGGTAGCGCACTCCTGGTCCGACGCCAAAGAGTCCTGGTCTCAGCCCGAAAGACAACTCGCGAACGATACCCTTCAATCCCCCAAGTACTTCTCTGCCTCTTCGAGATGGTTCGGAAACTGACCATGCACTTACAGATAAAGTACAATCACGATACCCACCCAACACTGTCAGAAACCAAAAGTACAATGCGTTCACCTTCCTCCCGATTGTTTTCTACGAGCAATTCAAGTTCTTCTTCAACCTCTATTTCCTCCTGGTCGCACTCTCCCAATTTGTACCCGCGCTCAAAATTGGTATGCTTTAATCTGTCGCTTCTTACATGCTTTCTAACGCGTGCCAGGTTTCATCGTGACATATATCGCCCCACTCGCCTTCGTTCTCTTTGTAACAATGGGAAAGGAAGCCTACGACGACTACAAACGTCACCTCCGCGACCGCGAAGCCAACTCGCAGCGGTATCTCATCCTTTCACCTCCTTCCGATTCCGTCTCGCTCTCTCGGTCACACTCTCCGACAGACGAAGAGGCATATCTAAACACACATGCCAACACCCGCTCCGTGCCTTCATCTTCCTTGCGAGTGGGTGACTTAATACATTTGGAGAAGAACCAGCGTGTTCCTGCCGATATTGTCCTTCTGCGCACGTCGGAGAGCAGTGGGACGTGTTTTATCAGGACGGACCAGCTTGATGGCGAGACTGATTGGAAACTACGCGTTGCCGTTCCGGAATGTCAGAAGTTGGACGAGGGGGATCTGGTCAGACTAGACGCTGAGATTTATGGTGTGTATCAGATCTCTCCAAACTTGACTCATGTTGTAACCTCGACTCCTTCTTAGCCGACGCTCCCATTAAAGATATCCACACGTTCATCGGTACTTTCACGATGAATAAGCCACCTCCGCCCGCTACTGAGTCACAGTCTTTACCTTTGCACCCCCTACCACCCACCGTTTCTCCATTGACTGTCGAGAACGTCCTGTGGTCCAACACCGTCCTGGCTGCAGGCTCTGCAGTGGGTTTTGTCGTCTACACTGGCGCTGAGACTCGTGCTGTGATGAACACAAGCCATCCAGAAACGAAGGTGGGGCTCTTGGATTTGGAGATTAACAAGCTGTCTAAGGTTCGTCAACTGCACACTTTCATAGAAGTACCGACATATTGATTGTGGTCATCGATGATCTCAGATTTTGTGCGCTGTGACATTCGCGCTGTCTCTTGTGCTCGTTGCTTTGAATGGATTCAGAGGGCAGTGGTATGTCTACGTGTTCCGGTTCTTGATCCTCTTCTCGTCTATTATCCCAATCAGGTACGTAGACGGTCTTCCTTGCCATTCCCGATACACTTACCAATGTTGTTCTAGTCTGCGTGTCAACCTCGACATGGGCAAGACCGTATACGCACAGCAGATAATGAACGACGCCGAAATTCCCAACACCATCGTGAGGACCAGCACGCTCCCTGAGGAGCTGGGTAGGATCACGTATCTGTTGAGCGATAAGACTGGAACATTGACGCAGAATGGTCTGTTCAGTTCGACATCTCCACATCAGATTCGGAATTGATATGTTATATGGTGTGTAGAGATGGAGATGAAGAAGCTGCACATGGGTACAATGTCGTATGGTTCTGACTCGATGGACGAGGTGGCACATCAGTTGGCGACGGCTTTCGGTGGTCTGGGCGAACATGGTACTTTGCTTCATTTGCTTCGCCTCACGAGTTATAATGCTCAAAAACTTTCACAAATTCAGGCCATCAAAGACAAGGATCATTGGCAACAGGAGCTCAATTGGCCATCCGAGGCCGGAGGGACATGTCTTCAAGAGTGCGGGATGTCGTATTGAGTCTTGCTCTTTGCCATAACGTAAAAATATACAAGTTCATACATAGACCAACGCAATCTGACACATCCTTGTCAGGTCACCCCAGTAAACAACGACGACGGCACAGTCACCTATCAAGCTTCCTCCCCTGATGAAGTCGCCATCGTCACTTGGACCGCCTCACTAGGTCTTACCCTTACCTTCCGTGACCGTACCCGAATGCAGCTACGTACTCCCGGCGGAGCGACGCTCTCCTATGACATCCTTGATATCTTCCCCTTCACCTCCGAAAGTAAACGCATGGGTATCGTCGTGCGCGAAATATCAAGCGGCGAAATCATCTTCTTCCAAAAAGGAGCAGATGTGGTAATGACGAAGATCGTGCAGCGGAACGACTGGTTGGAGGAGGAGACTGCGAATATGGCTCGGGAGGGGCTGCGGACGCTCGTAGTCGCGCGGAAGAGGCTGTCGTCGACGTTGTATGCGGAATTCGCCAAGGCTTATCATGCGGCTAGTATCAGTTTGGAAGGCAGGACTGATGCTATGGCGCAGGTTGTTGAGGAGTACCTTGAGCATGATTTGGAGCTGCTAGGGCTGACAGGGGTGGAGGACAAGTTGCAGGATGACGTCAAGAGCACTTTGGAGCTGTTGAGGAATGCGGGGATAAAGATCTGGATGTTGACGGGGGATAAGGTGGAGACTGCGAGATGTATCGCGATTTCGACGAAGTTGGTGGCGAGGAACCAGTACATCCATGAGCTATCAAGACGTAGGTCTCCATCCTTGTTCGACTTTCGCTTGAGTTTTGACTGATAGTTCGATAAATTCAGTCAAGACAGCGGATCAAGTCAGAGATCAGCTTGATTTCCTGCAGAATAAACTGGATTGCTGTCTCGTCATTGATGGAGAATCCTTGCAGGTACGTCTTCTTGGCCGTTTTCCCCCGCCGTCTCTGACTGGAAGTAATGCAAATTATAGCTTTGCCTCAATCTCTTCAAGAACGAGTTCATCGAAATTGCGACCAAGCTGTCAGCCGTCGTGGCCTGCCGATGTTCACCTACTCAAAAGGCGGATGTCGCTCGTCTCATCCGCAGCCACACCAAGAAGAGGGTATGCTGCATCGGAGACGGCGGTAACGACGTCAGCATGATCCAAGCCGCAGACGTTGGCGTCGGCATCGTTGGCAAGGAAGGCAAACAAGCATCACTCGCGGCCGACTTTTCCGTGACCCAGTTCTCCTTCCTTACCAAGCTCCTCCTCTGGCATGGGCGGAACTCGTATCGGCGCTCTGCCAAGCTCGCGCAGTTTGTCATTCACCGTGGTTTGATTATATCGATCATGCAGGCCGTGTTCAGTGCCATTTTTTACTTTGCACCGATTGCGCTGTATCAGGGCTGGCTGATGGTGGGCTATGCGACGATCTATACGATGGCGCCGGTTTTCTCGTTGGTTCTGGATAGGGACGTGAATGAGGATCTGGCGCTGCTGTATCCAGAGTTGTATAAGGAGTTGACCAAGGTCTGTTTCGCTTCCCAGTTCGACTGCTGTCAAATATCGAGGCTGATACTCGGGTGTCGTTCAGGGCAGAGCACTTTCGTACAAAACGTTCTTCCAATGGTTGATGATTAGTTTGTATCAAGGTATGCTTCACTCTCTTCCGAACAACCTGACCTTCTCTGACGATTGCCCCCCTTCATAGGCGCGGCAATTATGATCATGTCCCTTGTCCTCTTCGAGAACGAATTCTTGCATATTGTATCCATCTCATTCACCGCCCTAATCATCAACGAGCTCTTCATGGTAGCTTTGGAAATTACCACTTGGTTCGTTTATCATTCTCTCTCCTCATTCGTTCGCTCTCTCAACATGTTGTTTCGATGACAGGCACATCTACATGGTCGTCTCGGAAGTGGTCACACTATTTTTCTACATCATCAGTATTGCGTTCCTACCAGCCTACTTTGGTACGTCTCTCTGCTGCCTCCTCAAAGACTATGAACTTAAGTCCTCTCTTTCTTTCTAGATCTTTCCTTTGTGGTGACTCTCACGTTCGCCTGGAAAGTAGCTGTCATTGTGGCAATCAGTGCGGTGCCTCTCTATGTCATCAAGCTCATTCACAGGAGAGTGGCGCCCGCAGCCTCCAGCAAACTACTGTAGTAATCATGTATTTATGAATTTTCACGGATATTTTTTGCATATGTAATCATCTGGTTCGACGGGCCACTTGTCGCCGGAGTGAGGGGGTGATCGAGTGTGTGCCAACATGGAAGTATGGCCTTGTGCGTTGTTCTGACTGGATTTCACAACAGATTTTGGACTAGTGGTAGAAGTGTAGGTAGAGATACAGGAACACGTCCACCAGAGAATCCGGACAACAGCAAGAAGAATAGGAATGCTTTGTTTTGGAATGTTGACTTGCGCACTTGTTTTGCCGTTCTCTTGGCGAATATATGGCATGGCGGCTGGAACCGCCTTGACACTCCCCACCCGGTAAGCCTCTCCTACTGCTTTCTTCGAAACAAATCCTATATCCTGAACTGTATGACCTGGACCGGTAACAAAGAAGTGCACAGATCAACATTCCACATCCCCCTGTCATTCAGTCGATATAGGAGCGGCACTGCTATTGGCGCCGGCCAAACACGGGTCTTTTGTTACCATATTAAGACTTGATTTATATTGTCCACAACAATCTGGCTGTGCATGAGAAGGATCATTTAAGAATCATCAACAGGTTGGACTCAGTCAAATTAGTACGTCTCACTTTGGTCTGACTGCTACTCTTTATGACTGACGTTCATGATTAGGACCAGGCTGTAAATCAGAGTGGCGAGGCTGTACCGTTTCAATAAACTCACATTCGATACATTTGCTCGTTTTGACAGAAAGCAGGGACCAACAAACGCGACGCCTGTATGATGCCCTACTAAGGATCGCTTCCATGGAAGTTGACGCTTCTGGACTTTGACGATTGTCCGAAGTTTGAAGTCGGGAGACCTTAGTTCGTTCACCTGCGCCAGAATCGTGCGGATGACGAAAAACTATCCCGGAAAGGCAGATCAATAAACCTCATAGTACTCCCATCGTTGCGAGTGTCACATGCTGACCCTCGTCTGCCTGCTGTGCTGTTATGTTCCGCAGTGTTTAGTCTCCTCTCGACGTCGCGCGTCTGCCGTCGTGCGACCTATGCTTTTTACCATGACCCTGATACATTGATTGGGGTTACTACCACAAGTTTTGGTTATCCTACTCGACTCATAAAAGGCGCCCTGAGATTTCTTCGTTCTCCAGAGTTCCTCTGCCAGCTACCTTTATAACATCTGCTCTACGCCATCATGCTTTTCGCTCAGCCAATAGCTCTGCTCGGCCTCGCCCTTGCGGCTCTCGCGACCACCGCCAAACCTTTGGTGAGCGCACTCGATTATAAAAAATCGTATGCAATCGTTTCGTTGACCTCAGATCACTAGGCTGTAAGGACTAAACACCCAAGCTGCAATAGCGGCTCCTTGAAGTGCTGCAAACATACTTATAACGTGAGTGCATTTGGTGCCGAATGGTACTGGACAAAGTGTCGATATTGGGGATACCACAGCCAAAGACTGATCCCAGCGTTGGCTCCATGCTCGGACTCCTTGGTTTTGTGGGCCCTTTACTTGAAGGCATAGTCTCCGCCGACTGCACCACCGTCTCTGTCATTGGCGCTGCAGGCCAATCCTGCTCTATGCAGACTGTCTGCTGTTCCCACGACACTTTTGTGAGTGTATCTCAAGAGCGTGTCAGTTCTCAACGACTCAAGATGGCAATACCCCACAGCAAAGCGGCTTATTCAGTTTCGGCTGCACCCCCATCAATATCGTGTTGTAGCCACTGTCACCATGGACGCGAGATATAGTTTCTCATAGATGGTTTGAGATAGTTACCTTTTTCAAACCCTTGCTACACCATGTACTTCCGTTACCGGTTGCCTGCTTTCTGCATTGCGAACAGGCCTGAGCATCTACTCTTCGTAATGCATTTGGTTCTCGTGACTGGCTTCGTGCAGCTGCCACGATAAATCTCGGTTCCGAATTGGCGTCATGTTCCCAATGGATTTATATTCAGCCGATCCATTTACCACCCACTGAACCACGTCTGTACGACTGCTACACTTCCGACGCCCAGTATTTGGTGCCCTCTCATCAACTATGAATACGAGAGACCGTCGCTGTACCAGCGATTTTTGGCTGTCAAAGATCACGGTTTGGGAAACGCATCAACCACGATGCCTTCAAGTTACAGTACAAAATTCCATATCACGATATCAATCTCGTCAAAATTTTCTCGAAGCAAGGCTGCCATGGTCTGGAAAGCTTAACGACAATCCAGCAACCGACAACCCTGCATCTACTTGCCCTGATTCCACTTGAAATCAAGTCAACTCAGTATACTCGCATCCTTGACGAAAGACACTCACATGAATCATCGAGTAGATCTCAACTCCGCCGCCCCCCATCGCT
Source organism: Crassisporium funariophilum (assembly GCA_014925845.1). Lineage (NCBI taxonomy): Eukaryota > Fungi > Basidiomycota > Agaricomycetes > Agaricales > Crassisporiaceae > Crassisporium > Crassisporium funariophilum. Next base: position 1,546,213 of record JACGCL010000010.1, read on the forward strand.
GGCTGACCCAACGCATCAGCGCACCCTGTTCCCACTTTGCATCTGTCCAGAAGCTAAATTTAGACAAAACAAATGAAAGCAAGTCAGTCAGTCGACGACCAATGATTGACTGATGTGAGCTGAAAGGGGATGTCGGAGCGATGGGTGGATCGCAATCAGAGTGAACGCGAACGCCGTACCTCGAATCCCATATGCGTGAAATATTCCCGTGCTTTGACAGTGGTAGCCTCCAGCGTGAATTTGTTAGAAGACGAATTTGCGGCGCCTGCAAAGCGATGCTTTAGAAGCATGGTCATCAGTCCTAAAGCACGATAAAGGTCAGCTATCTCGTTAAGATTATTGCCAGGCGAGGTACAAGTATGGCTGCCATGGCATGGGACGAGCGTTGTCAACTCGTACTCCGATCGCCGAGCGCTGTACAGTACTTAAACGTGACTTACCCCGTTGTTGATATTTTCGGTCCGTAAATGCGATCTTCAGATACCACGAATCCTCTGGAGCCCAATCCCTGCTGCCAGTCAGGCAGTAATAGCCTTGCCTCCAGGAGTTGGCTGCTACGAGAGGAAATTCCCATCCCATACGCTAGAAAGACGTTCAAATCCCAACCAGATTACAGCAAAAAGAGAACACACCCCCAAGCCTTGAAACCCTACTTCCGTCCCGAGTGAAAAGAGGCCAGAACGTAACATGGTATACACGTTCCAAGGTTTCACGCGAACCAAAGGAGGCAGCCAGACAGCAACGGCAACGATTTTCTCCTCTGACTCATCATACGTGCCTGGAGTCTGGAGCTGAGGGAGGCAGACAATATCCACGATACCTCCCATCATCCAACACGAATGAAGGATAAAGGATACATAATTCTTCAGAGCTGAAGCATCGTCCTGTGTTTGTGTCGTATCTTTGCCCTCGGTTTCTTCGAACTATAATATGATATCATGAATAACGAGAACACAGCAATAGTCAGGTCAAGAAATGGAGTGGTTGACGCACTGGAGTAGAGCTTGCGCAACCAAAATATGCCATCAGAGGGTCATGCCTGAGAATGTGGGCTCCCATGGAGGATATGAATTCAAAGTCTTCAGGTCGAGCGCGACGAGTGTAAGCATTTTCCATTCTCAGTGAAGCTGAACCAGAGACGGGGGGTATAGGAGATGAGTCAAAGAAAGAGCAGGCAAAGAGCAGAGCAGGCAAAGAGAAGAGAGGGCAAAGGGCAGAGCAGTCGCTTCCACTACGTCTTTAAGTAAAGTTATGTGGGTCACCCACCCAGAGTAATCATGCGAGTACGTTATGTCACTGCGGTGTCGGGCTCGTTATGCCAAGCATCCCTTCAGACAGTGATAAGCCCGATACATCCCCTCTGGATTCTGAGATCGCCAGTGCGGCCTTATGTTACACACACAAAGAATCACCGAAGTTATTGATGTATGCCAATCGAATATGGGACTGTAGTACCCCATGTCCGAAGATTCCTACATGACACGCGGGGTCGGGTAGATTTGATCAAGCGTGGGTTGACAGTGACAGAGACACTACATCTTTCAAAACCTTCGATAAGATGAGTTAGACTCTAGCTCTTGAAAGGTTCGGAAAGCGTTGAGAATAGGAAGATTTTAATTCGGAGAGGAAAATCGAGGAAAGGTTACCGAGATGTCCGAAATTTGTATTTTCTCGATGGCCTGCACGTGCAAACTAGTCAGCCGTTGACTTAGCTTCCGCTCAACAATATAGATAGAGAGGTGTAAGGTATCGCCGGGTGAGCCATTTTAGAAGTTCACCCTCAAGACTATCAGTAGGAAGCTCGAAGCAGATCCAGCATATCAAGACTCGGATGATTGAAGCAGGTAACAGGCAAGCAGCGAGCTTCCCATGTCCCCAGTTGAATGATCCAGGCGAGTCGCCGCGGGATGGATGATTCGACTCCGAGCGATTCAAGTTCTACAGCTGGTACGAGATCGGTGATTACTATCGTCGGTCTGGTGGCATCGGAATCAGAGCCACGGGGCAACGGCCATTGAAAGTGTGTCGCCGAGAGTCGAGTGGCGACGGGTAAAAAGGAGCAGTCGATCATCCGGCGGCCAATTCAAGACTCTGCTGTAACTCCAAAATTAGCCCCCGCTTATGGATATAAACGTCCTGTAGAAAGGTCGGGTGGAGTTGGAGTGTGTTCCAGGGTCGGAACGGCTGGTTGAGTCTGCATATCTCTGTCATCGAATCTTGTAACTTCGTGTACTTCGATGAATTGTTATCCTTTGTGAGTATCAAAAATGAGCGTTGGGTGTTATGCGTACCCCAGTCGCGTAGTCCACAAACCGTTCCTCTCTGCCACCACACTGACTTAAAACTTCGTTTCACGATCATCACACCATATCCTTGCCTTATTCCGCAGACTCCATAAACATCGATTTACTCATAGAATGAACTCAGGTTCGCCGATACAGAACACAATATGAACCAAACCCGAACACCACCCCGTCTCACTTGCCCATGTGAATGAATGGAACCCAACGCCGGAAAGGAACGTCATTGGAACGCAACTTCTTGACCGCGCTATGAAGTGCCATTGCAGACTTATTGACGTCGGGCCGCGACGTGGGTTGTCCATCAGGACCTCGGAAAAGCTCTTCATAGAAAGCGTCAGTGATAGTCGGTCCATCCTTGTCTTTGATCTCCCTGGTATTGCAAGAAAGTTCAGATCACATGTTACACGCAGTTGCGGCTGTTCACCCACCACATTGTCGCAACTACGCGGCTGAAACCAGAAAAAAGTAAGCAGGCTCCCAAACTCATTGCTTCGTCGGGAAGATTTTCGTCCCCCATAGCTGTCTCACATGCGCAGAGGAAAGCGAGCGATCCATTGGGTAATGGTTGCTGTATGATTCTCGAGATAATGATCTCTCCGTCCTCGACGACAAGCGCACTGTCGAGGGGCTTTGATCTGTTCTGTTTCCCATGGCATGCGAAATGAACGATGGACGCAGTCGAAAGATGAGATATAATTGCTTCCACTTGAGCTGGAACGCCGGGGATCCCTAATTGCACCAAGCAGTCATTCGGCACTCGTCTTCTGATGTTTTCCAACTCACTCCGGGCAGAGGGTAACCGGCTGGTGTCTACGACAGCCATCATCTCGAAGTCTTGGCTCGAAGCAGCATTCGGATTATCACCTTCGAGCAGCACCCCTATCGTTGGTGTATAAGATGAGACGACGTAGTCAGAAACACAATCAATATCTCCCTCGTTGTAGGAACCAGCTGCATGGATGGGAAGGAAAGCGAAGAGACCAGTAGGACACCACTGTAACACTGGTGGTTGATCAGATTTCTGATTTGACTCATGAGTAGAGCTGGTAATGCATTGAATGACTGAAACTGACCTCGAGACCGAGGAAATCAATGACAGGCTGTACCACCTCGATCCATATTGTTTCCAATACGGATTTGAAGATGCTGTCCGAGGGTATTTGATTTGCATATCTCATACCCCGACTCTCTTCCTGATCCATCCAACTACGCAGGGTTTCCGCCACAGGTGGAGGAAATGGGGCCACATTCTCTGCGGTTTCCCCAATGGAAGAGCGAGATATTTTTGCCTGCAATGCGGCAGCTTGGATTAGGTACACGAGCTTGCGCAACTCTTCTGTGGTCAAGCGAGGTAAGGGGATATGGTGAACGCTTGCCGATGACATGATGAGGCAGTGGCTGCCATCGTCGTTATCGACCAAAAAGACGACTGGGATTTTGGCTGCGGCAGCCTGAAGCGATGATAAACGAAGTGGTCGAAGAAAATCTTCAAAACCCTTCAACTCCCGGACATCACTCAGTACTCTCGCCCACTCCTTGTTCAGGCTATCCAAATGGGACTCTTCGGCTTCTTGTGTCATCTTTGCTCGATTATCCGAGATTTTAATGAATTTACCCTCGTGAGACTTGCTTTCTAACTCAGTTGCAATGCTCCGGAGTTTTGCTTCAAACTCTGGAGCGATGTCGTGTAGTCGATCAAAGGGTGAGCGAAGCTGTAGGAGCTGTGACCAGAAAACGGCTCGTCCTGCTTCCAAATATTCAATCGCTTTGTCTAATCTTGCTACTCGAATCGCAGATCTTGCGGCCCTCCGAGCTAACCCGTCACTATCAGCAGCCAAAGCTTGCTGACGAGATTGTATATCCAGGTTGAAAGCAGCTAACTGCGGTAGAGCTTGCAAAGCGGCGTCATAGGCCTCAATGGCTGTGGGATGCTGGTAAAGATCCGCATGATGCGTCCATTTTTTCGCGACCCGAAGACGCTGAGAGGCGGATTGGGAAAGGCATTTCGTACTATCTGAAAATGCAGACATCGCTTGGTCTAGATTGTCTGGAGCGTTATTTGCCCAGCTTGACTGTGCCCTGATAAGGACTTCTGCTAGGTTTTCGAAGGTGCGAGATCGGTCAGGATGGGGTGACGGTCGAAGCCCAAGCACCCTCTTATACAGAAAAATGGCCATAGAAGGACCCTCAATTCGCTGCTCAAACTGTGCATGCCGCAAAGAAGCTAGATTATTGAAGGGGATCGATTTATCGTGATGGCCAGGTGGCAGTCTTAGTTTGACGACTTTGCTGTACAGCGAGTTCGCTTCAATGAGATCACTTCGGGAGCCTTCCTGCTCAAACCGAGTCGATAGCGCGTTGGCAAGATTATTGAGAGACGCAGAGTGATTTGGGTGAGCAGAAGGTCGGAGCTCAAGGGCCTGTCTGTGCAACGAAATGGCCTCATCTAGATCACTGTGTTGTTGGCCTGCTTGCTCAAATCGCTTCCACAGCACGTTTGCAAGGTTATTGAGGGAGTCAGCGCGATGCGGATGATGTTCAGGATCAAGTTCAAGCGCCTCTCTATGCAATGATACCGCCTCATTTAGGTCACTTATCCGTCCTTCTTGATGAAATCGTGTTGAGAGTGCATTGGCGAGGTTATTGAGCGAGGTGGATCGCAGTGGATGGGTTGGAGCGCGGAGGTCGAGGACCTGCCTGTGGAATAGAATTGCTTCGTCCAGATCGCCTTTCTGACCTCCTTTCTCGAACCGTGACAACAGGGCATTTGCGAGATTGTTGAGGGAAACGGATTGATCGGGATTAGACGAAGCCTGGATTTTCAGGGACTGTCGGTATAATGAGATAGCTTCATCTTGATTGCTTTGTTGACCATCTTGCTCGAATTGCTTCCACAACGAATTTGCGAGTTTGTCGAGATCTGGTTGATCGGTGTCCGCTCTGGGTGGAATCCCGGAAGGCCGTAACCCAATGCCTTGATCCATGTTGCCTGTTTCGCATCTCTGCACTCGCTCTTGCTGCGTCAATGGTTGATCTGTAACATTACTGAAGTAGGAAGACCGGTTGGGGCGGAGTGGAGGCCGCAGCTTTAGAGCCTCTTGTTGCAGTAGAATGGCTTCGTTCCGGTCACTCGGTTGACCCTTTTGGTCAAATCTCTTCCAAAGCAGACCTGAAAGATCAGCGAGGAAGTTGAATTGGTCAGGATCGACAGCAGGTCGGAGCTCCAGGTATTCTTTGTGCCATAAAATGGCTTCATCTCTGTCGCCATCCTGCTTCTTGATAGCAAATCGTGTGTGCAGTGTTGAAGAAAGGTAGTGTAAGATTGCAGCATGATCCTCGCTACCAGCGGGGAATTGTGTGCTTGCTTCACGAAAAAGCCCTATCGCCAAATTTAGATATTCTATGTTATCCGATTTCTTAAACTCGTTGAGATGTTGAACGGCGACGTTGCGGAACAAAACATCATCAGGGGTGGGCCTGTATCTCATACCAGTATCCATTTTGGCAAGCGGTGAAAAAGCTCTTTTGAGATCAACCACATTTTTGGTGGCGTCATATCGTGCCGCTAGCATGGCACGAAGTTGGTACAATGTGGTTGAACGTTGATCACTCTTGCAGCAATCGAGGGCACTCTGAAGATATAAGATTGCTTGATCCAGATCAGAATTATCATGCGAGTGGTGAAATCGGGCGTGAAGCACGATCGCAAGGGTGGTGAATGTCGTGAACTGCTTCGCTATCGAACGAGGACGGTTGGCAAGCGATGTGCGTAAGAGGGAAACTATGATCGTGATGGCCTCCAGTGGAAATGACTCCTGGAAATCTTTCAGATCCCCCCTCGCCCTGTCGACGACACCCTTTGCGATGCTATGTTGATCGCTAGGCATGACACTGGTCTAGAGAATCTTTGAATTATTGCTGATGAAATCATAACAATGAAAGCGCACGTACGTGCTTTATACCATGGTTGTTTACAAATCTCATCAAAACATCTCTACGGAAGTGAAGTGAATCGGTCAAGTCGTTTACTTGATTGTTGAGCAAGAATCTCGCGCCCAATGCAGACGCAAGATGATTTGTGATCTCACAGTCTTGCGGATCATTCGATGGAAACCTCTCTCGAGCTTGACAGAACAAAGCGATGGCGCTGTCAAGGCTAGAAACGAGGAGTTTTCCCCTGCATCCTGCCATCAGACAGTTCGCACGATCAATGGACTCATGGCTTTGTTTCAGGTAGACCTGGTTATACGACGATGAAGAGAATATATGATTAGATCATATTGTTCCGCTCACATCTGCTTGCGACTCTCTGTCGTCGATTCCTGCAGTTGTGTCATTAGATACATGCCTCGACGCCTGTATAACTGGATGGGTTATCATACCACTGTGGAAATACTTGATACTAACCTTGTCATGCACATTGACAAGGGTAGACTAAACAAAAATAAGATGTCATTTTTCTTTATCCTGGTGGAAGGCAAAGCAGGGATACTGGACTGGTCCCACCATCCCGGTTGTTGGCGTGAACATTGCTCTGATGAATACGTCGCAAGCGAAGAAGTGCTTGCAGTGAGGACTGCTTGGATGTACTTTGGTCAGACAGTGATTTTGAGTCAGCCATATTCGTGACCTGAACAAAGCAATCGCAGCTAGCCCCAGGACATATGGCGATGACTTGGCCTTAGGTACAGGTCCGAGTGGACCTAAATGGAATCGGTCTGGCAAGTCTCAAGTACATAGGCGGGTCTCGCAAGCACACCCTAGTAGAAGCCAAGCAAAGGTCTGTTCGTCACTGGACCGTCCGTCTACATACGAACAACCCTGTGCTAACGACATCCAATCAACCGAGTCTCGGGCAGCTCGGCCCAAACGCCACTACCACAATGAGTACGAAAATACGAAGGACAACATTGGGACAGCAAATTTGCCACAACCCTAGGCTGACCCAGACATCAACCCGGCAAGTTCTGGTGACCCGTGCCACGCACTAGGTGCAATGGTGTTCATATACTGTGATCCAAAGATAATCACATCAATGTCAGCCAACAAGGGATCAAATTAGGGTATGTGGTCCAAAATCGTATCCACACAGAAAGAGAAATAGTTTGGGTTAATCAGGTCAATTTTTGGGAGAGCTAGGAATCTCATTTGATGGCCACTACATCAGAGACCATGATCAGACCTTGCGTACTGTATCAAACTTTGAACATGAACTCACTTTTGCCATAGCCCAAAATTCTAGACCAACAGCGTCTTCACCTGAAGCCGCCACTCCTCTTCTATCCGATTTACCTTTCCCAATATTGATTGGTGTCGGCAACTGGACGTCATAGTCAAGTTTCGACTCACAGTCCAACGGAATTGATGTCAACATACCTCGAAACCCAAGTGTACATATTGATCGCGAACTTTTGCAGTTGTGGCTTCAAGCACAAATGTGGCCTCTGGCGCGTGTGCAAAGGCTTCACGAATCAGAAGAGACATTGAACCTACACGCCGTATTCAATATCAGTCTTGAAACGTAGCTGCAAGGTTCGCACCTTTTCCTTGGTAGTCCGGATCGGTCATCGTAAACAGAAGATACCAAGCTGCATCGGGCGATTGCTTGACACCTTTGGTCTTGAAGCACTTCTCCAACATGGAATGGCAGGTATCTTGGTATTCGAAGGCAATTCGCTGACGAGAAGACGATGAGATATCCTGTTTCAACGAAAACGTAACCTTCCCTCACCAACAGTCCCGTCAAGCGCCATCTTGTCAATACGCCAACTACTCCGCTACGTAACAAGGTTGGCACCTTCCAAACCTCAATGCGCTTGTTGGGAGGTAGCCAAAGGGCAGCGGCGACGATTTTCTCTTCTTTGGAGCCTTCTGCGTCTATTACGTCGGGGTAAACCACGACGGTGATGCGGCCGCCTAATGCAAAGCAAGCCTTCAGTAGGAATGTCAAGAAACGTCGCAAGCCCTCCAAATTCTTGACGTCCACATCCTCTTCCAATAACTGCAAGCCAAACAATTGGTGGTTGTTATAATGACAGTCAGTTGTGACTCACCTTCTTCGCATTTCCGAAGTAGAGCATGACCGGGTCATTGATGAAGGCTCGACATGCGCTTCTGATAATGCTTTCAATATCTTTTGTTGTAGCGAGCCTGACAAACGGCTTTTCCAGAGGTGCTGGAGGAGAATCGGAAGACATTCTGAATGTTGTATGTTGCCATCAAATTTCAAAGGTGGGGCACATAAGGATCGCCTAAATGTGGCTTCTCAGGGCTGGATGGAGGCTGGATGATAAGCGATCACTTACACGGCCAGCCATTCGTTTGTGCCGAACATGAGTTTTGGTGATTGTGTTGATGGCTAAGTCAAGTATGTGTTCGGCACGCATCTGGCACAAACATTCATATGTGCGAAACATTGCATATCAAACACATCCTAGCTATATGTTTACTCTATCCTTCACCGCGTTTGTGTTCAACACAACTCAGCCACACTCGCTTAACATGGGGCTTTTGACAACCGCTGACAAAGCTCTCCTTTTGGTAGAGCGCCGGTCGGCCAACCCCGCTGAGATTGGAACCACGCCACTTTTTCGAAGTCCGATGTGGCAATGTTGAAGTTCGACTTGTGCTCGCAACCACACAAGTCCCCCCAATGCCCCGCCTTCAAGGTCCTCCCACTCTCTCCCCTTCCAGCACGGTCCTCTATGTCCCACGTACACCATATCCAGCCTCCCAACATGTCTCAAGAACACTACCCTACATAAATTCTGAGATTCCATGAACACTGCTACGTGCCACGTCGTCAAGTCGAACAGCATGTTTTCCATGGTGCCTCAGCAGGTAAGTTCTCGTCTGCTTCTTTTCTTGACGATACCTAACTCATTTATAGTGAAGGTTTTGGTTCAGTTTCAACATCCCGCGCCAGGACTCTGCCCGCGTTGACCGTTGAGCTGCCAATTCAGCGGTCCTCGCTGTCAAGAGTAAGTCACAATTGCTACTTGAAATACTATTCACCGCTGACTGTCATTATTATTTTTAGGACCCGCTGCCATCCAGGACATTGTCCCGACGAGCCCGCGCAAGCACGTTGCGGACCACCAACACCGGTGGCACCCTTAATCCTAGAGCATTAGAGTAGCTTTTCTTCTGTAAGTGGATGTCATTGTCCCAGTAGTGTATGTAGCCGTATCATAGTAGTAGAAGCATGCTGTATTACTGTATTTTCAATATTATTCTATTTTATTTATGATCTGATTATCTGCCCTGTAAATGGAATGGTCAACCAGGAGGGGGAAGCCAGACAAGCTCTGGAGCCGGGATTCTTGCCGTCGGATGCGCTGTCACTCGTATGCTCAACACAATTGTGTTGAACATATGTTGAGCACAAAATGTGTTGAAACACTCAAAATAAATTTGGAAAACGGCGTGATGAACACACGCTCAACACATACAAGCCCCAACACATGAAATACATATGCTCACCGGCTGGCTGTGTATTAGGCTTTTGACTTTGACTTGCTCTTGACCAATTGATTATTCAGGTTCCTATGTGAAAGCTCGGTTCAGGACCTTCCTCGTGATGAAGTGGACCTCAGGTAAGTAACCCACTACGAAAAGCAAGCAATCATTGCCCAAATCTGCGGCGAATGCATGTAAGTCTTTGAACTGACTCGTTTTCAGTCAATCGGATACTCCAATAGCCGGCTCATGTTCAAATGGTCGCCAGCTCCTTCCTCAGAATAGCAGACGCTATATATAAACCATTATCCTTCTTGCTGTACTCGTCCTTCTGACGACACCAGAAGCTCCATCTCAGACTCTATTTTTCCCAAACATTCTGATATACGGCTCACCGAGTTCCGCTCTCTCTCGCTGTCATTCTCTGCAGGCTCAATTTGAAGGTTTTACGACTTCTTCCCCACGGCGTTGAGTACGGGTGCACTTCACTAGTTCTAGAAGCATGTTGAGGGGCCCCGTGTCACCCCACACCTGCATCCTGCCTAGAAGTCGTCTCCATAAATGTGGGACAATGGTGGGTTGTCGTTTGAAGTCGGTCCAAACACAAGACGATGCTATCTCTATTGTTCTGCGCCTTATTCGCCCCAGTTTTTGCTGCTCCAGAGGTCAATGTGGGAAAGACGACAATCATCGGCGCTGAATTTGCTCCAGCCAAGGTCGAATTCTTCGGAGGTATAGTAAGGATTGGCAAGATGTGGGGTATCTCCATTGACAAGGCGGATAGCTATTCCTTTCGCAAATCCTCCCCTCGGAGAACTGCGCTTAGAACCTCCTGTGCTCCTCGACTCTCCCGGTGTGGATAGACTCGACGCTGCAAGTTTTGGCCCTGGCTGCCAACAAAATGTAGGAAGTTCGCTCTGCATATGTAGTATCATTGTTGAGTGGTGTCGACTCAGGCCTTACCCCAGGATATGGTGTCCGAGGATTGCTTGACGTTGAACATATTTCGTCCTGCTGGTCTCTCTGCAAATGCTAAGCTACCTGTTATGTTTTGGATCTACGGAGGCAGGCTTCTGTATAATATTCTATCGTGGAGACTAATGAAACCTCTTCTTGTTTTTGTAGGTGGTTTCGTGAGTAAGTCCCAAGAGGTTACATCTGAATGCCATCAAGACCTGATCATCTGCTAGTGGGAGCTGCATCCCTCTATAACGGTACTGGGATAGTAACTCATAGTGTCGCAAGGGTATTTTCTCTGGTCCGCATGAAAGTTCCTTCATACTGATATGCAAAACTTCGTAGGGAACGCCCGTCATTTTTGTCAGTGTCAATTATCGAGTTGGGCCCCTGGGCTTTCCTCAAGGTGTTGAAGCTGGACAACGCAAGGCTTTGAATTTGGGACTACAAGATCAGATGGTGGGACTACAGTGGATACAAAATAACATCGCTCAATTTGGTGGCGATAAATCCAAGGTATTTCCGTACGTTCGTAGAGGACGAAGAAAGAGATAATAACCATGAGCTAGGTCACTATCTTTGGGGAGAGTGCTGGTGCTGCTTCGATTAGCATCCATCTCCTCGGCACGAAGATCAGAAACGTCGCCCGGGCAGCTGTAAATATTAAATTGCTGAACTTTGTATGCATGTAGCAACTCACTTATCCCCCCGTCCCACCTCAGATTCTCGAGTCGACTGCAACTTCATCTACATTCGGTCCCGAACACAACGAAGCCGCCTGGCAACAATTCGTCGCTGCCATACCTTCTTGCGCATCCGTCGCCAACACCACAGACACCTTTGATTGCATAAAGAAAGCCGATTCTAACGCCCTCCTTCAAGCGTTGACGACGGCTTCGATCTTCGGAAACTCTACCTCGTTCCAGCCTGTTATTGATGGTCCTGGTGGCCTCCTTCCCGACAGACCCTCGAAGGTCACGCCCAAAGCCCATTTACCCTCCATGATTGGATCGAACTTGGACGAAGGAGCTCTGTTTACACCTCAAAATATAGCATCGACTGAAGAGATCCAAGCATTCCTGAGCGCGGCAACAACACCGGCGATTGTGAGCCTCTCGCAACAGTCTGCCGCCATTGAAGATATCTTGGAGTTGTATCCTGATGTGGCGGCTTTGGGGTCTCCATTCGGGACCGGGAATGACACCTTCGGGTTGAGCAGTCAGTATAAACGGTTCGCAGCTATATGTGAGGAATCATCGTAAAGCGTGCGCAAGGGTGAAACTGATCGTCATAGTTGGGGACCTTATTTTCCAATCACCTCGCCGGTCATTCACACAGGGGATGAGCGAGGCCGGTGTAAAGGTGTTTGCTTACTATTTCACGGACCCTGACGCACAGATCTCGCCCAGTTTACTTCCTACTCCTCCTGCTCCTGGATCTTTAGGAAGTACGTTCCGAGCTCGCAATACGGGTTGCCCTCTCTGACATTCTCTGTGTCAAGTAACCCACTCCTCTGAAATCTTTTACGTCTTCAACACGCTTGCCAAGATTACTCCCACCGCTGTTGCGCTGAGCAGCGTTATGCAAGATTATTGGATATCGTTCGCGACAAATCTGGACCCCAATGATAATCACGGCAACAAGCGTATGTCCCAGATTTAGTCTTTGTGTGAAGCTCATGAATGAACGAGGCGCTGCAGGCCCAAGCTGGGAACAATATACGCCGAGGAACCAGGTGAGGGGAATCGGCCGCCCTCACGAACGCTTTGTTAATGTGACATGATTATAGATCCTCATGGAACTCAACGGCCATGACACCAGGTTGGTGCCAGATAACTTCAGGGCGAAGCAAATAGCGTTCCTGCAAAACAACCCTGATGCCCTCCATCGCTGAGATCGATGTGTGGACTGCAAAGCGATCCAGGATAGCCACAAAAACGATGTTTTCCTCGAAGTTCATCCCATTGATTCCATGTAACCCGCCCACTTGAAAGTTTGATTTTGACCGTAGCGAAGAAGAATGATTTGTTGAAAAAGCCAATACTCTATAGTACTTTGACAACCTCCAAGTATTTTACTTACGCTCACAGACCCAACTCATCGGCGTAAGGAAGGGTATGCGCATTTCCGATGACAACATATGTGGGCTTGGAGCCAATGAGTGTCGACGCAGCCTGTTTTTGCATGAGTATCGCGTGATGGTGGAAAAGCATAAAGACAGACCTTTGAGAAAGCTGAAGCGTCAATCTTATCCAGTGATGACAGAGTAGAGTCAAGGGAAGCTTCTGAACCAGCGAGAATCTAAGAGTAGTGGAGTTTGTGAGTTTGCAGTAAAGATTCTCCATATCGGGCGCACCTTGGAGCCCAGAGCAGCTATAACACCCTCTCGGGTGTCAACAGCACTGGCAGCAGAGAACTTGGCCTTAGCAATAGCAGACTTTAGCTCCTCGGCCTTGATGCCCGAAGCGGCAGCCTTCAACGCAGCCACTGCTGCTTTGCCAGCTTCCTTGACCGATGCTGCCGTCGAACCTTGAATGAGCAATCCGAAGAGGGTCGCGTCGGAATAAGGCAAGTAAACACTCTGCACAGAGGTGCCCTCTGCCACAGATGCAAGGGGTGAAAGCCCCTTGGACCACTTCACGGAAGGTGACGGCGAGAGGTGGGCAGCGAGAGCAGCAAGCTCGGCTGAGTTGGCTCCGGTGGTTCCGAACCCGATGAACACGGTTTGAGGACCTGCATCGCTTTGTAGGCGCGTTTCGCCTCCGAAGTACTTCGACGCCGGGGCGGAGGTACCAGCAGTAGATGCGGCAGAAGCGAAGGCCTTCTCGACAAGGCTGCTGAGGGTAGCCTGGTCAATACCAGTGCCCAGTACGGCAATGTTTCCCTTGGTGAAAGCGGTGGAGGCAAAGGACTTGATGTCTGCGACGGTGATGGAATTGTGGGCCGGGGCAAACAGTGATGAACCGAGGCCGGAACGGAAAGCGAGGGAGTGGGCAACATCCAGGGCACGGCTTGCTGGGTCAGAAGTAACCGCTTCAGTGTCTTGGGCTACTAGAGGTGCAACGTATTCTTCAAACTCGTGGCGAGTGAATTTTGCCGACGTTATGAAGGATGTGAGGAGGTCTACGAAAAATGTCCTAAAAACGGTCGGTCCTGTCAAACACAGGCAGTGAGATCAGCTCTGTGTGCTAACTCACTCGTCGCCACGCAAGAATTCCGCAGTCAAGGCCAAATGTTCACGGCCAAGAGTTGACGACAAAACACCACCATAAAGTTCACTTTCCCGGACTGACCCTATTGCTGATCGTTTGGCAGTGCTCTAATCCGCATACCTTCAGCACAGAGATCGTTCAGGCAACTGAAAAAGGACTTACTTTGAAAGCAAAGTTCTTGAGAGCATTGGCTACACCCTCCTTGGGTTCAAACCGACTGCCAGCTTTCACCAAGATGGTCACGGACGACGTTGGCTGGCCATGGTCGATAGCGGCGACCTTGACACCCGTTGTATCGACAACTGTGGCAAATGAGCGCGCTATGCGCTGGACGCTGCGCGCCGTCGACGCTCTAGAGGCTAGCATTGGGAATTTTGAGGTAGAAATTGGTGGAAAATCTGGTGCAACCAATGGCACGGTTATTTCGGAGTTTGTTGTTGTTTCCGAATCTGTCCGCGCATACCTCTTTTGGACGCCGACCTCGTCTTCAAATATGAACCACAACCAAAAAATTACTCTGAGATGCGGTGCTGACGACGGAAAAAAGTCTTGATGTCTCGCGTTGTCAATATAGTTTTCTCTGGCAGCTTCTACACGATCGAAGAATGGCTCTCGTCTCACGCATGCATCTGCCTGGTACAAAACTCTGCCTTGAGATTCTTTTCTGCGGCGACTTTGCGACAACTTCATTTGTTGAAATATAGTCTTCCAATGGCTGCATGGGTTACCTTTGTCACTCAAAAACTTCCGCCAAATAATCCTAGACGGTCTCACTCTTGCTGCATCCTGGCTCCCCATGTCGTCGTCATTGGCCATCAAGAACATCCCTATGCAAAGGTGAACGCTTAGGCGACTTTCAAAAGCATGGCACGTGGAAAGCATCCCTTCTGTCGCCAGATGGTCATGGTTCTAAGTGACACTGGTACTGGCCAATTCTTATTCCGCTGCATGCCTGGCAATACTCGTCATCATAAACTGGGAAACCCTTGGGCCTTAGCTTTGACCGGAAATTAAGGGGAAGCGGATATCGCAGTCGAGCATGTCAAAAACTGTACTTTGCAATGAGGCATCGCTAGAAGACAACGCAGATCCCCGCCCCGAACCTCGCGCAGGAGGATAGGAAAATTATGGCTAGGATTGTAAGCTCAGCTGTCTTATTTGCAGATCAAGGACGATGTGTTGATTTCATTTCAAGCACGTTTTTATGGGATACGACAATTCGGGCCGTTTACCTTTTACATGCGTTGTCGCATGGTGTCAAACTCAAAAGAAAAGACAAACCCCAGAATTCAAGGGCAATCTAATACTGGGACTGCGTGCGCATAAACATCTCCGTGTCGATATTGCTGAAAGGATATTGCGGTAGGAACTTACGACTCGTTCAGGCATTTTCGGTCCCGTATGATGGTTCCCCTTTTTTGGAAATACTTTCTGGTGTGTCCTCGCAGGGAAAACGAAAGGGTCATACGCAGCGACGATAATTTCAGAGTTTGCTCGACCAATGACAGTTTTCCAGGGTATGACAGGCTGATATGTCTCCTGTCATAGCCAATGCTTCGCGGGACCACGCGTCATGGAATTGATAGACAGAGATGGAAGGTGCGAACCAGGTGGCAAACAATATGAGTTGAAGACTGTGCTGCAGTTCATAACTAAGGAATTTTCCATATGGGGGATACCTCTTGGCTGTCGCAACTGGCACTGGATGGCTTCTTTTTGGACCACAAGACACGCAAAAAATTGAGGAACGTCGGGAGCGAAATTAAATTAAAGGAGTACTGCGTATCACCGGTGTGTACATAATGAATGGAAAACTAAGCGGATCCAATCTCACCCCCTGCATCGAAACTCGACAGAAATGAGGCAAAAAGACGCGTGGAAGTCCCAGTCTAGCTAGACTCTACGTGCATGCACCGTGTACAAGACACCAATCAATCCTTGGGTGGTCTGAGTTTCTTGAAGATAGTCCGCTAGAAGGTTCTCGACTTCTGCTTCTACCCAGCCAGCTTCGATCAGTAGTGGCTTGACGGAATCTGTATATCTTTCAATAATTTCAAGCGATCGTTCTCCAAGGACTCGCATGGCAGGGTCCGAAGCCCACGCGCCGATAGGCATGTGTCTCTGCTCCGAGGTGATACCCGTAAAGAGCCCTGAGTTGGACAGGAACATGGGGATCTGTGGAGATATTGGTTGGATGCCTCGACTTGATGCGAGGGCTCTGGTAAGGGCGTCGAAGAATCGGGAGGACGCCGGAGCGTGGGTGGATGGATCGAGTCGCAAAGAAGGTTCGAACGCCACATAGCGACCCCATTCGCAAGAGACGAAAAGGCCTCCAGGGCGTAGGACTCGAGCTACTTCTTGGAGGACGCGTCGGTAGTCCCGAGTCTAACGTATAATTGAGGGAGTGCCATCGCACATGAAAGACAAGTTCTTACCGCCATCGAAATAGAGCGAGCATGGACCAAGTCAAAAGTCTCGTTGCTCCAGCGGTAGGGACTGTTTACATCTTGCACTTCAAACTGCACACGGGGCAAAGGGTAGCGAGTGGCGATGGGAACTTAAGATTGGGTTCGGTTAGCTCGGTGGTGTGGTGTTGTCCAAACAAAACAGATGAGTCACCAATATCGATGCCTCTAAAATGCACGAGCGGAAACTCTCTCGCCATGTCCATGACCCTGTCAAAGGACTGGTGTTAATCAATCCGATAACAAAATCTATATAGGAAGCTGTCGCGTACCATTTTCCATTCCCAGTGCACAAGTCGAGGGCAATTTTTTGACGGCCGTGTTCCAGCGCCAGGACTTCGGGCACAGGACCAACGTAATTTGCGCCAATGAGCTGGTTACACACAGTATGCAAAAGGGTGGATCGCTGTTCACATCAGATTTTTTTAGAATGATACAGGAGACATCACAACAGGGCTAGGGGCAAGCAACACACCTGCTGTTCGGGGCCGTCGACTGGTAACGGGTAAGGAGACGAACTGGAGGAAAAGAGTCGTCCCCCGCGCTCCGAGAAGTAGGTTGGAAAGTCGTCGGCACCCAATTCTTCGAGCGAGTTGGATGGATCAGGGTGAACGGAAGCATAATCATCAGTGCTGGAACCGTTGTCTTGGTCCTCTTCGTCACTGCCGCGACCTGCGCGATCTCCATTGTGTCCGTTGCGCTGGTCATGAGGAGAATCAGTTCGACCTGGCATGTTGGATATCTGACGAGGTGTTCTTGGAGGGCTGGAGGATTTACCGAAGACCTTTGAGAGAATACGGTCTTATAATGACATCCTTTAACGCCTTAATATTGGATCCGGCAATTCTTCCAATGAGAAATGAAATCTGAGCTGTAACGGAGGTAAATCCGAATCAGGGTCAACCGCAGGCGGCAGTCATTAATGAGCCATGTGAGCATGAAGAGGATCGGGGGTAGCTTACTGCTGCAGCAAGACCTCGTTGTTAGCATCTCAGTACTCGTATTCGTAGTGCTGCGTGTGAATTGGCGGCGAGGTGGCTTTGTAAAATGGGCGCCTATAAGCTTGTGTTCTTCTCGTAACTTTTAGCGGCTTCATACCAAGTTGCTGGAAATATTATACTCATTCGCGATGAATATCTGAACAAAGGCTCCCCGCGTGTCGCGGGTATCTATTGCATAAATAGCAAACGCAAGATCGATAGAAGTCTACCAGCAGAGCCAGCGCCACCGCTGTCAAGATGCGCTGATAACACGTTGCATCTGAGGATATGATGATTTTGTTCAGCGGTCAATGTTTCGTATTCGAATAGATTGTACTTGGGACTCCACGTTCAAGTTGGCGAGAATACAATTGAGTCGAAAATAGACACACTTACTGTGTCGCCGAAAGGGGATGGGTAAGCCCCGCTCGATCACGTGCTGGTCGCGAAGATCTCCGGCTCCCGCGCTGTGCCGCAATCACTCATATTCTGTCTTCATGATTCAACCACCATTCACATAACGATATATAAAGCTGCCACCTGCAGCAGTGCCTGCTCTATAGCTTTGGGATCCCGGGACATGGCCAGCTTTGATTTGGATGCCTACTATGCGGAACAGGACGAGCGAATGAATCTGCCTGACGAGGATGCGGATGAATATGTGAAACGGGTGTCGTCTTACAGGCGGAGGTGCGTAGAACCGGTCATGATTAGCTCGATGCGTGCCGAACTTCCAGAATTTTTAGTCAAGTGCACGATAGATACGAGTCCTTGAGGATGCCACAAGCTTCATTTGCCTCGGGGAACCCGATGGAACCAATCTCAGGTCAATTGTTGCTCGGTTCTGCGGAACGAATATCTGCACCTGTGAGCCCAAAAAACTTGGACGTAGAATCTTCGGATGCCCCCGAAAACTCTTCTGGTCGCGATGGCAGAACCATCAAGCGTAAATTTTCTCTTCATCAACCTGTAAATACGGGTAAGCGAAAGAAAGCCGACCATCAGATGCCTGAAAAGTATGTCCAACGTTTTATTATGAACTCGCAGTATACTCAAACCGCGCAATTCAGTCAGCAACAAGACCCATACGCATCCTTGGAGCCACAAACTACATCTGCATTTGAGAGCTCAGACAATCAGGCATCAGATCAGTTCTCGGGCACCGCACTAGAAGCTTTGCATGTACCTACTGAAACGGAGAACTTGAACATCGTGTTGAGAATTGCTTCGCAAGGTTGTCTTAGCCAGAATGGAAAGAAGACCACCAATGCATCAACTCCTCTTCCAGATACGCACGAAGTCACGCATCAAAATGAGCGAGGTTCTACTGAGAACAACCGCAACCCAGAAATGGTCAGGAAACCAATGGGCGACCCGACAAGATTTTCCTTTGCGGTGACTGGACCATATGACCAGGGCATCGAACAATGCACAACTTCGTCCTCAAGCCGCATGAACGATTCTACAATCGAGATGTTTGAACCACTTGGATTGCCCTCAACCCCTAAGCAATCGAGATCCTCAAGAAAAGTCAAGCTCCCAGAAGAACCGCGCTTAAGTCCTCTTAAAAAAAGGCCTCGCGGCCCGCAGGAATCTCCAGAGTCACCGGCTGTGAATCTGAGCCCGTATGTCAATCTCAGAAACACTGACCCTGACACATGCCTGACGTGAATCACGTTTGTAGAATAACATCATTTTCAAGACCATCAATTTCTTCGAGGGAGACGCGCCCGATCCGGCAGGAAGGAATCGTTGCTTTCGCGAAAACAGCTCAACTTGACCTTCAGCCGATGAACGAGGTGACTTTGTTTCGACCGCTCCAAAAATCTAAGAGCAAAACGAAAGTTCTTGATGCAGGGAACTTGCAACATCATATCCCACGTACTGTCATACGAGCTAAATCTGGGTCGCCAACTTCGCCGATCGAAGATGTGAGCGCGGTCTTACCAGTCATTGAACTCAAAGATGCGACGTCCGACAATCAAGCTAAGAGAAGGAAGGTGGCACTTGAACCAAGCAGGTTGTATATGGAAGTGCAGGAACGGATTGCCGCGCACAGCAATACAAAACCTCGTAATAGAGTGGTTAAATTGGGCGCTAAGGAAACAGTGAAAGAGCTCAAAGCAAGCAAGTTTGTTGCGCAACCCACGGATGACTCGTCCACGATTTGCGTGTCTTCATCTCCGTCTTCGCGTTCGTCTTCTCCCGCTCCAGCAGGCTCCACATTCGCGAAACAAGTTCGAACAACAGGAAAGCAACCTGTCGACAAAAGGAAAGCTAAAGGGAAAAAAGACAAACCGCAGCCAATGACACCAGCGGAGTATGCGCGAAGCTTGCAAGCGGAAATGACTGCATCTGGCGCGAATCTCATATCCGACTCCTCCGTCTCCAAACCCAAGCGAAAGTCATCCAGAGTCAAATTCCTGGAGGGAAAAAACATCTTCTACTGCGGTGGAGATATGAAGCATGCATCAGGAATGACTCGAGGACGGATGGACATTGTAAGTCACAGGCAGTTCTAGCCTTGCGTCCCGAGCTTCTGACATTGCCGTCATTAGATTGTGAAATTCGGTGGAAATTTGATGCCCGAATACGACCCAAAAATTACTTCTCACATCGTCACTGATGCACATGAGCGCCCAACTCTCCGAGCACTTGGGATCAAGAGTTTGAAAGAAATTCCAGACCATATCCCAACTGTCAAGTGGGAATGGCTTCTATCTGTCATTGGGCGAGAGACTTTTCTTTCGAAGGAAGAGATGGACTTGAGACTAGGGGATGTGTGGCTGCATGCCGCTTTTCGCGAACGCATGGATGCAGGATTTAATCCGCAAATCCCAAAGCCTATGCCTTCGTTCAAAGGCAAAGGAAAGGCCAAAGCTCAAGACCTAGAAATTACAGAAGGGAACAGCAATAGCGCCTTGTATGTATTTTCAGAAATTCTCTTGTGCGTCGTAATCTGAAGTCCAGTTTGTCTCTTGATATTTGTGAACAGCACGTCTGCTCCAGTATATCAAAACACAGCCTCTAATGGTCCCAGTAGCAGTAGGGCGTCTAGCATGTCAACCCGTCCTCCAGGCGCGCCGCTCTCTCCTCCTCCATCACCCAGATGTCGCAACCTCCCCCGAATCTCATCGCCGACGTCTATCAAGAATGAGAGAGAATCTGAACACTCTTCTGGGGTTGAAAATGACCCTCTAGCTGAGTTCTATCACGAGGCACAGGCCGAAAAGATGAGAGAGGATGGCGTGAGTACTTGAGGATGTTTCTTCTCGAAAACTTCCCTCTCATCTTACTCCCATCCCCAGTGGTCAAGCCTCGGCGAGCTAGATATGGATGATACCGGAGGCGAGGAAACGGACGACGAAGCCCCGGAACCTGTAGGCCCTATTCCCAAACGGGCAAGTGAAGCTATAGCTTTTAGTTGGTAACGTATTCTAATTCCTTTGTTTCAGGGATGGACTTGCGACAACAAAGAAGCTCAAAGGACCACAGAGTGCCCTAACCAGGATATCATCGACAAGGCATGATTGCTCTTTTCTTTTGAACCACAATATGCTTACATCCAACTTTTCCTTCAGCTTGCTGAGCTCATGGAACTCCACAAGTCAAAATTGGGCAAGGAGGACCACTGGCGCGTTTTTAGCTACAGCAAATGTGATCTCGAACAACATATGCTGTTTTCGTTATCGGATTGACTCAACTTCACTCTAGCCATCCGCGCATTGCGCAATTATCCACGTCGTATCAAGAATTATGCGGAAGCTCGATTAGTTCGAGGTGTCGGTGAAAAAACTGCGCGGAAGGTGAGAGATGAGATCCGTTATATAAGTTCTTGCGCTCAGTTGAAACGCAGATCGAGGAGATTCTACAAACAGGCGACCTTCGTCGCATCACGTATGAAAACTCGAGTGACGTCAAAGTGACTCGCTTGTTCCAAGGGATCTACGGCGTGGGTATGTATTCCAAAATACGATATCGCGTTGCGTTCTTAGTTCTTCATCGCTACTAATAGGACAATCCATTGCCCACCAATGGTATGCGTCGGGTTGTCGCACCCTTGAGGATGTCAAAGCTGGTAAAGGCGGCGTCAAACTATCCGCCGCGCAAGAAATTGGGCTCCGCTTTTATGATGGTTGGTCCATTCGTTGATCTTTGGGGAAGGGCAGACTTCAAGTCATGCCGTTTTCTAGATATCAATGATCGCATGCCACGTGCTGAGGCTAAGGCAATCTTTGATCTAATCAAGCTCAAAGGTAGAGTTTTCGACTTCATCTTATCAGAATGACTTACCTACGTCATGTCAGCACTCTCCATTGATCCTAAACTCTTTGTCGAGATCATGGGAAGCTATCGGCGGTAAGCTATACTTGATGTGGTGGTGGTCGCTGTGTTTGATGAGTTCGTTCGCTCGAATGTGTAGGGGAAAGGCCGACTGTGGGGATATAGATATCCTGATAACTAGACCAACTGAAGATGGGAAAACGCATTGCGGTGCGTACTGCGTTGTCTGTTTATGGGTTGCCCCGATTAAAACTGCTGCAGGTGTCATCGCCCGACTCATGCGAGATCTTCATGCTGCCGGGATCCTTACAGAGGACCTCGCACTTCCTGACGACCCAAATAGTCTCGAAGCCACATATCGTGGACTCTGTCGGCTTCCTGACGTGGCTGGATCAAGACGCCGGAGAATTGATTTTCTTAGCGTCCCGTGGATATGCAAAGGCGCTGCACTTCTCTATTACACTGTATGCCTTTCGTTCACGTTATGTCCATTCATTGACCAAAGATCTCGAATCGCAGGGTGACGATATCGTCTGTGGCTTATTGCTACCTGTGTTCCCAACTTGATGTTTCTCTTCTTCTAGTTCAACCGTGCCATCCGCCTCAAAGCAAATGTGCTTGGATATTCACTGAATCAGAAAGGTTTATTCGGCAACGTTGTTCGCGATACCCGCGATCGTCGTATCAAAACGAACGATGGTGAGGATTTGATCGTTTGGTGACTAAGTTGTGAAGTCTTACAATATGTGCAGGTATCTTGGTTGCGTCAGAAACAGAGGAAGAGATTTTTAGAATCCTCAAGGTTCCATGGCAAGAACCGCACGAACGTGTCCGAAGATAATCAAAACTTCGTATGGCAACATTGCGGATTTGTCGCAAGGCGAGTGCGTTCATTTGCGCGCACCTATCCTCTCCTTCATCAAGAAGTGAAGGCCTCCCTGCTATAATTGAACAAGAACACATCTTTCTTCTCCTCCAAGTAGGTCGCGCTGACTACACTAAAGACATCTACTACTATTATTATCCCCCTCGAAATTTTACGGACCGAAGATATCCAATGTTGTACTTGTTGGTAATAGAGAAAGAAAGAGACATCAAGATCTTGAGAACGTGCAATGACGTTACTGTACGTAAATCATGATATAGATTCTGGCTTCGGGGTACATACTTCGATATTGAGCATGTTTGTCGTGACTTTCGCAACGCAGCAATAGTTCTCGGACCCCGTGGGGGTTCCCGACTGTTCTACATGAATGCAGCCCTTGGGGGGCAGGCAGCTGTGACCGACGTAGAGTGAGATCAAAGGCCCAGGCTTGAAGCACGGACAGTATGATGCTACTTTTTCTATTGCCAAAAATATACAACACGCTCTAGGTTAACAGAGATTGCGTAAGTCCTCATTTATGTATCTTTCGCAATGACTCACGGTCAATCTACCGACCGCATAAAAGCTTGTGTTAGACGATATCCGGGCTGTAGCACTGGCGGCCTCGTGCCCGGTTGCAAGTGAGCGACCAAGCAGCAGGTATCCTCGTTGCCGAATTTCCGTACTACGTTTGGTCTGATTGGGAAATTATGTCAATCCGAGCCTATTCAAGACATCGGCTCTAGCCAGAATTGGGTTTTATGAGGGTGCAATGCGCGCTCGAAGAGACACTGACGCCATGTGTCCTGCAATACGAGATACTTGAGGCTAGCACGTACCTCCGGACTCGGAGAGTGCGACCAGTCGGCGCTTTCGCGTTGGAGGACCACACATTTTATATAAATGGACTACGTTATTGTCAGTTATAAGCTCGAAACATATCTAAGCCTAGTACAGCATACCTCGTCGTCATCCCCAACTTCTTCGATGCATTTTGCTGGAGCTTTGTTTGTTATCATGACCTTTGTCGGCTTCGCCCATGCCTTCTATGGCGATGGTAAGCACCTTGTCCTTCCGCATTATGGCATTCGGAGCTTACTTTGATTCTAGCTACTTACTTTGAGCCTGGGGTAAGATTGTAGATTAGTCAATAAAGGCGTCAGGAACTGATAGCTTGTGACGACCGTTCATAGCTCGGGGCATGTGGCAAAACCAACAACGCGAATGATCTCATCGTAGCGCTCTCAACTGCCAAGTATGGTAATGGCAGTAATTGTGGGAGGAATATCATCGTTCGCTGTAAGCAGACTCAATAACTCCAAACTCCAAGACAGAATACTGACTAGAGATACTAGACAATGGAAAGTCAGTCCAGGCCAAGGTTGTCGATAAATGTCCTGGATGCAAGCCGGATGACGTTGATCTCTCGCCCACCGCATTTTCTCGTCTGGCCAACAAGTCAGTCGGCCGTATGAAAGTGAACTGGAACTTTGTGTAATTGTAATTGTATGGCTATCGCGTTTGTACCATTTGTACCATTGTATTATTCAAGTGTATACCAAGATGCATTGCAGGTCATATTTTCAAAGGATGTAGTGATATTACCCTTAGTTGTGTGTTGATGACTGATCTTTGCACTTTGTATAAATCCATCCTACGCAAGCACGGGCGGATGCTCTTTGGCGCAATTTGAATCAAATTGCCTTTCCGGGTATGATGCGCCACTCCAGCACCAACCTCAACTACCGCCTCATGACAATGTTTTTCGGTCATCAGGACTTCATGAACAGAGAGACTCGCACATACCAGCGTTAGCAGATGGGCCGTACCGGTCAAGCCTCGCGCTCAAATTTCACCATCCACCCTATACGTAAAGCATCATAGTCCGCATTTGATCCACACGCAGCAATGGTGCCACTGACATGATGCCTTCGTTGCCGCACCTTTTCTGTGCATACCACTTATGTCTTATGTAGCCCAAGCCCTAGGCTACATCTCACTTTATGAAATCACCTCGCTGAAAACATCGCCTCGGTCCGTTCAAAGAGACACTAATCCTCATTTGACGCGTAAATGATACCTTCCTATTATGGACACGAATTTGGGGTTCGTCGTGCATTCGTTTTGACTTGTTCACTTGTTCGCTTTATCACACTTATCACACATACCATGCTCTCGTCTCAACGTTCAGACGTCATAAGAATGATTTCACATCATTGGCCATGCTTACTTACTTCGAGTTGCAACTAAACTAATGCTCGATACGAGTAGTCTTGGAGTAGTTCAATTGGACCTACCCCGGAAGCTCGGGTCGATGAGGCTCAGTAGCGCGTCGAGCAGGCGGGCGGTCACGCAAGCGCGTAGCGGTAGGAGGCAAGCTGCGATGATTCTTCACTCATCTACATACGGACCATGCTGTGCTAGTCGGTATCTAATCTAATTCAGTGAAGGTCGGGCACCTCAGGCGCATTGGCCAGAGGGCACTACCACCACGAGAGCTCAAAGTTTGCGCGGGCAATGGTACCGCATCTCCAGACCGAAGGTCACGAACACCACGACGATGCTCAGCGAATAATCGAACCAGAGATATTCGAGGTCCATTCAAAACATAAATTCCAATTCCATTCCAATTCTTCCTACAAGTTCACTTCAAAACCCATATATCCTCCTCCTTCACCCCCAACGCGTGTCACAAACCTACACCCACTAACATTCCTTTCCGCATCCGCTGCTCAATATGTTATTCCACAAGACGCTTTCTGCCTTGACCTCTCTGCTCGTATTCGCAGGGGTCGCCACCGCTTTCCACGGTCGGGGTGAGTGTAGTGTCCTTACCCTACTCCCATGTAAGTATCATCAAGTGGCTGACATTACGATGTGGGTAGCGACGTGGTTCCATGACGGGGTACGTATCCTTATTGTGTGTGCCGAATCCGCATTGATTATTGTATTTGTAGTTGGGCAACTGTGGTTTCGTGAACAAGGACTCGGACCACATCGTGGCGCTCTCCACACGCGAATACGGCAATGGCGAGCGTTGTAACAAGAAGATTCGAATCCACTGTCCGTGTCCCCCTTTCACTTCCATATAAGTGCAGGGCGTACATAGCGTAACTGATCCTGTGCATCTTTTTTTTTTTGTAGATGGGAGCAACTCAATCATCGCAACAGTAACCGACTCCTGCCCAAGTTGCGGGCGTTACAGCATCGATCTCTCACTCTCTTCCTTCAAAACGCTCGCTCCCCTCAATATAGGTGTTGTCAATGTGGTCTGGGAGTACTTACCCTAGGCCTTTCTTGCTTTTCTAGTCTGAGTCTGATCTTCGATGTTCATTGTTAGCTTCGTATTCGCTTTTTTTCTTTCATTTATTGTTATGTAGTTAGTTGTGTAGTTGATTGAATTATCCATGCTGGTGCTGGCGATGATTGCGGGCAGACCTCAATTTACCTTCGAGAAACCGTCCACTGACGTTGTTTTCCTGATCTTCTGCTCGATGTGTTATTCCACAAAACGCTTTCCGCCTTGACCTCTCTCCTCGTATTCGCAGAATTCGCAACCGCTTTCCACGGTCGTGGTGAGCCCCATTACCCACCTCCCCATGTAAGTATCATTGAGTGGCTGACATACGACAAGAAGATTCGAATCCACTGTTCGTGTCCTTTCACTCCAACACAAGGGCAGGGCGTACCTAACTGATAACTAATCTTGTCCATCTCTTTCTACTCTAGATGGGAGCAACTCAATCGTCGCAACAGTAACCGACTCGTGCCCCAGTTGCGGCCGCTACAGCATCGATCTCTCACTTTCCTCCTTCAAAACGCTCGCTCCGCTCAGTTTAGGTGTCGTCAATGTGGTTTATAGTTGTGTAGTTGATTGAATTGTATGCTGGTGCTAGCGATGATAGCGCGCAGCCCCTACCTTACCTTCGCGAAACCGACATTGTTCTTGTTTTTGCGATGAGGAGCACATGCGTAGATAGAGTATATGCGAGATTCATCATTGTAGAGATAAGTATGATCGGGTCAGGATTGATTTGAGTGCGTCAGAAACGAATGCGAGGCCAATGAGTGTCAACATGCATCAGGTAGCGGAAAGTAGAGGAAGCGAATGGGCAGGGGCAGCGGAGATAAGATAGCGAGAAGAGAGGGGCAGCAAGCAAGGCAGCAATCATGTCACTCAAAAGGAGAACACAAACATAGGAAAAATGATATTCGTTTAACAAAAGAGATAATGAAAACGATCCAATCAGAACAGAGCAACGCCGCCGCCGCCGCCGCCGCGACGAACGAACGCACGGAAACGAACGATCAAGTACCCGTATGCGGCGCCGACGACGTCGCGGCGTTATGGTTCATATACGCCGGCCCAGGGAAGAACCCCGCGCCCTGGGCCTGGGGGTGCCAGTTGTCCACGTTCCCGCTCGTCGTGTTGGTATTGCCCCACAGCGACCCGCCCCCCATCGGGGGTACGGCAGGCGACAGCCCCGGATGTGAATGGTGCATCTGATTCTGATTCTGATTCTGATGCAAGTGGTTGTTCGAGTGGTTGTTCGAGTGGTTGCCCGACCCAGACCCAATCCCAATCCCAATCGCGTTGTTGTTCGGGATACTCCGCGCGGGCGAGGGGGAGAACCCAGGCGGGTGCGCCCACGGTGCGCGCAGGTTGACGTCACCAATCGCGCTCCGCGGACTCGCGGGGCCCCACGACTGCTGTCCTGAGGGCCCGCCGACCATGTTCATCCCAATCCCGATGGGCGCGCTACCGCCAACGCGCCGAGGCCCAGGCGCGGAGACCACCTCGTCGTCGTCGGCCGCCAGAGCGGAGGAGCCAAGAATGCCCTTCGGGCTGGGCGAGCGCCGGCTGGGAGACCCAGATCCGGAACTGGCGGTTTCGCCCGAGTGGGTGTTGGTGGTGGTGGTGGGTCGGGCGATGGGGGCGAGAGGGCGGGTGATGGGTCCTGGACCCGATGCGTCCCCTTGGGAGTTGAGCACGGGTATAGATCCACGTCGGCCCTGGCCTGGCGCAAGCATGGACGGACCAGGCGCTGAAGTCGACGCTAGCGGCGTCTTCGTCTTCGGAGGGGGTCCAATCGGCGTTGGGGGCGCAGGAGGGAGGCCACTACCTATCGGCCCGCCGAGCCCGATAGGAACACCACGGTTGTACGCCGGATCGAAGGGAGGCCCGGCGTTGAAGCCTCTCGACATGGCGGAAGGAGCCAAGGGTGTACCTGGGGGGTGATGCTGCATGTTGGGAGGAGCCCCATACCCAAAGTTCATGGGCGCGAAATTGCCGACCCGCGGAGACATGGCGGGAGGGGGTATCATTCCGATAGGTCCCTGGGGGTGTCCATACATCATTCCTGACGATTGGGGCGGGGGGAGATGGGGCAGATGCTGAGCGTTCATCGGCGTGGGAGGGGGGAGGTGCGGCGGTCGAGACAGGGACAGGTTCTGCTGCTGCTGCTGCTGCTGTTGCTGCTGTTGCTGCTGCTGGATTTGCGGTCGACTGCCCTGGCCCAACACGCCTGGAGGAGATGTGGCTGTGCTGGGGAGTGGCATTTGCTTATTAAGGATTGGCACCTTCTTCGAAGGAGTTCCGTTCGCGTTGACCGGACCGCCGCTTGTGTTGGGCGAGCGCTGCATGAGAGGTGGTGATACGATCCCGATCGGGGTGCTGGCCTTGATTGGAGTGGATGCCAAGACGGAGGACGATGACGATGAGGCAGCTGCGTTGGGTCGTGTAGATCCTTTCCCACTGCTGCTCGCCTGAGTCAGTCCAGCAGCAAGAGCAGCAGCCCGTTGCTGCGCCAGCAGTCTTTCCTTCGCTTCCTTCTCAGCCTTCTCCTCTTTCTCTCGCGCAAGCCTCTTCTCCCTTTCGGCCTTTTCCCTTTCCTCGCGTCTCTCTTTCTCAATACGCTCTCTCTCAGCCCTATCCTCTTTCTCCTTCGCCATCCTAGCCTCTCGTTCCTCTTTAGCTTTGCGTTCCCGCTCTTCCCTCTCCTTCCTCGCCTTCTCCTCCTTCTCCTTCTTCTTCTTCTCTCGCTCCTGCTCACGCTCACGTTCTTCCTGAGCCCGCTTCCTCCTCTCTTCATCTTTCCGCGCCTTCTCCTCCTCGGCAGCTTTCTTGGCAGATTCGCGTTTGAGGCGCTCCTCCTCCCGCTTCTTCCGGCTCTCCTCCTCCAGCGCAGCCTGCCGCGCCTTGATAGCGGCCTCCTCCGCAGCCTTGTCCGCTGCTTTCAGAGCCTTCTCCTCTTCCTTGGCCTGCTTCTGCTGCCTGTATAACACAAAATCCCATCAATATCGGAGTCGGCGCTAATTTGAATGGAGGATAAATAAAGTGAGAAAACGCACCGCTTCTTATCTTTCTTCTTTTGGTTCTGATTCTGCTTCTTCATCTCACGGTCCTTGGAGATCTTGTCCTCGTCGTCTAGTTCGCGCAGCAGCTGCAACTGCCGTTCCTGAGCGACCTTTTCGCGATAGGCCTGCAGCACACGCTGCTCGAACATCCGTGCGGCGAAGATGGAAAACATACGTTTGCCTTCTTCCATCTTCTGCTCCTCGGTCATGATCTGTGAATTAAGATAATAACGGCATCAGAAAAATAGCAACATTTGACGAAAAAACAATTAATACTGACCTCCTCTTCATCTTCGTCCTCATCATCCTCATCCTCATCACTCACCCCACCGTCATCTTCCCCGTCGTCGTCTCCCTCACTACCATCCCGATCATCATCATCTTCCTCCTCGCTCTCCTCCTCAAGACCTTGAGCAGCATCCTCCTCCCTCTGCATACGCCGCTCCGCGAGCTGCTCCATCATCTCCAGGAACTTTTGACCGTCATTTTTCAAAAGGTCGTCAGCGACAGTCAGGATATTGCCAGGGCCTAAGTAAGTGGGACACCTCGAACGTCAACGAACATTGAATAAAACAGAGTGGGAAGAAGCGTTATGCACCAGTGACAGTCAGGCTGGTCCCGATGTTGAACAGCCCATCGCGGCCTTTGCCTGGAGCGTTCCTGCGCCCACCGACGGGCGTCTGTGGGGTAGGCCCCCGCCTGGGGGTTGGGATGAGTTGGCCCTTCGCCGTGCGCCCATTCGGTAACCTTCGTCCCATCTGCTGCCGCTGGAGCTCGTCATCCTCCTCCTCCTCTTCGTCCTCCTCCTCCTCTTCCTCCTCAAGCTCCTCCTCCTCCTCCTCCTCCTCTTCATACTCATCCCCGTCGTAGTCCTCCTCCTCCTCCAGTTCTTCCTCCTCGAACTCGCTTTCCTTCGGCGGCGGTGGATGGTGGTGCGGATGTGGATGCGTGTGCTGCGGTTTTCGTCCGTTCGTCACAGGTGGCAGGAGGGCGGGTGGCAGCGGACCACGCTGCTGTTGCTGTTGTTGCTGCTGCTGCTGCTGCTTGATCCCCCGCCCGCGTTGTTTGGAGTTCACCGGCGCATGCGCAACGACGGCGCCGTTCTTGTCCAGCTCCACGCTTCCGGGGAAGGGCCCAGGGCCAGGGGGCGGGGGGATCGTCCCCCCAGACGAGACGTAGCGCTGCTGGTAATTCGCGTACTGTTCTAGCTCCTCGTAATAAGCATCGTACAGTACCTCGAGCTCTTCCTCTATTGCATTTCTGTTGTTGTGGCAGCAGTGGTTGGAATTGTGATCATCGGGTTTGGTTTGGGTTTGTTGATCAAGATCGTGATCAAGAGATAAAGAGACGACATGTAAAAAAAGACAAAGAGGGGAGAGAGGCACGTCAGCGAGCTGGTAATGCCATTGAATGAAAGAAATAAGAGGCGAAATCGAAAATCGCCAGAAAAAAATGAGTGGATGAAATGGGATACCAACCGCTTCCTGCCACACACCGCACAAGAGCAGCTATGTTTCTGCTGCTCCTTCATTTTCCGCAACACCGTGTCCTTCTCTATCTTGACGAGGTTCCTGCGCTCCTGCTCGCCGAGCCCAAGCCAAAAATCCTTGATCCGCTCGCGCTCCTCCGTCGTACTCGTGCTCCAGATCTTGTTCGCGCTCGCTTTCCCCTTCTGCGCCGCTGTCGGCCCCAGACTCGCTGGACTCCCCACCCCACCCCCTCCTTGCGCCCTCGCCTTGGTGCCCCCACCCGCATTCGACGTCGGGGGCGATGGGTGGCGATTCACCTGTTGTTGCGTCTGTTGTTGTTGTTGTTGGTTCTGTTGCTGCAACTGCTGCTGCTGCTGCTGCTGCGTGTAGACGGGGGCCTTTGACGCCGCCCGTGCGCTCTTTTGCGGGGGCTGCGGCTGGGGCTGGGAGGCGGGGTAGTTCATTGGTTTTTTACCGATGGAGACTGAGGATGGGGGCACCACTGGTTGGCCGGCTGGCGGATTCGCTCTGCTCACGGGCATGGCAGGAGGACAACCTGAAAAGTATTGGTCATCCCGGCATAAAATTCCCTCCACTGCCTTTTCGCCGTGCCGTTTCCCGCTTTGGGAGGTTAGGCTCGGCCGGGGCCGAGGGATTGGGGGTAGCGATGAGCCCTTTGTTTGTGGGAGTCTGGGGTGATTCCTTGTATATCGAGCTCCTTTTAGCAACGAACTCACACTAGACAACGGAGTAGCGCGAGGGAACAACCCATCGACGGAATGGGATGAGACGACGAAATATGTGTTGTTTCGTGACCCTGGCACTACATGGCAGGAAAAACCCCCCACCCCCACAACCAATATTCGTTGTCTTTGCGGTCGCTATAGATTCCAGCATGCTTCTATCATCCTTGTTTTTTTCTTACACCACGCCTCGTCGTCGACGAATCGGCGCAGTGCACCTTTCGAGTGGCCCACATCCGTGCCGAAGCTTAGCCGACAGCTCACGTGCTTCGAATACCCTCTTGGTCCGTCGAGTCCGACGCTTGCTCCGGAGGTAGCTCACTTTTGTTAAGCCACTATATGTTTTCTTATAAAGACCACCATGTCGTATATCTCTTCCACCATTACTCTATCAAATCCACGTCACCCGCTCTTGCTGGCGTTATTCGCACCCGTACCCGCATCCGCACCCTCCCTCAACACTGGCCGCCCCATCCCCAGAAGCGCTTTGGACGGACAACCTCTCAAACAACGATGACCTTCAAACGCATGCGCAGAGCCATGATCTTTGCGCTCCTCTTGTTTCAACTCGCACTCTACCTGTTCGCGAGGCGCCTTATGTTTATGCGTATTTAGATTACCACGTCTACCTTGCTTTTGTAGACGTTCAGTTCCACCGCCGTCCGTGTATCGTGCCACCTTGGGCTGTGCCGTATTTCTTGGGCATTCCTGATTATTCTATGATCTGCTCGTTGCTCGTTCCCATTACTTCTTACTTCTCGCCAACTTCTCGCTAAATTCTCGTGAACTAGTCTATTTTGACTTATGTGCCACCTACCCTCTTAGCCGCCACTCTGACCTTTACCTCCTGTGGCTCTGTGGCTCTCTCCTCTGGTGCCAACCCGCGAACTACCTCTGTTCGCCAGGTGCGCGTCCGTCCGTGTTTCGTGCCACCCTTGGTCGTGCGTGTGACTATTGCGCTTCGTCTGCTCTCTATCTGTGCTTTGCTCCTTGCTCCCTCCCACTACCTCCCCTATTCCGAGCCAACGGTGCTATGAACCGAGTGTGTGTGTGCTGTTTTAACAAGATGTGCCACCTACCTTTTTCGCCGCCGCTCTGACCTCATATCTGCCTCGTCTTTCGCCTCTGTCTAAAACCGTGGCTCTCGCTCCTCCGCTGCCAACTCGCGAACCACCTACTTGCCAGGCGCCTCATATCTTCACTTCCTGATGATTGTCGTACAAACTGGGTTTTCATAACAGTTCAGGTCCACCGCCGACCGTTTTGGTAGCGCCTGTATTCTTTGCGCTTCGCCTGTTCTCTTTCTGCGCTCTTCCCCTTGCGCGTCCCTAGTACCTTCCCTAACTCTCCCAACTACTCCTGAACTGAGTGTGTAGAATTCTTTGACTCAATGGTGCCACCTATCCGTGCGCCACTCTGACCTTTTCCTTATGTTGCTCTCTCCTCTGGTGCCATCTCGCGAACTACCCGTTCCCAGGCGCCTCATGTCCATGTGTCTTCAATATAATCGTATCTGAATGGCTCTTGTAAACGTACAGCCCCACCAGCGTCTGCGCTTGGTGCCACAAGTGGTCGTAACTGTGTTTTCTGCGCTTCGTCTGTTTTCGTTCTGTGCTCTTCCCCTCGCCCGTCCCCAGTACCTTTCCTACTTCTCCCAGCTGCTCGTGAACTGATTGTGTAGGATTCTTTGACTCAATGGTGCCACCTATCCCTCTGCGCCACTCTGATCTTGTTGTTCGGTGGCTTTCCCCTGTGCTTTTATCTCGTGAACTCCCTGTTTGATAGGCTCCCCAGTCTTCGCGTCCTTCAAAATCTCGTACCTGAATGGTCCTGGTAAATGTTCAATCCGGCCAGCGTCCCTGGTTGTGCCACCTTCGGTTGCGTCTGCATTTTTTTGCGCTTTGTCTGCTCTCTTTTTTTGCTCTTCGCCTGCCGACTCCCACCGCTTTCCCTGCTCGCGATCAACCTTCCGTGAACCGAGTGTGGATGCTACTTCAATTGGGTATGCCACCTAACTTTTTTGCCACTCTGACCTTCTCTTGGCGTCTCAAAGACGACGGTTCCTAAGCCTTTTGTGCGACCGTCCGCACCGGTACTGATATAGGTACGAACGATGTTGCCAGTTGTTCGGAAAAGATCTATGATCTTTCAGATCCTGCCAGCCCGCTTGATAGGGAAGCTATTATTTCAGTCGTGAGTATACCTTCGCCTCTTCAGCCCTTTTGTCTAGAGCCGTGGCTCCCAATCAACCTGTTCGCCAGGTTCGTGCCACTAATTCTCTCTAGTTTGCTTGCAGGTCAAATCTCTCATTCACTCTCGACACTAGGCTTCATTCGTAGCTTGAACTCCAAACACAGTCGTGGGGGGCTCTCTTCGCTTGCCTGCTCTTTTAATTGGTTCAACTTCCGGCTGCCCCACCAGTCATGAACTATTCGCTCTTGTGTAAAGACCACTGAATCAGACACATCTATGAAGGTGATAACTGTGGTCATCAACAGAAACTTCCGGATGCCCCACCAGTCACGAACTATCCGCTCTTGTGTGAAGACCACCGAAGCATATACATCTACGAAAATGCTAATCTTAAGGGACCTGCGACTTGCCGGTGAAACCTGTGGTCTCCAGCAGACGAGACGAGGCGAAAATTGGGATTGCCTGCGAATTGGCTTGGCCCTTGTTGAGCGGTAGCCGCTGGCCAAGCGCTAGCAGAAGATCCGTTTGAGCCTGGAAGTCAACCGCGGTTATGTAGAAACCCTCTTCCGCTTTCTCATTCTATACAGACGTTTTGTGAGTAGAATTTAAGTCACATACAAGCAACATACACGTTACATATGCACGGATTTTTATGCATCAGATGCCTAATTCTTGCCAAATTGGGCATATGCCTGACGCCGACCCTTGCCGAATGCGAGTGTGGGCGCCAAGACAAATTCCGTGCCTGCTACCCTCAGGGCTGCATCGTACGCTATACCCATGTATGTAATTTCTTGTCGTAAGTATACGCTTTGACAGCGAAAATAGTTGACGTTAGTTGATACGTTCCACCAGAAGAATGCCAAGCCGCCGATGGTCCTGGGTCGTTAGGCTCGGTGGAAAAGTACATGATTGTTGCATGATTGGCGATAGAGATGGAGAAAAATCTGATCATCAAAAACATCGTCAAATTTTGCTCAGTTTCTCCAGTTTAATCCCTCCGCCAATATGGCCCTCTAGATTCTGTAAACTCTGACCCGCAGCACCGTGGTCCCTGCCATTCCTTTGCTTCTGCCGCCCTCTTTCACGTTTCTCTCTCTCTAGGTGCCCCACAACGCGCACGCTAGGCTTCAATGTCTCAGGCTGCGGATCAGATCGACGACCGCGACAGCGATGTGGCCTACTCGCAACCTGCTTCAGGTTATCACTGGACTGAACACCCAAGTGGGGCGGCCTTCGGTGGTACTCTGAAGTTGACAAGGACGAGAAATGCGAACGCGACAATCACTTTCACAGGTAGCGTCCCGCATCTGTGATACACCCAGGATACTAACATTAGCAGGTACCTCGATTGCGGTCCATGGTACCATCTCAGATAACTTGACCGGCGCGACACCCGGAAGCACTTACAGTGTCGATGGCGGGACACCTTTCCGATATACGGCTGCGCCAACATCGAGTACACAGAACCGAGTGCAATTCTACCAGTCAGGTCCTCTTTCCAATGGTCAACACCAACTCGTCATTGTGAACGCGATCGAATCCGATTTTTTGTGGTTGGATTATTTTCTAGTGACAAAAGGAGCGTCCACTCCTCCGAATTCGGACCCAGCCCCACCCCCACCCGCAAACCCCAATCCCATTACCGATACCAATACTGCTTCGTCGGCACCCCCAAGCGCGAGAACAACTTCATCCACCACCACGCCGAATACACCAACTACTACTGATTTCCGTTTCATCACTACCACTCAATCACCACCCCCTTCATCGACCCCGACTGACGGTGCAGGGGCATCAGGCGTGAATGGATCGTCTAATCAAACCTCCGAAGAAAAGGCGGGCGTGCCTATCGGTACCATTATAGGTGTGGTAGCAGGCGGTGTCGCTTTGATCATTATCGTCCTGATGCTTTTGCTCTGGCGGCGTCGACGCAGCCGTGCTGAAACTCTTTCTACTCTTCCCCAGTCTCGTGAGTGATTTGTGCCTGCTATCCAACGTAAAGTGACATAACATATTACAGAATGGGTTCCGCCTCATCTATCACAATCGGGCATCAGCCCGTTCCCTCCTTCAACATTGCCTTCCACGCACTTCCCCCCAAGCCCAACTTACCAACACAACGCCTTTTACCAGCAGCATATGCAATCTGGCCATGGAGATTTTATCTATGGCCGCAGTCCCGACCTTCCACTTGCGGAAGCAGCGGGCAAACGACAAATAATGCAGGCCAGCGATCTTGGCTCTTCCGCTGCCTTGATCGATGCTCACCGGCGCGAACAGGAACGCGCGTTGTATGGTGCATCCCCAGTCTCGAGCGGAACGAGTAGTGGTTTTCGCCACGGTCCCCAGCGGGGATCGTTCCCTGGTCGCGAATCGCAGTATGGTTCTGAAAGAAGCACTGACCATGGCCAGGCATATATATTAGGTACACTAGAGGAAAGTCCACCCGCTTATGTTGGACCGAGATCAAGGCAGGGAGAGCAGAATTCAACCTACCCGGCGGACACGAAGCAATGACCTACGTGTACAGTGTATTAAATACTTTATTGTTAATTAGTCATTTGAACTGTTGCGATTTTCACTCATACCCCCTTCTTGTTTGGATCGTGTTCGATCACTCTTATTCATTTTGTACATCGGGAGAGAAATAGGTAGGCCTGGATCTCTAGCCTAAAGAATATCTGTTTATGTCCGAGAGAGAGAGAGAGGGTTGTGTTTTGTTAAGATTATTGAGCCAGATTCTCCACGCCGACTTGATGCCGACCCGGCTATATTTAGAACTAAATGACGAAAAATGGCTTGCTCTCGTCTGCAACTTCCTGCAAGGGCCCTAGTCCCTTCTAAGATAACCACTGCAATCCTTCATCAATCCAACCTGCTTCTGTGGTAGCTATGAGATGACATGCAGTGACTTGCCGAACTGACATCCGCATGAGTCTCTACATGCTATGGCGCAATCTCTAGTCTCTCAGTCATCATTCTTGTTCATCTGCTGAAATGGCGTGCCAACGATGGCAGCCTATTTGAGCCATTGGCCTTCTCATTCTCCTTTCCTACTAAACTTCAGCGATGGTGAGCGCGCAGGAGAAGACCATTCTCATCACGAGCCGCGAACTGGGCGAGACCTCGACACTGCTACAGGAGTTTCCCCCAGTCCCGAGCTACCAGGCCAAACAACCAAAGAAGCCCGTCTTCATCGATGATCTTGATTACACATCAGAAGAGGAAAGAGACGTTCTCCATATTCTGGATACACGTCTCATGCCTGCCATTCTACTCACAACCTTCGTTTTGAATATGGACCGCACGAACAACTCGAACGCGATTTCGGACAATCTTCCATTTGATCTAGGTTTTGACATCAATGTCGTCAACACTGCGACTGCTATGTACTCTGTTCTCTTTGCCATTGCTTGCTTGTCGGGCGCTATTGTCGCAAAAATTGTAGGGCCTGCGAGATGTATGTTCAAGACGAACTCTCGCTTTGTTGTATCCTCCTCACGTTTCACATAGGGATACCAGCTTTGATGCTCTCGTGGGGTCTCGTCACACTCGCACACACATTTATCAAAGACAAGTTTGGGTATATAACAGGTACTTATGACGAAAGACCGTGAATGATGTTTTTGACAAGTACACTTCCAAGTTCGGTGCTGTAAGTTCCCCGCAACTTTGAATCATCTCCTTGACTCACGACAAGAGGCAGTCATTGCTGTCACAGAAGGAGGCGAGTCTATCCCCAAAAACCAGTTATCTCCTCGTTAATATGATTGTATCATTTACTGTCTAAAGGCGTGATACCTGCGACCTTAGTATATCTGGGCGGCTTTTACAAAAGCACAGAGTTAGCAACACGCCTATCATGGTTTTGGGGTATTCAGCACATTGCCAGCGCTGCAAGCGGCCTTATGGCGAGTGGTTTGGTCAAGCTACGCGGGGTATGGGGCTTAGAAGGCTGGAAATGGCTGTTTCTCGTTGACGGTGTCATTACTGTGGTGGTTGCTATTGGGACATGGTATCTTTGCTCTTGTCACCCACGAGCTCATCGCTAATATGCATTAGGTTTTATCTACCCCGGAACATCACGAAAACCAAGGGTGGCCTTCGCGGTCCAGAAGCCTGGTTGGCGCATCGGCAAGTGCAAATTGCAGTCACAAGGGTTATACGCGACGATGTCTCGAAGAAATCATATGAGTGAGCATTCAATCACTGTAGGCATCATCTATCAGTGGCTTATATCTAGAATCACAGTCGGATTGTTCAATGGTCCGATATCAAAGACACAATCACTGACTTGGGGGTATGGGGTCACCTGATAATAACTATGATCGGTCAAACACCTAATACGCCTATGCATACCTGTAAGCTCTATTCCTCACCTGCTACCGCCTCTCCTGACGCCCCGCATAATAGATTTGCCGACTGTCATCAAATCATTTGATTTCAGCGTTTCACTAGCGAACGCTTTGACGGCGCCTCCTTACATCATTCAAGGTGTGGCTATGATCATAATGGTCCGTCATTCCGACCAGGTTCGGGAACGCGGGTATCACGGAGCGTTTGGAGGTGAGTTGACAGAAGGCTTTATATCACTACTCTCTGACCAACATCGCCGCAGCTGGTTGGCAATTGCTCGGGTGGATCTTCCTGCGAAGTCTGCCGCGAGAATCAGGCAGGGGTCTCAAGTATCTTGCCGCGGTGATTGTGGCGTCATGGCCGTCGATGCATCCGTTGAATATTGCGTGGTTATCTGAGAATACTGGGCAAGTATAGAGATCTAGTTTTTCTGTCATCTTTTGTTGATAATCTAATAGGAGTGTGGGGAAAAGAACAGTAGCTTCTGGTTTGATAATAGGTGCTTGTGAGTATCCATTCTCTTTCATTCTCACAAGGGCATCGAGCTGAAATCTCCTCAAGCCAATATCTATGGGGTCTGGGGATCGCAGGTAGGCACTTTCGTATACCAGCCCAACCCTAAGAGACTCGATTCAAATCAATCCTCAGATTTATCGCGCAGACGATGCACCAGGTAAGATTTTATATCTGGGTGAAATCTTGCTTTCGAAACCCAATCCTGAACTTCTGCCTTCAGACTTCAAACGAGGTAACTTGATCAACATAGGGTTCGCCTTGACTGCTTTTGTATTGTGGTTTGTGCAGAAGCACTTCTATAGTTGGAGAAACATAAATAATGCTGCGGAAGTAGCTCGCCTTACGAGGACGGAGGTGAGCGCCGAGGAAGATGTGAGAGAAGTCAGAGGCAACAGAAGTTTGTTGTTCCGATTTACGACATGAAAGTTAGACGATTCCAACGACCGATCCCAAAAAATGACGTATAGATAGATTGTATGACAGCGTAATGCTTTGATTTTCTTCTGAAGGCAGAGCGACAGGTTACTGGGGTGACAAGCCCCATTCTTCGAGCCAAGAAACAAACTTTCCGGCAATCTTCGCATGTCCCGCCACATTCGGATGTTGGTTGTCTGGGAAAACATCCGCAAACGTGACCCAGCCTGTGGTGTCGACCAGAAAAATGTTCTTGTCGCCCTTTGCTTTGCTACGGAGTCAAAGAATGATTAATATGGACCATGGGGTGCGTGCGGGGAAACTGTCCTACCGGTCATCAACGATTAGCTGATATTGTCCTTGATAATATTGTCCGATGCTCCCATCAGCGTTCGGCCATCCCCACTGGACACATATGTGTCAATTCGGTTTTACTAAGAGCTGTCGAAGGACAGGAAGAGACTAACAGGTGTGAACACAAAGATGGGTTGTTTGGGGTTGATAGTCCGGATACGCGCAATAAAGTCAGAGTACACCTATGAACCGTGATATGTTCAGGATATGCGGCCAAGCACACATGTCTCCTGTGACCTACTTGAATGAACTGAGCATTGGGTATCGCTTGTGCAGCATCGTTTGCCCTGATGTTTCTTTGTCAATTTCGTGGCATGGTTGATGGTGAAGACGGGGACTAACCCGATATGGATAACAATGTGAGTTGCACTAGGACGATCGCGCGAAAAGTCCCAGGGGGTTGTGAAGTTGTGGTCGGTGGTGAAAAAGAAGCCGGTATCCTCAGTCTTATGGCTGCGTCAAGTACACAGCGCATGAAAAATCAGGGGATTGCAGACCTTGAAAAATTGGAAGGAAACCCCATGAACGTTTCCGAAAGACAAGACATCCTGGGTTTGTCAATCAACAGGTGAGCAATTTGACGTCTGAGGTGGAAAGACGAGTTACTGTCAGAGCCGCTCCGGGCTGGGCGTTGACACGGTGCTCAGCTTTGAATGTCTCGCCGACCAAGAATGGCCAAGCTTGATCAACACCCTGGGGTAAAAATTGACCTGCAGATAGGGAGTCGCCAATAAATTGGAAGGAAAGCTTGGAGGATTTGTATGGAAGAAGAACGGCATCCTGGAATTTCGGATACCCCTTTCAATTGCAGGGAATGTAGATGCGAGATGGAAGTTACCGAATTCAGAACGATGCTCTCCAAATTAATCCTGTTGTTTTGCCAGCCTTCAACATTGATCCGAACGACGGTCGACTTTGACTTGTCCGATTCAGCCGCAGTTGACGAAGCGAGAGGGATTATGTTGGTTCCTGCTGAGGCATTGACGGTGAAAAAGTCCGAGTTATCAACGGAGACACCGACGGCCGCTAAAGGTAACGTAGTATGCGGTCCGAGATTGAGGCTCAGAGACCGAAGGTTTCTGACATTCAGCTTGAAGCCAGAGCCAGCCCTGATAAAACAATGTTATGAAGGCAAGACTACCAACGTGTGACAGGTCAGTAATTACCACCAAGTTCCAGGAGAAGAGTCCCAGCGACCATGGTAATAGATCAGAGGGTGGTCATTTTTGATTGTCACGGTAGTTGGGTGTGGAGCCAGGGCGAAAGTCAGACAGGGAGCAACAAGTAGAAGACTTTGGAGCAGTAACATGGCCTTACAACGACAATGCGTGAACCACATGAAAAGAATTGATCCATCGCCTTTTATCCAAATACTGGATATGACGAAGACATTCCTCAGGCGATCACGAGTGTCGAAGGAAGTATTCGACAATGCTGTCGAAGCGCCGACATTCTACCGATGTCAAGAATTGTGGAAGGCCACCTAAAAACCCTGGAGCGATTTGTGGTGGAAAAAAATGCAAGGAGAAACGTGGGAGAAACGAGTGGACTTATGTAGTGGGACACTGGTGCTTGACATTGGAGAGAAGATGGCAAATTTAGATCGTCTATTTTGCATTGCCTGATTTGATATAAGTATCCCAGAGCTCGGTCGTTTGGGATTTAGAATGTCCTAACCTCCCTCGCCAATGGTGAGGAATCAGAGGAGGGGAATGCCCTAACGGTGTTACAGGACGATTGCAAACATCACGAATTACCATAGATGCGTCTTCTGGCTTCATTCTCCCAAACCTAAGTCCGAAAACAATTGATTATAGTATGCTTAGCAGGAGCCAACTTTACCCACCATTCGCCATGAGGAAGCATAATCATATTTGCAGCGAACCTGTGTTGGGTTTGATTACATGGTCGGCTAGAAGTTGAGGAAAGAAAATAATCACTTATGCCCTCCTACATGAGAAACTTCCCCGATTTTGATACGGCTCGCGAGACCCCTTGGGTGTTGTTGTTGGTAAGCCCCCTTTTCCCTTCGAAGGGCTTGCACCACCTGGCTTCCGATGTTCCCGCAACGGCAGTCCCGAGCACCGTGAGTGCATACGTAGATATGTATCTCTTCCGAGGTCATTTTCTCTATGGGCCCCTCTATGTGCGCCTTCAATTGTTGTTCGACATCGTCCATATTCTCCAGCGAGATATCAGGTATCTCGAGTCGGCCGCCTGCGACTGTGAACGCTGTGGCCGGTTGTTTCACCTTGCCACGTCCATCTGCCTCCTTCGGCGGGGTTTGCCCGTACCAGGTAAAGTTGACAAGTCCACCCCATTGCGTCGCTCGTAGTTGAAGGGCTCGCTGCACTGGAGTAGTATGTTTGGAAACGAACTCCGAGATGGGCCGGGACGAATGCAGAAGAATATAGCATTGGTGAGGCGTAATTGTCCCATGAAGCGGATCATCAGAAATCTGATGCGCCGTGCTGGCAGAGCTTCGTCCGTAGGAGATAGAAAAGGTACGTCTACTTATGGAGGAAATCAATGGACGTCGGACGATTCTTTGAAGGTTAAGCGGTGAGATGGACATATGACAAGAATCTGACAAGAGGGATATTGTGTTGACCCTCGATCAGTCTTTCGTTCAAGCCAAACGCGTACCTTCAATAGATTATATGACATCTAAGTTCAGCAGTCAGCAAAGATAATAACTGGTTGTCAAGGGAGTTAAAGGCGAACATAATGAACAGATAATAACGAAACGTCCGGAAGATGAAAACAAGTGTCGCAGGAGGCGGCACCGAGGAACGCGATTCACGTGACCTGTCCTTACAATTGGAATCTGCTATTCTTCTGATGACTTCAAACTTGTGAACGATGGCTTTTGTTCTTTCTCTCTTCATAAACCAAGATACTTTCGCTGCTTGTTCTCTCAACCCCAAACACTTCTTACATTGGCACAGCTAAAGTGCTATAGAGATCCTGTAAGCAAGCCAACTCGTTCTGATCTTGCGTGTAGGCGCTGACATGGATTTGGATGCAATCGATAAAGCACGTCCTCGAACGATTTATACCACCGTCTTGAAGGCGCGATTGCACGATACCTCCGTCAGAAATGAGCTCAGATACGGTTCTTGTATGGATGTTATCAATGAATCGCGAGTACACGACCTTGGTAAGTTGGAGGCGAAAACTATCTTCGCAAACTGCAGATATTCACGTTTGTCTCTGCTCAGGAATATGACACAGCATACCAACTGCAAAGAATAACCTTTCCAAACGACAAACAGGAGTACAAACCCACGAATCCTGACTCCTTTCGTAAGCCAGCGTCTTATAAATGTGTGTCCGGGCATTCATAGAGTCCGCGATCTTGATTGCAGGCCACTTGATGACGCAGCTACTTCCATTGCTTATGATGCGACATCGAAGAGTCCCCCGCGCGAAATGGCTGGACCGCGTAACGCCCAACGGAAAACACTGGATTGAACATGTACGTCCTGTGCTGCTAATGGAGCTAAGGAGAGTGCTGATGTTGGGAAACTAGGCCCCTGACGCACAGGGACGGGCACGCCCGCCTAGTATTGGATATCAACTCACCTTCCACAACTCGCTCTGTGGGATGTCCGTAACACAAGGAATGCCGGATCACGTTGTCAACATCGGTCTCGGGATCAAGCAGTTGAAAGTCGAGCCGCGAAATACTACAGTGCCCGTCTATTTTGAGTCCTTGTCCCACAAGGCAAGTGTCTCATGTCTGTTACAACATTCTTTTTGTTACTGATCTCACAATCACGGCGATTAAGATGACTCAACTAGAAATCAGCAACATATCCGGAAACCCTGACGACCTCGTACTTAAGAGATTATGCATGCTCCTCGCCCTCAAAGAAGCCTACATCAAAGCCATCGGCCAACCCATAGGCTTCGACTTCTCTCGTCTCGAATTCGACGTCCCCAACCGCCGAGCTACTGGTGATGGCGTTCCTCTCACGGGATGGGAGTTCCGCGTCTTCGCAGCCAAACTCGGAGTGGCTCGTGGTACGATCTTGAAACAGGAGGAGTACGAATGCGTTTGTGCGTATTATCGCGGAAACGAGGAGACCACTTTCATCTTCCATGAAACGCACCAGGAGCTTGAAAGTTGGGTGCAGTTCATTAATATCGATCAGTTGATGGCCGTGGCTACAAAACTGGCTGCTTGACCCCAAAAATTCCTGCTACCGCTTTTGATTACCCTTGCTATCTGGATCTGCTTTCTATGATTTTCTGTATCATTTCCTCTCTCTGTTTCCACTACTGTACTTCATATGCTTTTGTGTATTCTACTGACTGTATGACTCGTCGTGTAACTGACAATGAACGGAAAAGAACGGAAAACGTGCACTGAATGGGTGTCGAACAATAGCGTATTTAGGGAAGGGCGTCAGACGATGTTAAGTGAGGACAACTTAATCGGTGGTAGAAACATGAGCCATTGCCGGTAGCTTGGAATGAGAGCTTGTTGTAGAATTCCTTTCATCGGTCGAAATCTCCTCAGGAAGGGGAGGTCCTTGGTAGTTGGACCGCCCGTCTATGAAGTACTTGTCAGTCCCGCTCCCCAAACCTCAAGCAATGATTAAACTTTCGTACTTATGAGATACCAGACGGCGCTGATGGCAGCGAACCCAACAAAAACCACCGATGCGTAATCTACCAACAGAGCGCATGAGCCGGGCTCTCCGACAAAGAACAAAAGGAATCTCACTCATGGATATTTGTGTCACAGGTATGACTGCAGGCATTGAAAACAACACAATCTCAAACGCCGTCCACAGCACTGCGAACAAATTGATCGCAAAACCCCATCTCCCAAGACTAAACGGACAATCCTCCATATCCTTCCTCCCATTCGCTAGGGAGATGGCTATAGGCATTGCGTAGCTCGCGCCTAGGCATATGACCGCCACGCCGACGAAAGCGTTGAACGCCGCGGTGGACCCGAGGAAAATGAGACCGAGAAGGAGCTGGACAGCGAGGGAGAGCAAGTACGCGTTAAGCGGGACATCGCCGAGTGGGTGGTTGACTTTGGACCAGAATTTGTGCAGCGGGATGGCTTTGTCCCGCGCGAAGCTCCAGGTTGCGCGAGAGGCGGCGCAGCAGATGGATATGGCGCAGAACATTCCGATTCCAAATACTAGAGAGTACCAGAGGTGGTAAGACTGAGCTTGGGTTATGAACAGATCTCACCTATCAACCACTTGATGCATTTGACGTGAGCGATATCTCCGACTCTATCTGGTAAGAGACTTACAATTCCGAAACCACCTCCTTTAGATCCCATGATAAGTTCGAACAACACGCCAATGGGTTGACCGCCAGGAACTGGACGAGAATTGAGCAAGGTTCATGGATTCAAGTAAATGTAAATACCAGCCAATAGTGTTGGAATGTCGGGGAGCGTGAATAAGATGGGAAGTAGGAAGATCAATCCTACAACGAAACTGATTGGTATCGACCATGCAAGCGCAAGTGGCAATTGAACGGAAGGATTATGAACTTCCTCTGCCATGCTCGCCACTAGAGGAGTCCGAAATCAGCCTATCGTGACTAGAATGGATTGGAGCCTCGATCTCACCCATCCCGATGGCTGCATAAGTGTACGCTGGTTTAAACTCCATCAGGGAG
The DNA here is from genome assembly GCA_014925845.1 of Crassisporium funariophilum. Classification (NCBI taxonomy): domain Eukaryota; kingdom Fungi; phylum Basidiomycota; class Agaricomycetes; order Agaricales; family Crassisporiaceae; genus Crassisporium; species Crassisporium funariophilum. The sequence goes on from JACGCL010000010.1 coordinate 1,590,794, forward strand.
GGATTGTTTGATAACTGGTATCTCTCTTACCAGGCTGAGTATCGTATCAAGGAATGGATCAGAAGCCGTGCCTGACTCAAGCCTGACTTTCAACAATTTCTTAGACGTACCGGAAGCAGACCAATGAAAAATGACCATCCTGGAGTCCAACCCGAAAAAGAGGGATCGAAATGGCCTAACGCAAAACCTGCCGAGTGACGGCCAGATGCAGCTTTCACAGAGAGGCAAACAAGTATCACTGGCACTTCATTTTCAACAAGCGTCGAGGTAGAAAAGCGATAAGCAAAGCACCGACGACTCCAAGAGCAGTCCAGCATGCACATATGATCTGTAAATTGAGTTGAGGAGTGTTCTGCATGGCCAATGGAAGAAGCAAATACATCAATTATAGGAAGCGTGCGGTTCAGGAAGACACCAATGAGCGTTGAGGTTATTGTGATGCCGAGGAACACAAGGTCTACGAGATACTGTAGCGATACGAAATCGGTCAGAGATACAGCATTACTTACAAGTTTGCCAGGCGGTGGGGACCCATTCGGGATGGAAGATGCCAACACCCGCTACGAGTATTTGCGCGGTACCCTAGAGAACAGTATCTTGTTCAAGAACAAATACAAGTAAAGTAAACAACCTACGAAAGTCACAGACAAACTGATTGTCCAAACACCCACCATGGTCAGCCAGCCATTGATCCATGACGAAAGCAAACGTCGGCCAGGGGAGGTCAGCCGGAAACACCAATAATACGCGCCGGCGGATGTCGGGTATTTAGAGCATATTTCAGCCAAGGATAGGGCCAAAGGTTGAGTGGTAATCGAAATCAAGACCCAGCTGCATATGTGTTAGTGGTGGAAAGCGAGTAGTGGAAGGCGAACACACCCCCATATCATTGTGGCGGGCCCGCCCCCTATCAAGGAAGTGGCAATGGGTGCCGCTAGTCCAAAGGCTAGGAGTTCATCAAAAGTCAAGAGTCATTACCGATTTCAACATCGTTCCGGTGACGTACGGACAGCCATGATAGCTGGGAGTTTAGATGTCAATTTTTTTTTTCGGAAGGTGGGCAGAGTTTTGATGTTTACCAAGAGTCACTAAAGAGGACGTTATGAGTTATGTCTCGCGATGTGTACAGAGAACTCACTGAAGAGGATGTGAAATAGACCGCGAGACTGGTTTGGTGTATATGAGTTTGTGTCGTTTTCCCATAAACTCGAGGCCGTACCCTGGTCAATTCTTGCTGGTAACCCATCTTCTGGAGTCCTTGCGCAGCCATGTCATCGTAGCTGTCGTTAGCTTCCCTCATCGGCTTCTCAGCGGAATGGCCAGGCAGAGCAGAGGGTTTCGTCATCGCAATTGGAAGGTTTTGCTTGATGAGAGCGAAAGCTACTCGAATCTGCCAGGGAGTAACAGCAAGGAAAATGGTGTCAAGGGGCTGGTTGATATCTGAAAGCTACGACTCTGATGTTCTAATAATAAAGTGGGTCATCTTGTGCTTCTTCAACCACCTGGCGACGTCGACGTGGGAGATGTGAAGGTTGAACTGAGTAAATCGGATCACGAGTATTCCACGACACCGTGATAGTATGCTAGACAATTTCCATGGTATAGAAGACTCTTGCTATGGACGGGGGCAGAAGTCTCGACCAGCCTCCAAAGTTAAGTCAAGTTGAGCCTTGGTTGAACCCGCACCACTAGAAAAGATCGGAATGATGGCAGGGCTTGCAATCAAAGCGCAGAGCATGTTCGAAGGAAGTAACAAACCCGGTACAGCTTGCCCAAAGACATGTGAGTGATAGCTTCGCGTATGTCCGGAAATGAGCAAGAAACTCACCAAACTGTCCCAGAAAAGTGATGACTCCGATAGGGGTACAAACAGCTGTGAAAGAAAATTATGCTAGGTGGTGCGAGTATCACCACACCCTTGTTGCGATGTTGTGTCATAATGCTCCGCAAGTTCAGCTCATGTTGGTTAGCGCAGACAACAGATGCAACTTTCCCTCTGTTGGAGTTGGTCTGGAATTGGATATATTGGCAGGACCCCTCTCTATCCTATAAGATGTTCGATATTTATGTGGCCCTAAACTGGTCCAAAACCTGGCCTATGTACGATAATTATGTGGCCCAAAACGCCAAAATGTCCGATACAATCCGCGGCCCAAATGGCGTTAGGGCTGCACACCGTCCGTATTACGGCGACGGCCGTATAAAATACGGCCACATACGGTATACGGCTCACCGTGTGCCGTCCGTATAGGGCAGTGACAACCTACCTGACGGTACGGTACGGCAACGTATACGGCTGTTAAACGGCAGTACGGTATGACGGCGTGGTATAAGTGTGCTACAGGAAAGCATACAAGAAGCTACTACAGCTATTTGAACGTGTAGGACTTACGCAGCGCTGCATTAGCCTTTGCACGCGCAAGATGTAGCTTCTTCTTTACCAACATGAGGACCCTGATTGTGTCAGGATGTAAGCTGGCACGTCGGAGGGATATCGTATCACGGCACCCCGAAAAAACTCTCTCCACGGAAACAGCAGAGCCTATATAGATGACTGTATGAGACAAGAGAAGACAGCGAGTGAGTTGAATTGTTCAAATGCTTACCAGGAATTGCAAGAATGTCCTGCGCGAGCCAGAAAAGATTTGGAAATTGGTCGCGGTGCCCCGTCCACCAATGTATCAGATTACACCTGTCAAAATCTGCTGGTTCTTGCGTGAGCTTGAAATACTCCTCCAGCTCGTCCTTTTGGTTGTAACGGGCAACAAAGTTCTTCTGTGGCGAATGCGAAGATGAGGCGGCGGAAGGAGAAGGAAGTGGGAGAGATAGTTGTGACGGTGCTGAATGTTTGTCTGCATAGTGAGTCTTGAAATATTTGTGCAGATTGGCCTTCAAGCGTTCTAGGTATCAAGTAAGCGACACATCATCGGCGTAATCTTCTTTCATGCATTGATACAAGATTCTAGGATCGAGCACTATCAGGATGGATAATTAGTGAATAGTCAAAGCCAAATATAACGAACATACTCACATGCTGACCATGTATAGAAAGGAGACTCATCAAACTTGGTATAGTAGTCACTCAATTTGCGATGAGCATCCGTAAGGCCTTGTTTGATTTTTGGAGCGACACTGGCAGGCAGATCACGAAGAATGGTCTTTAGGTCATCTTGTAGACCACGGAAGATGGCGTGAGTTGTTGAGACCATAGGCGTCTTTGTTGCTGACATCTGTGTGGTGGCGGCGCGGAATGATTTGAGCCACTCGGCAACCAGTGCAAGCGAGTCCCAGTCTGACTCAGACAGCTCATAAGCCCAAAGCTCTCAATGCCTCGAAACAAAGACATCAATCGCGTCACGATAGTCATGGGCGCAACCTGCTAAAACCATCACCAACAGAACCCAAGGTATGGCAAACTTGGACTTACGTAGCATCTGGTGTGTCGACAACCATCGGGTCCGGACATCAAGAATCAGCATCAAAGCTGGGCTCTTGTCATGGTTGCCCTTGTTCATCGTGAGCTTGATCTCCTGGTACCAGGTTTGTTGATGTTGCGGGCTCAAACGGACTGCTTGAACTACAGCACATAGCTGTATCAACAGGTTAGACAATAAAATATCATCTATTATGCTAAATGTTGCTTACCTTCACAAACACTGATAGGATCTTGGCCGCTGTCCCATCAGGAGCACCACCTTCAGCAGCGGTCCTGTTGTTACCCTCTTCTGGGCCATTGTCACCGTTATCGTCCTCCTGGGATACAGCACAATCATCCGCCTTGCAATCAAGGGAAACAGCGACCTCCTCTTGGTAGTTTCCACTGCAAGACGCCACCTTCTTCTTCTCAGCCTTGGAGATTGCGCCAATAGCTTCAAGTAACTACGACAGCCAGGATTAGAACTTAGAAAGCTCAATCGGACTGAAGATGAAGCCCACCTTGAGTGCAGCAAGGTGAATTGTGTGAGGCATGCATCACATGCGTGCATGAGAGGCAGAGAACAGAATACCATTCTCACGACAGAGATTCTCGATGCTGGTAACCATAGTGTCGTTGTTGGTGGCATTGTCCATCACAAACGCAATGACCTAGAAGACCAGATATATATGTATGAGAAGGTTTTTGACTCAAAGGGTGTAAACATACCCGGCCAACGAGCCAATATAGCTTCATTGTTTCCCAAACCGCTTCCGCCATGTTCTCTCCCGAATGCTTGCCGACAAGTTCACAAAAGTCGATAAGTAATTCTTCTATAATAAAAGATAAGCCTCGACAACCAGGTATGGGAGTAAATACGCACCTAGCTCTCCTTTGTTCATCACATAATGGGCAACAATGGCCAAAAAAGCATGCTGATTACCTGAAGTCCATGCATCGAGCGATAAGGACACCTTCCCCTCAAGCTCCTGTGGGTTTATTCAGCAAAGTTTGCGGTCAAAATTAGGCACCACTTACCTCAAACATCTGTTTGATACCCTCGACTGTGTCTTCTCCCATCTTCATAACCCATCGCCGAATTGTGTTTTGCCCGGGTATCTTGATTTCAGGGGCAGAATGGTGTGCGTAGGTCATCATGTCAATGAATTCCGGCCTCTCAACTTCTTTGAATGGCTGATCGCACGCAACAATCTATTCGGCAATAAGGTGTTCAAATTTCTCTTGGTCCCAGGGACCCTGAAAGAACACTATAAGTAAAGTTCCATACAAATAGCGACCGACGTACCGCAGCTTCAGCTTTCCGCTTTTCAAAGGCTTGCTGGATGTTTTCTGAGGCCGTCTCTAGCCGTTGAAGGTATTTGGCTTCGGCCTTTGGGTCCAGTGGTGATTTGCCCGATGTGATCGCGATCTCGTTCGGCGTTGGAGGCTCAGAGCGGCTCTTGAGGACCAAGTAGAGGCGCTCCATAGAAGGAAAGTGCTTGAGATGCCCGATAAGCCCTGAAGTCATATTGATTAAGTTGGAGAAGAGCGCTGTTAATAAGGACGTACCGTTAAGATTGCCTTTCATTGCCTTCGTGATCACCAGAGTCTTTCGGTTGCCGTGGTAGCACTTGTAATACTTGCTGCCAGGTTTGCTTTTCCCGTGGCCATCTTGAGTGACTTGCTCGTAGAATAGGTAGATTGGGTTTCGCTACAGGAAACTGAGTCGAGAAATCGAATATCAATTCGGCCACATACCTTCTCCTGAGCTGGCTTACGGGTGCCTGAGGTGGCAGGTTGAGGTGCGGGAGCTTCCCCATCACCCCCGGACCGCGGCTGCCTTGCAGCTATATTACAAGGACTATCCTCGTCCTTGATCTCCTCCACAGTGGCGGTACAAGCTTTCTTGGTGGGCGGCGCCGTTGGTTTTGCGTTGGACTTCTTGCTTGATTTTTGTGTTGTGGGCTTCTTGGAGTTTGCTGCAGCAGGAACCGTCTTCGATGGTAACATGTCGGCAAGCTGTGCAGTAATAAGTGGTTAGATATGGGCATCATTCAGTGCATGGAAACCCCGAATCTTACCTCGTCGTTGGTTATCTCCACAACATCAGAGTCGGGCTCCGATTCATCGTCGCTAGATTGTTGGGATGCGGAAAACGCGGCATCCTTGCTGTCCTCGTTGTCGTTGTTGTTGGCTGCTGGCACATTGGCCGAGCTACGCTTACGCTTGGTTTGAGCCTGCCGGGGATGGTGCGTTCTTGGTACCACGACGTTCCCAAACTTGTCGAGGTGCTGGGCGGCGAGTGCTTCATCGAGTCTGCTTGTATTTTGCGCACAACGGGAACGATTATCTGCTACAGCCGTGCATCTTTTCAGTGAATCCCATGAATAATCAAAGTAATGGCCGTTACCAGGTGTCGATTTAAGTGTACTGTCCTCGTCCATGGGGAGTAGAGTGGGAGAGACTCGGGGACCGGGGTTCTGTTATTACTGGAAGACTTGCTCGGCCTTTTAAGTTGTCGGTCGGCTGCTAAATATCTCGATGGCGCGACAATCCCAAATGCTATGAGTGCTGTCCATATGGCCAACAGCTCCCAGCATACGAAAAATTGCTGGAACCACGAGGCATGGAGCACCAATTTGAAAAGGATCTGAAACCCACTATCAGCTCCATGATAAAGAATTGGATTCTCCTTGTAGCAATGAAGTAGCTGTCTAGCAAGAACAAACCAGATATGTACAACTCACAAGTGGGAAAAGTCAGAATTACAATGTGACTTTGATTTTTCTGCCATAATATGAAGGTCTTGAAGGATCAGCGTAGTTGGTAAGCACTGAAGAGGCGTGTATCGCGGACTATGAAATATAGATTGACGAGGCGATCGTGGTTGATCATGTTGAGCGTGCTCCATGGTGGTTATTGATGACAACAAGCTCAGCGAACTCTCACGGCAACTCTAAACTCTGATTCTGATTTCTGATTATACAGCGCACGTGGATGAGCGGACCGTGTCCTCAGTACACGGCCGTGTACGGCCGTATTTTGACGGTGAAATACAGCATTCACTGTACCGTCTACCGTCTCCGTCAGCTTGCGCCAAAATCCTTGACGGTATGGTGACGGTAGCCGTACGACGGTACCATATAAACATGTTTGTATGGCACGGTGTGCAGCCCTAAATGGCGTACAGTCTAACACCGGTCAGTGAGACAGCAAAATCATGTGCGGCATCAGATCAATTGTTGCGGCATTGGTCACACATTTTGGGTGGTCCATTTCATGTATTAGGCAATCAGCTATATATTGCCAAGTTTCTAGACAAAAATATTAGATGTTGGATGAAAGATCGCAATTTCCTTATCATCACCAAAACCGGTCAGTGAGACCGTCACATTTGATAAGTTTGCACGTCCAAATCAAGCCCTCAATGATCTAATTGGTGCATCAAATTTCACTGATCCTCGTCTTCCTCTGCTTTGATTCCTAACCTAGATTCCTCATCCTCCTCGTCTGTCTCTTCAAGCTTGGGTTTCTTGGGTCTTGGTATGCTCTTTTCCAACTTTCCCTGCTTAGGCTTTGTGAATCTTGCTCGCCTACCTTCTGATTTTGCCAGATCTTGCTCAATCTCCCATGAACTGACAGCTTCTTTGTGCGCAATTCAGATCACTTCATTGTGTTCCTTCCTTTTGTCCTCAAGTTTCTTCCACGCAATCAAGGCCTGTGCGTGGAATTCCCTCGCTTTTTGGCACTCTTCTTTCTCTTCCTCGCCAGCTCATCCATCTCAACAACCTTGTTGAAAAAATCATCTCCATCGAGGACCTTCATTAATCTGTCACCAAATAGTCTGTTCTTTTCTTTTTCTTCTCTCTCTCTTCTTTGTTACAATGGAGGTGCCAATTAGCTTTTTTCACATATTAATTCTGCACTACAGTCACTCCTTGCATCTTTACCATAACTTTTTTTCTGTTGTTTGTCTTGTCCTTTGGCTTCCTGCAATGCTGCCTGCAGCTTTTGTTCATTCTCTGTCTTTTGGGACAAGCTCCAGGAGATCTTGATTGCATGGTTTGAATGGTGATATACTGGGCTCATACAGTGGTATTGGATCAGAAGAACATGGCGGAGAGCTTAATACAAGGTGTGCAAAGGAAGTTGATGCCAGTGCGTTTAATCCCATTTGCACAAGCATTGAAATAGTGTCTGCAGTCTGGGATGTGGATTCATTGTGTGGCATATATATGTCATCGTCATTGACATCCATCTCTGTTTCTTGAGACGGGGTAGCAGCTTGTCAAGCTAGCTGCCGTTCAATCATATTAGTCATAGCTCAAACTGGACTGCTGAGCAGGAATGGAAGGGCAGATAGCGTAGAACTGGTGTGGCTTGGAGCCATCATAGCTTCAGTGATGACATCTGGGTTGAAAGGTACAACTCCAGTCTTCCTGAATGCTGCAATAATATTTTTGTAAGAGAGCACCTCAACATGCACTTTCCCGTATATTGCGAGAAATTTTGATTTGACAACTGTGCGCCCAGTTTCCCTTTTGAACTCATCACAAAACTGATTTCATGACCGCTTCAAGACGCTGAAAACAACAACATTGAGCCCCTGGTACAGGTGCGTTGAATGAGAAGGATAGCACACCACTTGGATTTTATGTCCACAGGCATATTCCAGGAAGTCTTGTGTATAATGCGAGTTGTGGCATAATCCCCACCCAACGCGGATTATTGTGTTTGACTCTGTTTGGTTAGGCAAAAGAGCGAGAGTGTCGATTAGGTTTGCATGGCGTGCTAGGGACAAATTCTATGATAACAAGCTGTTTTCTCCTGAAACAGATACCCAGATGCGGGGCAGAAAAGCAATCTTGACATCTTCGAAATTATGGGCGTACCAAAACAGCCGGATTGGAGTAACCTCGATTCCCCAGCTTTATAAACAATAAACATACAATCTCCAGGCTTATCCAGGGCGCAAGTAGGCGCTTAGGCCCCATTTGGGACCCCGGTTATGGTCCGGTTAGGTTTGGCTAGGTTGGGTTAAGGCTATCACTAACCGACGTGACGGGTTTTGAGGAGTTTAGTCACAATCGCTATATTCATTGTAGATTGATCAGATAAAGCTTTATTCTCCTTCCTGGTCCTCCTGAGCCTGCAATTAACCATGGTAAATTCACAACATCAGCAGGGTGACGGACCTCGACCCACATCACGTCAAATTCATGAAGAAAAGCACAAAAAAGCGGCTCTATGCTTGCTGGGCGCCATTTTGGGAGTCATATCTGTGCTTGGTCATGTCGAGGCTCACATGAATAAACGGCCCATGCATACTTCAACTCAGACAGGGCAAAAATGGCTAGATGAACTTTTGGTTGGTGCGTGGTTCTTTTTTTTCCTGCGGTTTATACTCAAACTCATGCTCTGTTGTTGTATTGGAACACGACACCCGCTTCGTTTTTGCAGGCAAATGGGAATGAACCGCTTTGTATTCTGAAAACTCCTCAGAGAACTGGAGCAGAGGGCTGGCCTGCGTCCGACGCAACATGTATTGTCAGAGGAGCAGCTGGCGATCTTCCTTCATATTGCAAGAACCGGCCTTTCCAATGCGGAAATGCAGGAACAATTCCAGCGCAGTGGAGAAACTGTTTCAAAGTAAGTTTGACTGATTATCACTGACCAAAATTTCAAAGACTCACCATGATCTAGATGTTTTCACCGCATTCTCAACATGCTTGTTTTGAAGGAATTTTACGGTGTTTATGTTTGTCTTCCAGCCAACGAGGTGCCACCGGAAATTTGAGATGATCCCAAGTTCTATCCTTTCTTCTCAAAGTGGCGTGGTGCATTGGATGGGTCCCTCCTCCACGCTTTTGTCTCAAAGTTTGATATGGCGAGGTTCCGCAGTCGAAAAGGCTTCATTTCCACCAACCTGCTTGCTGCATGCCTTTTCTGCCTGTGGTTCTGCTATATTCTAGCAGGATGGGAGGGCAGTGCTGCGGATTCTTGTATTTTTGAAAGTGCTCGACAAACAGACTTTGTAATCGAACCTGGTACATACTACCTTGCCGATGCTGTTTTCCCCTCTGTGATGCTCTTCTTGTACCCTATTGTGGTGGTTGATACCATCTCAAAGAGTGGGAGCAAGCTAATTTACGGTGACTTGGTCCACCTTTCATTGATTAAGTTTAATTCTCATGGCACAATTTCAAATAGACCCGCAAACTACAAAGAGCTCTTCAACCTCCGACATGCCTCCCTTTGAAATGTGATTGAACGGATTTTTGGTGTTTGTAAACGCAGTTTCAAACTAATGGCAGCAGCGGCTGAATATAGTATCCGTACTCAAGCAAAATCCCTGGTGCTGTTGCGGCTCTTCATAACTTTGTCCACATTCACGATCCTGATGATCTTGAAAAGGAAGATGGTGATAACAGTGATGATTCAGATGACGAGGATACTCGTGGATATGCATTTAACATACCAAGAACCTTGGAGGGTATATCTCACAGGCAAAGAAGGATCGTGCAAGCGCAAAACGGGATGAGATTGCAAAAGCTATGTGGGAACAGTATGTCAAGGAGCTACAAACTAGAAATATGGTATAATTATTGCAGGATGATAAAGTTGAATAGACAAACAGTGACTGGTATAATTATTGTCTGATAATAAAGCTTACTATTAGCCATAAGAAAGGAAGGACGTATGAGTTGGGCAATAAATAACAAGTGAACCTCTCGAGAGTGAAAATTAAAAGGGAAATGACCTTAAGCTGCAGCAGTTTCCAACTCAAATTGAATGTAACGAGTTCGAGTTTCTTTCATTTTGATAGCAAGATAAGATTGCGCAATCGACGAATCCTTGCGGAAGAGTTGAATTGCACCAATCTTCTCATTCTCAGAAAGGTTGCCGTCAACTTCAAGCATTTGAATTGCGGTCTTGCGTTCCGGAGTAGCATTAGAACCCATAGAACCAACAAAAGTGGTGGCCAGCTCTTGCACAGAGGACGCAACATTGGTTATAGCATGGCCAGCTGTTGGCTTGCGCCCCCGGGTTTTCTTTGATGACAAAACAGACTCGAAACTGTCATCAGCTGCACACTTTTGCCCATTGCTATTTGCTCGCCAAGGCGTGACTGGACCAAGAGGGGTGGGGTGGGTGTAGCAACAGCTTGACTATTGTCCTTGAAACAGAAGCACATCAGCATATAGGTAATGGGTGCAAGGGGAGTGATTACCTCATCACCGAGTTCTTCAGTGTCAGAGCCGTCACCTTGAGCAGATGGCAAGCGGCGGCTGGCGGCGTCGTCGCCATTTTCACCAGCCTCAGTAACGGGGGTAAAATCACGGCCTGGGCGGAAAGCGCCCTCCCCAGTTGCAACGGTGCCAACAACAAGTTCGTGCATATCTTCATAGAGTGGGAACGCAGCCTTCCGCCACTTGGCAAGCTTTGGGTTAGACTGAAAATTGCTGTTGGATCATGTTTACATTAATCTCCGCAGAAGAAAATCACATACCTTCAAGAGGGCGTCCCATACCTCATCGGTTGCTGTGACACGGCAAAGTCCCTCATCCCAGCCGGAACCAGACTTATCACGGAGCTGCTTCACTTGGACATATTCTTTTTTGAGCTATACAAGCAGTAACATCAGCAGAGGAACAGTCAGAGGGGGACCATCGCACTCACAGCAGCCCAATGGTATTGGCAACTTGCAGCAGTTTTTTTGCCACCACCACTCGTCTTCTCACTCCCAGCAAGGTCCTTCTCCGCCTCTACCCAAGCCGCACTGTGCCAGCTGCTGTTACTGGTCATTCTCCCATCAGCCTTCTGTTTTTTGAGACAGGAAACGAGGATGGAATCAGAGCTGGAGTTCCAAGAGGATCGTGTTCCATTTTCCTTGTCTTTGCTGGCCCTCGGCATCGTAGATATGATGTAATGTGTATTTTAAGATATAATAACGAGAGGTGTCAAGAGATAAAAGAATGTGAGAGGGCAATGTAGCGTGCGAGAGAACGGATGGTGGGCGTGACAGTCTAACTAACCCAGAACAATCCTCACCAGGCGTTACCGAACATGCATTTGGTTGGGTTTACGGCCGAAACTGACCGTTTCGGTTGGGTTTTGATTTTGGCAGGGAAACCGACATCAACCCGGATCGTAACCGGGGTCCCGAATGGGGCCTTGGTAAATACAACACCGACTCTCGGCCATCTTGGAACAAGTCCTCATCCTTTCGAAGAATTCCAATGCCCTTCGGCGTTTGTCAATACTATGTATATCAGAATGACAACAGACGTTCCCAGTATTCTATCTTGGTGTATTTACCTTGTTGCAATCAGAGAGAAAGAAATATTCATGAAAGTCCAAAAAACTGGCAAGGGTATTTATCCTAAGTACCATTCTCACAACAATAAAGCGTCCCAATCCTACCACCTCAAACCCACCCCCCAACAACCAATCCCACCACCAATCCCACTACTACAACCCCAGCCCCAGCCCTCCCTTTTGCCGCACTAAAACTCCCCCTGCTTGTACTCCCCAACTCCCCCGGCCCATTCGTACCCCCATGCCCATTCGATGTAGCCAGTACCGTCGGATCTACCGTCGCCGTCCCATCCGTCCTCGTCACTACTGTCGTACTAAATGTCCTTACCCCCGCACCCTCCGTTTCCGTCATCGCCCCGTCTCCAAAGAAGACGAGCGCCGCACATGGCGCGGGCACGCTGATCGTACACGTTCCGCCGGAGCACTGCACGGTTTGAATATCTTCAGTGCCTACGAGGCGCCCGTCCGACTCGAAGTTCTCGCCGAATGTTTGTCCAGCCCAGGTGATGTTCCCTTTCTGCGACACGCTTCCCGCACGGAGGTACTTAACCTTCACGCTATCTGGCATGCCTGTGGTAGAGGTAAGTGCGACGGTTAGGTCAGATGCGCCGGTGGAGTCGGAGACGTAGTTGAACAGGAGGGCGCGCGTGAGGAGACCACGCTCGTAGATTGCGTAAGCGGGTGTGAAGATGTTCGCGTTGTTCGGAAGGAGGTCAAAAATCTGGGTTGTATTTGTGGGTCCAAGGGCTTCAGCCATGACGAGGGCCGAGTAGTAGATTGGGCCGACGGTCCATTGGCGGAATGTGCTCTGGTTCGTGGGTGGTGCTGTAAAATATATGATTGTTGGTCTCGTGATTAAACAAAAGGAGGGGAGAGTTACTTACGAGTGAAGGGATTGTAAAACACGTTCTGTCCTCCAACATGGAACAGCGCCCCCGAGAAATTCGCATACGCCATCTGCATCGCATAATCCAAACCCCACAGCGCCGCACCAAACGAATCGCTGATACCGGCGAACCCGCCACACGACGCCGTATTCGTCTCGAACATCAGCAATTGCTTTCCCTTGCTCTGTGCAAACGCCGTCGAGTTCAGGTAGGGCGCGGTGATGAGTTGGCCGGAGGTGTGGTTCAGAAAATTTGGGAACGTGAGTTGCGGGTCGTTGAAGGTGCCTATACCAAACTGGGCAAAGCAATTATCGGTAGGATAGCTATAAATAGATCAACCAATGTCCCATGTTATACTTTTGAGAACGCACTGTTCCACGGCGAGAAACGCGAGATTCTGGCTGTACGCATCCACAAACCCCGTATCCCATACCATCTCTGGCGTCCACGCCCCCGTCGCCACATTCGGCCCAACCAACAGCCCCCGATTCACCACATGCGCATCCCCCGCCATCGCCCCCACCAGCTGCCCAAACTCCCCAAAATAATCGAACGGGCCGTAGGTCGGGGGGCGGTGAAAGTGGGCGGCGTAGAGGTCCGGCTCGTTGCCCACTTGTAGACCGATGAGGTAGTCGCCGAGGATGGCTTGGCCTTGCTCGGCGACACCGAGGCGGAACGCGGAGGTGTCGTTGAAGGGAATGCCGAGGTGCCAGCGGATGTTGATGAGAGAGGACATGTTGCGCAGCATGTAGAGGAGTTCCGGGGTGAAGATGAGCGGCGGCGTTTGGGTCTAGGATAGTGAGGCAGGTTTCAGCGAGTGCGAAGGGAAGGACGTACGGGATTGGAAACACCGTTAAGATCCTTCTCAAGGATCCGTCCGTCAGGCGTCGAGTCCACCAGTGTAGCCGTCTCCTGCGTATTTCCCCCCACCCGAATTGTCACTCTTCCCGCTCTCTGCTGCAGGTTGGCCATCAGGTTGAGGAACGGGACTTGAAGGACCGAACTAGACAGATACTATGAAATACGAACATCCACAACAAATATCTGACTCACGCATTCTTTCCCACTACTCTCGTCGTCAGTCTGGCTTAAAATCAAAAGACTCGGAACACTCACAAACTTGATTCACGACCGACATCTCTATCGAAAACCCGAAAAACGAACCCATCTGCGCAATCGACGCTCCAGGCACAACACTTCCCCCCATCTGCACCCCAAACGCCGTCGTCAACCCACCCGCGCCCGGGGGCGCAGGCGCTTGCAGCACGGTGGGATTATACGCAGCTGCCCCTGTGTAATTGGCGGCGCCTGCGGTGCCAGTGGGGGTTGCGCCGAGCGGGATTTGGCCTGGTGGGTAGTAAATTGAGACTGTGGCGAGTGATGCAAGGGGAAAGGTGAGAATGCCAAGGCTTGGAAGAAGGCCAAGAGCGCTGAGGCCCAGGGTCGGCGCTTTCATGTTTGGTGAATGCCAAGGATCTGCCAAGTCGTTACCGGCGCTTATGGATGTGTTCTAGCTGTGTTCTAGCTGCGTGTATTATGAGAAAGTAACCGCTAAGAGTGTAATATGAGGACGAGAAAGAGAAAAGGGAGAGTGGGAAATTGTTTGCTGGCTGCCGCCAGTTTTTACCACGACGCAAATAGTCTTACGTTTATATATAGAAACATGTCTATCTGCCCATGAAATCCCTCTCGTCTTCTTCGCGCGTCATCCTGTCGCGCGACACGACGTCGTCTTTTTTGGAAAACGTCGTCCAACACGTCCAAACTCGATTATCATAATTTTTTTTTTCCACACAACTCGCACACGACAACGTCCACCAACACTCGCATTCACAAGCAAGTCTATGCTAACCAACCAAATCATTCGGAAAACGATGGCCTCCAGGAGAGGATCTTACGGAAACTCAACTCATGGACTCGAATGCAAACCTCGATGCGAATGCAAATGCGAAATGCGAAACACGACTAGAACACGACGGAGTAATGGCAAGATTATATGCTTCCATTTCAAGGCCAGGTCGTATTGAGAACACGCAGCTCAAGCCTCGTTGTAACGAAACCTCGCGAACATGGGAGGAAGAACGGAGAATAAGGGAAAGCTTCATTGTCGACGAAGATGAGGACGAAGAGCAAGAGGAGGCTCCTCGTAAGCATCGCAAGAGGCGGAACAGACATCACCACGGTATGTGCAATGCTCGACTTATCTCTCTGACTTATGGATCTCTTTGCGCTTGATAGAGTCTCGTCTTCATTCGCTACTCGAACCTGATATTAATTGGTGCGTGTCTTCAAGAGATTATCTAGCTAGACTGAATGCATTCATGGGTTCCCTTCGACTTTCGTTGCGAGTACCCACCGAGACCATGCCAACTCAATGCGAGCAACAACACTCCCAGTACACATATCTCTCTCTACTCATCATGTTATTCGTCTCAACAATGTAATGGATCCCGCACTTTCACACTGGCAATCATAATTGAACCTTGCATTCCATTTGTATCGAAAAAGTGCTATCCCCTACTTTACATATCGCAAACTCGCAATGTCCCTATAGCTAGCAGACTACTGACTACCAGGTGCAACGCAGGACGAATCCAAAGTACCTACGTTCATTGAGTGAGTGAGTGAGGACCATGCCATTGAGAGCACGGGCTGGCGCTTTGAACCGCCGCTCGAATCAACTTTGAATGCAAGTCCCAAGCTTGCCTGGATACTTTCGTCTCATCTCTCTTTCACCGGTCCACTACATTATTTCATTATCCTGGCAATCGAACCCTCATTGGCATCGGCAAACCGCACCCCATACCACCGTCCGGAGGTTCTCACTTTGCAACAGAAATGGTCAGCTCCAGAGAGAGGTCAGTCGTCGTTCTCTTCCCCAACTCTTTTTCCTACTTCATCCTCACCATCGTCACCCATGCCAGGCCCGCTTATGTCGACTCTACATCATGTAGCGCAGTTCCGAGGGCGAAGACGATTCGCCGTCAAAACGGCTTTCTAGTGAAGGGAGGGGTGCCGTAAGCGGATGGATGGTCAGGGAAGGGACCATACACATACCGGATTAATCACAGCCTTCAGCGACGACGAGCACGACCAAAGGTCGGCAAGCGGTAGTGGAGACGCTCTTGGTCAGCTCAAGCAGGTCAGTCGTCGTTCTATTCGCCAACCATTCTTCTACTCAACCCCACTTCATTCTCACCCATACCAGGCCCGCTTAGGCCGACTCTACATTCTGGAGCGCAGCTCCGAGGGCGCAAGCAAGTGGTCAAGACGATTGGCCGTCAAACCGGCGTTCTAGTGAAGGGAGGAACGGCGTAAGCGCGTGGGTGGTCAGGGAAGGGACCATACACATACCGGACTGTCGTCGCATTCTCCAGCGACGACGACGCAAGACCAAAGGCTCACAAGCGGGAGCGGAGACGTTCTAGCTAACGCACATCGTTAGCACGGCATTTTTAATGACAATGTAAGTAGTTTCACCGTATTCTGTTGTCTCCTTCGTGATTCCTTCGTGTAGAATCCATCACCGCCTGCGCAGTCGTTCCCTGCCGTCGTTCAAGGGCTCTGAAAAGAGAGCGATCGAGGGTTGTATCTGGTGCGAATCCATCACCGCCTGCGCAGTCGTTCCCTGCCGTCGTTCAAGGGCTCTGAAAAGAGAGCGATCGAGGGTTGTAGCTGGTGCGAATCCACCACCGCCAAGCTGTCGTTCCCCGCCGTCGTTCAAGGCCTCTGGAAGGAGGGATATCGAGGGCTGTAGCTGGTGCGGCGCGTCGGGCAAGGCGAGAAATGGGTGGGTGGTTCTGTGGATAGCAAGTCGGTTGAGACGGACGCGATATCAACGAGACCAAGGTCAGTGCTCACCTGTCCTCGTTATCCTCTTCGTAACCGCTCTTCGTCAGCCGCAAGCACGGCTCGACAACGAGGGGGCGCGTCTGTTGAAGGGACTTGACGGGATTCTCTGCGGACGGCGAAAGAACGGATGGGAACAGAGGGGAAAGGTGAGCCAGAGGTCAATGTGGGAGCGGAAGTGCGTACTTACAGCTGTCAGCCACTCCATTCGATCTCATACAAGACACGGGGTCGATCAGGACGTGCTGCGAGTTCAAGAGGGACTCGGTATGCGACGTTGGCAAGGAGCGGGCTAAAGCGAAACCTAAGACGTGAGTGCTAGTCATTGCAGTCCAGCCAACTATGTAACCTACAGTGCTCGCCAGCTGGCTCGACCATCCAGCAGCCGTACGACGTTAACACCAACGACGCAGGAAGGAGACGTTTAGCATCGACGACGTGGTGACCAGTGAGAGGACGCTGGCGTTGGTGGGCACGTCGGGCACGGCAAGCGAGAGTTGGCGAGTCTGAGGGTGGCAATGGGTTAGGACGGACGCGATGTCAACGAAACCAAGGTCAGTCAGTGCTCACCTTTGCTCGTTGTCGTCTTCGTCCTCGTAACCACCCTTCGTCAGCGGCAAGCACGGCTCGACAGCGGGCGGGCGCTTCTTTTGCAGGGACTTGACGGACCTCACTATGGACGGCGAAACACCGATGGGAAGAGCGGGAAAAGGTTGAGCGAGAGGGCAATATGGGAGCGGAAGCGTGAACTTACAGTTAGCAGCCATTCCACTCGACATGCGCGCGACTCGTACAAGCGCCGGGGTCGGTCAGGACGTGCTGGCGAGTCCAAGAGAAGCTTGGCGAGCGACGCTGGCAAGGATAATAGGGCGGGAGCGGAGAACTGTGAAGAGAACGTGAGTGAGAATCAACCGAGTCCTTTATTCGACTTACACTCCCCGCCAGCTAGCTCGACGTCGTCCCAGCCGTACAGTGCTAATGCCAAGGAGGGGTCGACGTGGTGGGCAGTGAGAGGATGAGAGTACGGACGGGAGTTGGTGGGAAGGGATGAGGATTTTAATGACTAGAGAAGCAATTTCCCTCGCCCTCTTATATGTCTCTAACCCCTTACTGGTCTATATGAATAACAAGTGTTCGGTGTCCGGTGCTAAAAATATTGCAGGGTCCTGGACCAACAATCCTAAGCGAGACGTCATGTTGAACTTAGTGATCGACCCCTCCCGCTGCTTTTTGGTCATTCTCAACCGCCTCAGCTGCCCGTATGATATCTTTCCTTCAACTCATGCTTAATGTATCTATGCAGACGCAGGAATCAAAAAGAAAGCGCTTGAGCCCCGATGCGAGCTCCTTCGTCATTCTGGCATCGTCGATTCGTCGAGTCAGTTGCAAAACACCTGCTCTCAAATTTACCCTCCCCTCTCCAGACCCCCACCTGGTCTAGCCTCACGTTAGCCGAGCGCTCACCCTCGCCGTAAAGACATAGCCGACCCACGGAAATACGGAAAAGAACAGGGTTTTCGTATTCGTCTTGTTTCGTGCGTATTCCGCCAATGCAATCCTCCGAGAGTCTGGAGACGACCACTGGGCTGGCTACTTTGCTTCTGACACATGATCACGCTAACAGAAGGACCCTTGATGGATATACTAGCCCTGCAGAACTGTCCGGTACTTTGCGTATGGCGTTTCAAGTTGAATGGGATCTGAAGAGGGGGAGGAGGAGGACATCGGGGCCTCGGACTAGATCTTGGTGAGTGCACTTCCAGTACCTCCCATATACGACTCACATACTCACCGACACTCCCCCACGACAGTCGAGTATTGCTTGCATCTGCGATAAACGGTGGATCTGTACAGTTACCCGCAAGCGTACAAACGGATATTCAGGACGGCGAGCAAGCGCATGGGCTGACCCTGCTTCGGAAGCTTCCATTCTGATGAGAACAGGGGATACCTGATGCCAAGCCAGAGAAAAACTCGAGCGATTCAGGCGGAAACGGGAATTGGGGATGGAGGAGATGGTACCAAGTGAGTTAACCAAAGTTATCTCTATTTCTTTGAGCACCGAGCTTCCGACTTCACAGCGCATACTCGAGCATACTGACTACATATTAACGGTCTAAACCGCGACGTATGTGCAGCCGGGTGAATGCATAGAACTGCAAGGCGGCCTTTGGTCATTTCACGTACGCCACACTTTCACAGCGAGGATCGCGATTCACCGCTCCCTCCGCCAGATCTCCTGTCGTCCATTTTGGTACGTTCATTCAGGAACACTTTTACTTTCATGACGTCTTACATTTTTCTTTTCAATAGCTAACGGCACCCCAGGTCGATATTTCGGAGTAAGATGATTTCAACAATGAGTATCCGCTTTCGACAACCCGATTTGCCGTTCCTGATAATCTCTCATTCATAGGGAAGGTCATGAATAGCATACTACCGTGCGTGTAATCGTTCGGAGTATGCTGAAGTACGAGGATGGTGGTTCAAGTGGAATCGAAGAATTGGGGAAGGAGAGATATATGGTTTGTACAAGCACTGAAGGTACCTTTCGTTTCACTCTTCCTCGAGTCGCCAACATCACGACGCTTACTAAGAGCATGGGAGCCCATATAGACACTCACTCGCAACGTTCAAACAAGGCGTAGAATTGACGACGGCTTTTGTTTAATCTGAGCACGGCGCGCTTATTCACCGTAAGGATCGTGCAATTTCCACCAGATCTTGTGTTTTATATCTAGGTACGTTTCTCCAGGCTCTCTTATACTGTATTAACCCCATACAGTTGCATGTCTGAACTGGTATTCGGAGTATGGGAAAGTACGGGGACGGTGATTCAAGCGGAATCAAAGACTTGGGAAGATATGTCGGTTATACAGTCTCCAAAGGGTACATTTCGTTCCACTGTTCTTCGAGTCCCCGACATCACGACGCCTACTGAACACGGGGACCCACATAGACGCTCAATCACGGCGTTGAAACGAGACGTAGAATCTCAAGACGGCTTTTCGTTTATTCGAGTACACCGCGCTTGTTCACAGCAACGATCGTGCATTTCAACCCGATCTTGTATTCTCTATTCAGGTACGTCTCTTTAGGATCTCTTATACTTTATCTACCCCATACAGTCGCATGTATGACGAGGTATTGGTGTGCTTTCTCGAGGGCTAACATGAAGTCGGTGATTGTCTGCTCGTCTCTTTCCCTGATGAGATCCGCAGTGTATACATATCGTAGTACCGTCAAATGTTACATATCATTTTCGATACCCTTTTGTCATTCTGCTTCGTCGTCTGAGTGGTGTTGCATGCGGATTAGTTGTTGAAACTCGACTCGTATCTCGTCATGAAAACGGATCCAAAAACCCGTCTTTCTCGCCATCTAGAACTCCAAAGCAATTGAATTCAAACACTCGTTATATTCAAATGTGAGCCATCTACTGTAATACACGGTACTATATCTGTACGACGGGCTTCTAGGATGGAATAATGTAAATGGACTAGATAGAACGAAAAAAATGGGTATAGACATGTTAAGATTGACAGATATTGAAGAAAGCGCACACCGTCATGAATCAAGTCCCGTTACCTAGCACCGTTGCTACGTGTCAATCCCCAATTTTCCGGTTCGACGAGTCCTGGAAAGTGTAATGGTTGAAGTGGGCACAGTTGTGCGAATAAGTGCGGAAAATCTGTGTAACTCACCTTTCCTTAGACACGTAGCATCCATTCTACATCAAGGCCAATTCCCGCACTGGAGAAACGGAGCTGTGGGCGCTTGACACTGTCAGTGACAAAGGCGACATATTATATATGGATTTACTTGCCGTAGAGTGCCAAATTGACCGCTGGTAGAAAACTACGGTGAATGGTAAGTGCGGTTCCCAACTCATCAATTGCGGACGTACTCACACTTTTACGGCGTGTTGGTGATTATCTGGCCCAACAACATGGTGGATACTTGCATTTTGTGATGGCTAATCAAGGGATAGACAGAAATTCAGTGGGACTGGAGGCGGGACTGTGGACGCACAATCCATGGCCGTTAGCAAATGTTAAGCAGTCTGGGTGTGCAACACGAAGGCGGGTAAAGGGAGACATGGGGGAGCAAAGAGAGGTGAGCAACCAAGACATTCTAACCGACCATGCCTGACCTTCATTGCCAGCGCGATGTGCGCAATTATTCAGATTCCGAATGTGGCGCACACCGCTTACCCTGACTCAAATTTAGTGTCGGCAAAACATTACACTTCGATCATTTATTTGCGGCTTCCGCCATTACTGTTCGTACAATGGTTACCCAAACCTGGGGGTCGCCTTGGAGCCAGTACAAATCCCGGTAGTTCCACCAGGACCAATCACTTGCTCATTCAAGGGTCACTGATATTCTAACCTGGCTTACAATTTCTTTCATGCACATTTATTTCTTGAACTCTTCACCTATTTATCTCAGTCATTTTAAGACTATTGTGAGCTACTTCAGAGCTCCTCAAATGAGAGGAGGGAACAAATTCGAGCTATGATCCAAGATAGGGGACGTGATTGAATTGTTGGTGTCACTCAGGTCCCGGAGGTATGCCAATAGCGCATCCAAGGGAAGCTATTGTACCCTGCTCAATTCTTTAGAGAAGTGTGATGGAACCGAAATAAGATTTGTTGCTGGATTTGACCCTTGGTATAGGAGAGTATAAGGACTGCACGCTTAACAATTGATTTCTTTAGTCCCTTCCCCAGTCATGCTCGTCGTAATGACAGTTTGTTTTCTCAGTTCACAATAACGTATGTTTCTATTCCGTCGTACATTAAACACGCTGCTAATTCAGGCTGTTTTCAGCTTGTTATTCTCGCTACGCTGGAACTCTCCCGTCTAATACACCTCTCATTCTTCTCCTACTCACCACTGCGCAACCACGGACAATTGTACAGCCTTCCCTTAGGCTTACCTTGTATACGCCCTCATCTCCAAAGCAACATTGTCGCGCAGTGCATTGGAACAAGTCAATGCATCAACAAACATTGATTGCAAGCTCAATTTGATTTTTGGACTTCCGCCAATCACTCTTTCGCCACTCCTTCCTTGGCACACGACACTCGCCACACACGCCGTCCTTTCCTCCATTGACTCAATCACAAAGTGTTGCTGTGATTTCCTTGCGACATGTTATATCTTTGCTGTCATTCGATTTTTTGATATTTGGACTTCCGGCAATCACTGTTTTGCCAACCCAACGCGAGCGCCTTTTCGCGCAGGTATTCCTACAATCCATGCAAAATTGCGGACATTCCCTGTTACACAGTTTGATTTGAAGGTACAATCTCCACTCATTAGGATGTTGCAAGCCGTCTTCTTATCATTCTGCATCCAGAATATTGACCATCACTCTCGACATATCAATTTCGGGCAATTGATATTTACCATACATGTCCCAAGACAATGGTTCCACCAAGACGGCGCTTGTTGAGCGCTTGATCTATGACTTGAGGTACGCGGCTTTATTTCATGAATGTTTTGCAAGCTTACTGACAATATTAGGTTCTATTTTCGAGGCTAGAATATGATTCTCAAACACCGGAGTCCCCAAGACGATGTATCGCTTTCCGGCAACCACTGTCGTACCTCCCCCAACTACAACATACTTCACACCTCTGTGAATGCCCTGAGACAATGTACGCAATCGCTGTCGCACTTGGGCGGACCTCGGACCTCCAGGAGTGCTCAAGACGACTATCGCTTCCGGCATCGCTCCACTCAACTCGTCGAGCAATCGCTCGCAGCTACACCGCCTCACCTCTGTGAATGCCCTGAGACGACGTATCGCTTTCCGGCGATTGCTGCAGCACCTACAACTTGCCTCACACCTCTCTTAATGCGCCAAGACGATGTATCGCTTTCCGGCAACCGATGTCGTACCTCTCCCCAACTACAACATACTTCACACCTCTGTGAATGTCCTGAGACGATGTATCGCTTTCCGGCGACTGCTGCAGCACCTACAACTTGCCTCACACCTCTCTGAATGCACCGAGACGACGTATCGGCTTCCGGCAATCGCTCGCAGCTACAACTCGCCTCACACCTCTGTGAATGCCCTGAGACGACGTATCACTTTCCGGCGATTGCTGCAGCACCTACAACTCGCCACACACCTCTCTGAAAGCCCCGAGACGACGTATCACTTTCCGGCAATCGCGGTCGCGCCTCTCCCCGGCTACAACTTACCTCACAACTCCCTGAATGCTCGAGACGACGTATCGAGTTCACGCAATCGCTGTCGCACTTGTGCGACTCTCTCTCCGGTTACAACTTACTTCACATCTCCTTGAATGCTTGAGACAACGTATCGAGCTCACCCCTCCGTGAGGTCTCGACCTCCTTCCTGCCTTTGTACATGCCCCAAGGCTATATATCGACTTCCCGCGAACGCTGTCACGACGAGGCGGCTCTTGAGGTAAGCTACAGGTCTTGTTATCGTTCCAAGACCGTACTTACAACTCGTCGCAATCTTAGCTTCATCTACCAACCTCTGGGAAAGGTATTGACTCTGTACATGCCCCAAGGCTATGTATCGACTTCCCGCGAACGCTGTCACGATGAAGCGGCTCTTGGACATGACAAGGTAACTTGTAGGTGTTCTAATGTTTTCGATACCATACTTACAAACAGTGCTATGATCTTAGGTCAACTAAACGAAGTGAGAACCTCTTCATGAGGTGTTGAATCCCTTGTACATGCCCCAAGGCTACGTATCGACTTCCCGCAAACGCTGTCACAACGAGGCGGCTCTTGAGGTAGCCTTGACGTCTTGTTATTGTTTCAACATTGTACTAACCATTCGTCGCAATCTTAGTTTAAACTACGCAATGTACCAAGTTCTGCATGAGGTATCAACTCCGTCAATGCCCGAGACGATGTATCGACTTCCCGCGAACGCTGTCACAACGTGTACCAACCCAGTATCAACTCCGTACATGCCCCAAGGCTATGTATCGACTTCCCGCGAACGCTGTCACGACGAGGCGGCTCTTGAGGTAAGCTACACATCTTGTTATTGCTTCACAACCGTACTTACATCTCGTCGTAATCATAGTTTAACTACCAAGTTCTGCGTGAGGTATCGACTCCTTACATGGCCTGAGACGACGTATCGACTTCCCGCGAACGCTGTCACGACGAGGCGGCTCTTGAGGTAGGCTACACCTTTTATTATTGATTCAAGACTCTACTTACAACTTGCCACGAAGCTAGATTCAACTACCAAGCTCTGCGTGAAGTATCACTCCTTCCACGCCCCGAGACGACATATCGACTTCCGCCAATCGCTTTCGCAACGAGGTCAGTGCAGCAGCTTCATAAATTCTTTGAGAAGCTCATACTTATTTCTTGTAACACATTTAGGCTTAAGGCGATGTATTGACCTCTCCTCACCACAGCGCATGGCCTGAGACGACGTATCGACGTCCCGCGAACGCTGTCACGACGAAGGGGCCTTGAGGTAAGCTGCACGTCTTCCTATTGCTTCAAGACCGTACTTACAACTTGTCGCGATCTCAAGCTCTGCGTGATGTATCAACTCCGTACATGCCCCGAGACGACATATCAACTTCCCGTGAACGCTGTCAAGAGGAGGCGGCTGTTGGATATGACGAGGTAAGCTCTAACTATCACAGTACTTCTGATACCATACTTACCAGCATGTCATGACCTTAGTCTCAACATACCGTCTTCGCAAGACCTTGACTTCCGTGTACATGCCCCGACACGACGTATCGATGTCCCACGATGGCTGTCACGACGAGGCGGCACTTCAATACAAGTATGTCGTGACCTTAGTCTCAACTACGCCCTCTCCGCAAGCATTGACTCCGATGTACATGCCCCGACACGATGTATCGAATTCCGGCGGCACGAACAAGTCAGTTTTATTTCACACAAGTTGTTTCGTGACTTTACTTACATTGTTGGACGATACAGCCTCGTCCAACGACGCTCGCAATCGTTAGGTCATGTTCGATCGGTCAAGGGACACGGCACCACGTTAAGACAACACGACGATCGAAAGGATGAGTAACATAACCTCGAAAGACGGCATTCAATCACGACGGACGGTACTGGCAACCGCCGTGTTGACATGGTAGAGCAATACCTTTGGGTATGGAGGGAAACGGGTATCGACGTAGGGGCAACACTTCTTCCACCTTCGGGTAGGGAGAAGTGTTGCTCTTGGACTTTATTCAAGGAGAAACGGGCCACGGCTCCCTATCAAATTTCTGTTTTTTCTCTCTCAGACGTAGCAGGGACTTGTCATTTCTGTTTTTTCTCTCTCAGACGTAGCACGGACTTGTCATTTTCGTTCGTTTCTACTACACATAGCTCGGACTTGTATAGAAAACAGAGGAGGCAGCCAACAGAGTCAAACGAATCGGACGCCGTGTTCGTTTCAAACATCAGCAACGAGTTCAGGTAGGGCGCGGTGATGAGTTGGCCGGAGGTGTGGTTCAGAAAATTTGGGAACGTGAGTTGCGGGTCGTTGAAGGTGCCTATACCAAACTGGGCAAAGCAATTATCGGTAGGATAGCTATAAATAGATCAACCAATGTCCCATGTTATACTTTTGAGAACGCACTGTTCCACGGCGAGAAACGCGAGATTCTGGCTGTACGCATCCACAAACCCCGTATCCCATACCATCTCTGGCGTCCACGCCCCCGTCGCCACATTCGGCCCAACCAACAGCCCCCGATTCACCACATGCGCATCCCCCGCCATCGCCCCCACCAGCTGCCCAAACTCCCCAAAATAATCGAACGGGCCGTAGGTCGGGGGGCGGTGAAAGTGAGCGGCGTAGAGGTCCGGCTCGTTGCCCACTTGTAGACCGATGAGGTAGTCGCCGAGGATGGCTTGGCCTTGCTCGGCGACACCGAGGCGGAACGCGGAGGTGTCGTTGAAGGGAATGCCGAGGTGCCAGCGGATGTTGATGAGAGAGGACATGTTGCGCAGCATGTAGAGGAGTTCCGGGGTGAAGATGAGCGGCGGCGTTTGGGTCTAGGATAGTGAGGTAGG